>PVHP010000107.1:0-146203 GCA_004024765.1 Zapus hudsonius | reverse complement strand
TAGAGAACCAGGGTTGAAAGCTGTTGGACTGAGGTCAAAGGTTTTGAGAATCCACCTTCTACCCTACCTCCAGAGGTCACTGTGTAGACATTAGGCTCACTTTGAACTAAATATGTCGTCTGAGTTCCAGTCTTCCCAATAAAGCCAAGTATGCGAGACATGGGCTGATAAGGGGACTGGTCATCTCTTGCCTCTACCACTTGCTGGCAGAGAGGCAGCATCTGGAGGAGTTACAGGCTCAGACCTGCTGGGCTTGCTTCCTGGCTCCATTGTGACCCTGGACACACGGCTAAGCCTTCCTAAGCTCAGTGCTGGATCTGTGAAATGGGCTGTGGACTGTTGAAGCCATGTGGGGCTGGAAAGAGGACATATTCGCATCACGCTAGATGTGTCTCCTTCACTTCTGCCTTCTAGGTACCTAATCGGCCCACTCTGGTCCCTGCTCTGAGGCACAAGGAAGTAAGTAATGCAGGTGCTGTGCTTCTCACAGTGGCCTTAATAAATGCTGACTAGTAGCAGCAGTGGGGACCAGTATTCCTCCCTCCCTCCTTTCTTCACTTCCCTTTCCTTCCTTCCTCTCTTCCTCCCTCCCTTTATTTTTCTGGTGTGTATGTGTGTGTATCCGTGTGAGTGTGTGTGAGTGTGTGCATGTGTGTAGAGATCAGAGGATAACTTTGGGTCTCATTCCTCACCTTTCACCTTGCTTGAGGCAGGGTCTCTTGTTGTTTACCACTGCATTCCCCAGGCTGGCCTGTGAGTTTCTCAGAAATTCTGCCTCTTTGCCCTTCTCTCTGTAGGCGCCCTGTGATTACAGACAACTGCTTTTAGGTGCATTCTGGGAGTCCAAGCACAGGCACTCCTGCTTGCACAACATGCACTTCATCTACTGAGCCATCTTCCCAGCCATTTCTTTTAAAAAATATTTACTTATTTGCAAGGAGAGGGGGGGGGAATATGGGTGTGCCAGGGACTCTGGCCACTGCAAACAAACTCCAGATGCACGTGCCACTCTGTGCATCTGGCTTTACACGGGCACTGGGGAACTGAGCCCGGGTCGCCAGGTCCTACAGCACCTTAACTGCTGAGCCATCTCTTTAGCCCCTAGATATCTCTTAACTCTGCCAATGCCACTGTTTATTCCACACGATCATGTTAAATTCCATTCATTCCTATTGATATCTCAAGATACTACAGTCTTGAAGTCAGCAATGCAACTCCAACCCTTCACTGTACTCCAGATGCCAACCAGACCCGGCAGCTTTCTGAATGAATTCCATTCAGTTCAGTTCTTCCCCATCCATGTGTTCTACAGTACACACAGGTTAAATTAAATTTGATATGAGCATAGAGCAATTATTTTAGTATAAGTATGCCTCATACTATTTTCAAATTTAAATTAGAAAATATTTTAAGAAAAATGCATTTTATCTGGTACCCCTCCCCTACCTTCACCAGCTCAGGAGGAGTTGGCTCTGTGCAGCTGTTCCTCTGCCCTATGTGCTTACTGGGCACTTTGCATTTTCAGTGTTTAGCATGTGTTCTATGGTTTGATGTTACAGATAGTTTGCAGTTGATTGTTTTATTGAATCTTCACATCAAGACTTAGGGATGGGTTGGGGAGATGGCTCAGTGGGTAAGAGCCCTTTGTGCAAGTGGGAGGACCCAGGTTTGATTTCTAGCACCCACATGAACAGCCAGACATGGCCACACAAGCCTTGAACCCCAGTGCTGAGGGAGGTTGTCATGGTTTGATCCGGTGTCACCCACAAACAAATGAATGTGTTCTGAGTGACCGATCCTCAGCTGATGGCAGTCTGGGATTTACAACCTCGCTGGAGCTGTGTTGTTGGGGGCGGGCTTATAAGAGTTATAAGCCAGCTTCCCCTTGCCAGTGTTTGGCACACCTTCCTGCTGCTGTTTGCAGTGCTGTGGTGGAGGTGATGTCCACCCCTCTGCTCATGACATTATCTTCCCTGCCAGGATGGAGTCTCCCCTCTAGTCCGTAAGCCAAATAAACCCATTCCTCCACAAGCCGCTTTTGTTTGGGTTCTTTCTACGCAGTAACTAGAAAGCTGACTGCAACAGAGGTAACACAGGAGAATCTCTTGCACTCCCTGGTAAGCCAGTCTAAGTGAAAAGCAGAAGCTCCAGGTTCAGTGAGAAACTCTGTCTCAAGGAAATAAAGCAAAAGAGTGACAGAGGACCTGGATGTTCTCCGCATGCACACAAGGCATGCACACCTGCACACACAGGCATACACAGACACAGTGAAAGAAAAAGACTTAGAGATAGCATGCATGAAGGCATGAATTCAATTCCCAGCACCACATGAAAATGGGCGTGGTGGCACACATCTGTAATCTTAGTACTGGGGGGGGTTCTTGTAGGAGGATGAGGAGTTCAAGATAAGTCTCAGCTACATAGTGAGTTCAAGGCCAGCCTAGGCTCCATGAGACCCTGTCTCAAAAAAAAAAGTGATTTGCATGTTAACTAATTTTAGTGGAATTGATTAAAAGGACCATGTCACTCATAGTCACCACAGCCTTTACAATTGCCTACTAGGAGCAATTGTGATATGATTGAAAACTTAAAGAAAAGTGGCAAGTATCTCACATATTTTTGCAAAAGTTTTGGGGCTGGATAAATGGCTCTGAGTGCCCAGGTGAGAAGCAAGCACGAGTTTCCACTGACCTGCTGGGCACTTGAGAGACACTAATATTTATTCTAACTTTTCATACTTTGTCTACTTATGATAAAGATTATTACAAGGAACTATATATTTAAAAAGTTTCCACTTCTTGGGCTGGAGAGATGGATCAGCGGTTAAGGCACTTGCCTCCAGTGCCTAAGGCCCCGGGTTCAATTCCCCAGGACCCACAGGGGCCAGGCCCACAAGGTTGTGGTCCTGGTTCTCTCTCTCTCTCTCTCTCTCTCTCTCTCTCTCTCTCTCTCTCTCTCTCTCTCTCTGTATCTCTCTGCTTGAAAATGAATAAATAAAATAAAATAAAGTTTCCACTTCTGACACTTTAAAAAAATGATAGGGTGTACAACATCCTACAGCAAGAATTCCCATGGGAGCTTATATACCCAATAATTAAAAGTAGATACATTCTGTGCATAGCTATTTTAATATGGCAATACAGCACGTGCATTTTCATTTCTATTAAATTATAAATAATTATGAGGTATGAGAGGAGACTGGATAAGTCTATAGAATAATCTTCCTAAATCAACCCAAGTTACTTTTTTTTTTTTCAAGGTAGGGTCTCACTCTAGCCCAAGCTGACCTGGAATTCACTATGTAGTCTCAGGCTGAGCTCAAACTCATAGTCGATACTCCTACCTCTGCCTCCCAAGTGCTGGGATTAAAGGCATGAACCACCAGGCTAAGACAAGTTACTATTTTTATTTGTATTTTCAAGTACTTATATCCAGCATCCAAGAATGTGGGGTATTGGTTTGCATTTTCAATTGAAAGAACAACTTTTCATTGAACAGCTTCACCTTCCTTCCCAGGGTGGTGAGCACATTAGTTATTCCAGCAGTAGGGAGGTGGAGACAGGAGGAGCCCTGGAGCTTGCTAGCCAGTCAGTCTAGCCTAATTGGTGAGCTCCTGGCCAATGAGAGACCTTGTCTCAAAAAGAGGTGAACTTTGTGTCTGAGAATTACTCAAGGTGTCCTCTGGCCTCCATACACATGCTCACACGTGTGGATGCACACTGGTGCACCCACATGCATACACACACACCATACACGCATATACATATATAAAGTGTTTAAAATTCAATGAAGCAATGATCTTTAATATCATAAAATAAATACAAACCTGTGAAAGCACTTTGTGAACTCCAATAGCACCATAAAAATGTAAAGAACTGGGGTTGAAAGATGACTCAGCAGATAAAGGCACTTGCCTGCAAAGCCTGATGGCCCAGGTTCAATCCCCCAATACCCTCATAAAGCCAGATGCACCAACTGGTGCATGTGATTAGAGTTCATTTGCAGCGGCAGGAGGCCTGGCATGCCCATTCTTTCTTTCTCCCTCCTTTTCTCTGTCTGCCTTTTCCTGTCTCTCTCAATGGTCCCCTACCACAAAGACCGACCCAGATGGCCCATGGAGGAGGATATCCAGCTGACTGGGGATGGGGAGGGGAGGCAATGAGGAATTGGGGATAACAACTCATTGTTGGCCCACTAAACAATGTAACTCATTATGGACAATAAAAAAAGTACATAATCAATATTTTTTAATGTAAGGAACAAAAAAGAAAGAAAGAAATGTAAGGGACCATGACCACTAATGTTCCCGAGTTATCAAGGCGTTCTGATATACGAGGTACCACTTTGAAGTCAGAGAGAACTAATGAGCTATGACACTCCCATCACGTGACCTTTAGTAAAGCCAGTTGCCTCTCACAATAGCCACCTGTTAGAAATGGTATTTCTAACTGCTGAGGGCAAGGCTGACTGGATGAACCGGGGCTGAAGGGAGTGGGAACGCAGGTGAGGGGAAAAGTGGCATCTAAGAGGGCGAGGTGGCATCCATTCTCAACCTTGGCAATAGACTAGAATTACATAGGGACTTGGGATCGGGGAGATGGCCCGGTGGTTAAGAGCACTTGCTGTGTAAACATAAGAACCTAAGTTCAATTCCCAGAACCCATATTTAAAAACCAGGCACAGGCTGCCCATGCCTGTAACCCGAACCCCTCAGGGACTGGAGCCAAGGGTATCACTGGGCTCCCTGGTCAGTCAGGTAACCAAAAGACGGATCTCCAGCTTCAGGGAGCAACTGTCTCAAGGGAAATAAGGCGGAGGAGCAATAGAGGAGGAACCTGAAGTTCTGGCGTCTGCATGAGTGTGCGTGGGGCAGGCATGTATGCACACACATGTATACACCACACACACAAATACACATGTGCCCCCAAAATATGTGGAAACTTAAAAAAAAATCCCCAGTGCCCAAATGCCCAGGGCTAACTATGTCAGAAACGGTGGTGGGTCAAGACCAGGTATTAGTATTTTTAAAAAATACCCAGGTGAGTCCAGTGAGCTAACAAACCTGTCTTCTGCTATACCTTCTCTTTCCTCTCTTTGGGATCATGACCCAAAACAGTAACCAATGGTGGCATTAGGTACCAGGCCTGGACACAAGTGATTGAGAAAGTACTTCAGGATAGATGTGCAGAGTCCATCAAACATAAGCATCTGTGTATTGGTCTGCTTCCTGAATGTGTTTAGGTCCAAGTCATTAAGTGACATCACTTGAAAGCTAAAATGGTCAAATTATAGCATCACGCTGATACCCCTCCCTCAGCAACTCCCCCTTACCAAGTACAAAGGGTCTTATTTTTTAAGCCTCTCCTTAATGATAGTTATATACTGAAATGCTGTTGAAACTGCCTGTCCGAAACATCAACAATATACTTAAATGTATAATAAGCACATTATGCATTTAACCTTGGGTTAGACAGAGACTTGTCATCCCTGGATGTGCTGTGCTGTCAGCCCGAGGCTTCTAGGTGCCCACGTGGGCACCCTCTGGCAGCCCCGTCCACGTAGGGCTGTTCCCAAGTCCAATTTGAATAATTGGGGCTTGGGAATCACCATGGATTGTGTCTAGGTTATGTTCTCACTAGCTTATTTTCAGAGTGGCTATAATTTAGTGCTTCTGCCTCTGAAGATGGGGAACAGCATCCCTCTGTTTCGTCAAAGTGGTGTCAGGAGAAGCAAAAGGACCCAGGAATCTTGGCTGTGAGACTCCCTCTCTCTTTCCTTGCTTTTGTTTTCCAAAGATTGTCCCTTGGCCAGGCAAATGTCTGGCTCTACCTGCAATGAGAAATGCTAGGCAGATCACGCAATAAACAGTGTGGGTGATTCTACTCTAGGAGGGAACGGTATTGGGAGGATGTGGCCCTTGTTACTGTGAACTGATCCCCTACTGTGTGCTTCATGTAACTGATCCCCTACTGTGTGCCAGGGGCTTCACGTGCAGCACTGAAAGAAATTTGCCATGCACTCTGCCTGGTGGCTTGTGTTTTGAGATAAGATCTTTATATGTAGCCGAAGATGGCCTTGAACTAGTAATTTTTCTGACTCGGCCTCCTGAATGCAAGGATTACAGGCGTGTGTCACTATGCCCAGCTTCAAGGTGGGTTTTATCCCCTCTTATTTCCAATGGTCAAATGAATACTTAGGTAAAATAAGCTGCCTAAAGTTACACAGCTAGTTAAGTGGACCTCAGGGCTGACTGATTGCACTCTGGACACTCAGATACATGTCTGACAAGGTCCAAGTGATAATCTCCACCACCTCCCCTGATTTACAGAAGTCTAAGGATTCATGAGCAAGTCTTGCCTCTTCCTCAGTCAAGCTCAGAGGTAGTGCCTACTTAAGTCCTCTTCTCCATGACATCCACACTGAACTGACAATGATCACATCATAGGTAGCAAGGACGTCATCTCCTCACTCCTGCATTACAGGAAGCTGCCCAGTCTTTTCTGGAAAGTCACTATGTGGCCACATCAAGAACATACTGTCAAGATGTCAAGATGGAACCGTATCTGCCTGAAGTATGGGTGCATGCCTGGAATCCAGAACTCAGGAGGCTAAGGCGGGAGGATTGTGTGAGTTCAAGGATAGCTTGGGCTTGCTTTCACAATCTGTGGCCAATCTGCTTTTGTGCCTGTGCATGGCAGAAGTCAGAGGTTTTAATGAATGTATCTTAAAGTCCAGTCTTTTATATATTTATGAGAGAGAGAGAGAGAGAAAGAGAGAGAGAGAGAAAGAGAAAGAATGTGGGCATGCTAGGGCCCCTGGCTGCTGCAAACTCTAGATGCACACACCTTATTGTGCACCTGGCTCTATATGGGTATCAGGGAATTGAATCCAAGCCAGCAGACTTTGCAAGCAAGCACCTTTAACCACTGAGCAACTTCCTCAGCTCTTAAAATCCAATATTGACTTAGAAGACTCAGGTCCATAGTACTATTTGTGAGATAGAGTCTTGTATCCCAGGCTGACCTGGAACTCACTATGTAGCCAAGAACAATGACCTTGAATGCCTGATCTTCCTGCTGCCACCTCTTCAATGCTGGGATGACAGGTATGCACACCATGTTTTATCTGGTGCTGGGGTTGAGCCTAGAGCTTCATCCTAGGCAAGCACTATTCCAACTGAGCTACATCCCCAGTCCCCCCAATCCCTTATTTAACTGGGTTCTCGTGCTGTTCTGATACCTACTGAGGTTACACTGTGAGTTGGTGGTCGGAGTGCTGTATTTCTAAAAGAGCTGCCATGGGCTTCTTTTCTCTTGTAATAGAACACCTCATACGCTTCGATTCTTTTCTTAATTTTCTGGGAATCTTCACTCAGAGAAAAAGCCAGGTGGGTAGGACCTTTAACACCCACAGTAGGTCTGAGAGGAAAAGGTGGCCCAACTCCAGATTGTAGTTTGGGACCAAATGAGCCTAGTGAGATGCTGGCCACAGAGCATTGTACCCAGAAGCAGGAACATTCTGAAGCCTGGGGAGAATGTAGAAGCAAGGCAATAGGTCACTTGCCAAAGTCTCCCAAGTTAATCCCACTCTGAGGAGGCACCGGTGGCAGGGAATGTCAAGGAGGCATATGTCCTGGTCCCCAGCCACCCCGAGAAGCTGCTGTGAGCTCCTGGAGAGTGCCAGCCCTGCCAGCACAGCCCTAGTATACACCTCGACTGACACCACCTCTGAGTCGTCCCCCCCCCCCCCGCACGGACCCCAGGGGGCATGGGTTCTCAGGCATCTTGTCTTGCTTTGGACAGAGTGGTGCCCTAGTTCTAGTCTGAAGACCATGTCCTGGATACTGTTTAGCCACCTGGCTTCAAGCATCCAGTCTGCCTTTTTTTTTTTTTTTTTTGAGGTAGGGTCTCACTCTAGCCCAGGCTGACCTGGAATTCACTATGTAGTCTCAGGCTGGCCTCGAACACACAGTGATCCTCCTACCTCTGCCTCCCAAGTGTGGGGATTAAAGGCATGTACCATTATGCCTGGCTCAGACTTTTTTCTTATCATTATTCCCAAAACAATACATTAGAAAAAATCTACATCATATTTATATTACATCAGATATTATAAGCAATCTAGAGAGGATTGAAAGCAGGCAGGTGGATTGTAGGGTTGTATACAATTGGTACACCAGCTTATATGAAGGACTTGAACATCTACTTGAAATAATGGAGGCCCTGGAACTCATTCCCTGTGGATTCAGACAGATGGCCACTCCATCTTTCGTAAGTAAAAGAAACACTTCACATCTATATACCTTCAGGTTCTAACTGCTTTCACATTTGGCCCCATTTGAGTTTAGAGGAAGAGGCCCTCACCCACAGTAGTCCTATCTCTTAAGTAAAGACACTTAGGAACAGGGCCTTATGACCATTTTATTTTATATTATTTTATTCTTTGGTTGTGGTGTACCTGTGTGTGTCTGTGTATGGAGGCAAGAGAACAACCTCAGGTATCAGCTTCACGAATGTTACCCACCTTCTTCGAGACAGGGTCTCTCCCTATTTTACTGATAAAGGAACTATGGACTGAAGTTTCCCAACAGAACTGATCTGATACTAACACTATTTTAAAGACAGCATCCTGATTCCATTGGCCACAGAGGAGAGGCTGATTGCAGTCACTCTTCCTGGAAGGCCTCTTGGGAGAGGGTGGAAGCTGCATTAGCCGTCAGGAAGCACAGACAACTAGACATGCTTGCTGCTATCCCTCCATCTCCACCTTGTCCATCCCTCGAGGGGTTATACTTTCAGGCCTGGTCTCAGCAGAGTTTCTTCTGTATACCTCTACTGGGGACGCATGCCAGAAGAACAGTGATTTTTGCTCATCACCCAGACTCAGAGCTTCTTCAAGGCCACAGCCTCCATAGGATAACCTGGTCATTCTGGTGCCCTAGAGGGCTGGATATCAGAGCTCTGCATGCCATCTCTCACGACTCAGCCATCTGGGGTCTGCATGGCCAAGCCAGAGTCCAGTGGCCAGGAGCCCAGGCTTGCTGGCTGCCCCAAAGCTAACAGAGGAGCCTCACTGGCTGGTGTTCCCTTAACCATAGTTTGAATTATGAGTCCTTGGCCACAGGCCCAGTGACTTCTGTAAGTCAGGTGTCGGAGGTGGAAAAGTGGTGAAGGGGAGGCTGGGGAGCTATTTTCATCTTGTCACAAAGACTTAAAACACCAGCTTCTCTTGTGCCCTATTTAGATGAAGAGTCTCGACCTAAAAAAAGGCAAGACTGTGACTCAGTTGAGCTTCCAAGTTGCCAAAAATGCTCTGGGATTCTGTCTGAGGCTATTCTGAAAGATATCTTTAGGCAGTATTTGAGGCAACTTTAGGAGCTTTTGTGAATCACACTCCTGCTTTTGGGGGGCCAGGATAAGAAGCCCTGGTGTTTGGCAGTCCAGATTGCTGACTTTGCCCACTTGCTATTTTTAAATTTTATTGGGAACTTTAATGTATGAACAAATTGCAAATTGGTCCTATTCCCATTGGGTTATGTCCCCTCTTCCCTGCCCCCATTCCTCTGAGGGCCCTTCTCAGTGGGGTATTGGTGGTCACTGTGGGGGTCATGGTTGCACAAGTCCGTTCCTGAGGTGAGGACAATGCCTCATAGTAAACTTCCCACCCTGTGGCTCTTACATTCTTTCCACCTCCTCCTCCATAATGGAGGACATGTTAGAAGTCTACTTAGTGTTATGCTCTTGGCGGCCTCTTACTTTCTGCTTTGATGATCACTCTTATTTGTAAACAGAATGGATGAGGCGAGCTTGCCCACTGAAAGAGCAATGTGTCTCTAGCTTTCCAAAAGCATAGGCATGAAACCTGTAGAGACCAGGTCCCAATGGGGACACAAGATGGATCCCTAAGCTAGGAGAGTCACATGGCAGGGCCACGGACAGGGTAAATGCGCTCCTTCCAAATTCCTGCCAACCAGGAACTCAACACTGCTGAGTCCCATCCACACCTTCTTTCCCAGACAGTGCCACGTGCTCCAAGATGAGCTCTGATTCCCATAGCATCTCTCTTGTGTACAGCCCCCAGGGGCTGGAGAGAAACCTCGCTTTGATCCAGTGTGCAGGCTGCCAGGCTCAGTCCTAGTGGGCATCCAGACAAGGGGGCTGTTCTGGGGAGAGGAGTCAGATCCACACTGTTTTGTTTCTGGGTGATCAGTATTCACCTCTTCCAGCCTAAGTTTTCTTGTCTATGATAACCTCATGGACCACCAAGCCATGGACAAATGTCTATCAAACAAATACAGGGCTGGAAAGATGGCTCAGGGGTTAAGGCACTTGCCTCCAGTGCCTAAGGCCCCAGGTTCAATTCCCCAGGACCCATATAAGCCAGATCCACAAGGTGGTGGCCCTGGTGTTTTCTCTCTCTCTCTCTGTGTATCTCTCTGCTTGAAAATAAATAAATGAAATATTAAAAAAACAAATACAAGCTTCAGACAAGTACAAGCAATAATGATGGACCTTGTACAACTTTGAAAACCTGCTTTTGTTGAGCTGCCAACACCGATACCGCCTCAGCATCCTGTCTGCCACAGGCAAGCTTGATCAAGTCTCTGTCAGACAGTGTGGGCATTCTGGTTCTTAACATGAGGCTCCGAGGCCAGTCTTGGAGGCTGGTATGAACCGCTTCTTGGATGAATGAACGGTTGGGGGTATGTGTCTTGGTTTCCTCATCCAAAAAGGAGGATCATACTAGTACCCAATCTCACAGTGTTGTTATGAAGATAAAATGGGTTGATTCATGTGTGGCTTTTAAAAAAATTTTGTGTATGTATGTGGGGGGGGGGGGTTGTGCATGTGTGGAGGTCAGAGGACAACCCCGGGGTATTGGTTTTCTCCTTTCTTCTTGTTTGAGACAGGGTCACTGGGAAGGCCAGACTGGCTGGCCTGTGAGCTCTGGTATTCTCCTGGCCGTCGATACACTGGGATTATGGACGCAGGTGCCACTTTGTGTCTGGCTTTACATGGGTGCTGGGGATCAAACCTGGGTCAGCACACTTGTGGAGTAAGTGCCTGTAAGTAACTGCTGAGCTGTCCCATTTAATGGCTTTTAATTTTCTTTAAAATATTTGTGTGTGTGAATGCACCATGGTTTCTTCACACTACAAGTAAATACCAAACTCATGTGGTACTTGGTGTGGTCTGGCTTTATGTGGTTCCTAGGGAACTGAACCCAGTTGGGCAAGCTTTGCAAGCAAGCACCTTTAACCATTGAGCAATCTCCCAGCCGTATTTATGTGTGTGTGGGTCTATGGGTAAGAAGTGGCATCCTCTATGTGCACACAGAAGCCAGAGGAGAGAATCAGCTGTCCACTCCATTGCTCTTGTACCTGTTTCCTTGAGTCTCTTCACTGACTCTGGAGCCTTGGCGTTCCTCCAGCCTCTGCTCTCCACTGGACTGGGCTTACAGACATATATGGCCATGCCCAGGTATTTACGTGGGTTCTGGAGAATTGAACTCAGCAGTCTCAGGCCCTCTGGCCCTCATGCTGGCACAGGAAGCTCTCTAACCCCATGTGTGGGTTTTTGAACAGTACCTAGTATCAAGCAAGTACTCAATAAGTAATATTGCCAGGGCTTTATCTCTGCAATGGATTTTCAGGTGCATCATCTAGTTTGCACTTGATGCCTAAAGAATTCTGGGAGAAGCAGAGAATCACATCACTTTACAAATAAGAAAACTGATATCTAAAGGGGTTCATATCTCACCTGAGAACAGAACTCGGTTTATTGATTCTAAGACCAGTGACTTTTCTGTTTTCTTTGCTGCACTGATAAAAGTACTTTTAGGATTCAGCAGCCCAAGGGCCGGTGTAAAGACTTAGTAGGTAAGGTATACCTGCCATGCAAATGTGAGGACCTGGATCTGGTTCTCATACAAGCCCATTGTGGTGGTGAATGCCTATAAGCCAAGCACTGGAGAAGCAGAACAGAAGTATACTTAGGGACTGCTGGCTTGCTAGCTAGTCTTGCCAAATTGGTGAGTTCTAGGTTTATTGTGAAACCCTGTCTCAAAAAATAAGGTGGCCTGGTGTGGTGGTGCACGCCTTTAACCCCAGCACTTGGAAGGCAGAGGTAGGAAGATCATCGTGAATTCGAGGCCAGCCTAAGACTCCATAGTAAATTCCAGGTCAACCAGGGCTAGAGCGAGACCCTACCTCGAAACCCCCCCCCCAAAAAAAAGGTGGAGATCACAAGGAAGATACCTGACATTGACCTTTGACCTCTACATGCATGAACACACACACACACAGATTCAATAGCCAAGAGCCTTCATAGTCAAGTCACAGGTCAATATTTTCATAAATTCTTGTCAAGGCCTGAATATAATCAATCAAAGGTTTAGCTGTGTGTCAAGTGTGACTCGCCAAGTGCCTGTTTTTGCACAGATGAACTGAGAAGTCTCTGAGGACCAGTCAGTGTTGCTTTGAGCTGGTGGTGTCCTGGAGGGTGGGCACTGTTCCTGTGTTTTCTTGCAGCCCTTTGATCTCTTCCAACCAGCTATATTGAGATTTTCTACACTAAGGCTTAGCTGTTCTGATTATATGCCTGCTGTCATTAAAAAATAATCAAAATTTGATTAAAGGCAGGGTCCATTATTTTGAAACAAAAAACAGCTCCAGATATATAGAACTGAATGAAACCAGAACACTGCCTGTCTGATGGCAGAGCACCGATTCCTTCATTCTATCTGGTCCAGTCCTTCCAGACATCCATCTGCCCATCCGTGCAGTCACTCCTTCATCCAGGATTGATGACACTCTGACTCCCCAGGCCCCCCTCATGAGAGCCGCTTGGGGCTCATCCAGAACAGAGGCCCTGGCGTCTCTTCTGGGGCAGCCCTGGTTAAAAGTAGCAGTTTGGCCTCTTGTTTTCCTCTCTCCTCCCCTTCCGCCTAGGCCATTGTCCTGGACAGCGAGGATTGTGATTTCTCAACACACAGCTACTATTTTGCTTCCATATTCGGCCCTAATGGTCTCTGCTTCTCAGAAATGGGTCCTGTTAGAGCTGCCTGGGTCTTTCCTCTGCTGCATTCAGCTGGTCACACCCAGGTCCGCTTCATCAAAGAACTTGAGAAAGCCTTCTCCCGGTTGCTCCCCGTGTGCCAAAAGATTATTTTATAAATGGTAAAACTGTCTGGCAACAAAGCCCATATTGATCAACATACTAGATAGGAGTGTTTTTTCTTTTCTTTTTAAAAAATATTTTATTTATTCATTTTCAAGCAGAAAGAGAGAGAGAGAGAGAGAAAGAGAGAGAGGGGAGAGAGAGAGAGAGAGAGAGAGAATGCACCAGGGCCACCACCTTGTGGGTCTGGCTTATGTGGGTCCTGGGGAATTGAACCTGGGGCCTTAGGCACTGGAGGCAAGTGCCTTAACTGTTGAGCCATCTCTCCAGCCCTATTTTTTTCTTTTGAATAATTTTATTTACTTCTTTGCAAGAGGAGAGAAGATGTGGGGGAGAAAATGGGTGCATTTTGTGAGTCTGGCTTTATGTGGGTCCTGGGGAATTAAACCCGGGCATCTTTAACCACTGAGCTATCTCTCCAGTTCTCTTTTCTTTTTTTAAAGACAGAGTCTCATGGGGCAGAGACAGGCCTCCAACTCCCTCCGTAGGCGAGGATGATCCTCCTTCCTCCACCTCCCAAAGGGCATCACCACAGCACTCTCTCAATGGAGTGACACCTAGTCCCCATGTTTAACTACACAGGAGGAAGCAGAGATCTGGGTCTTCACCCTGACAACAGAGTGGGGAGGGAGAGGAGAGGAGGCCAGGCAGAAACATAAGTCACCACAGGGGAGGGAGCAGACCTGGGTCTGTCCTCTTCTTGTTCTGGTTCTTAGAGGAACTAACTTGTTCTCATCTCCCACACGGTAGCCTCACTGTTTCCTTCTCTGTATCTAAGGTTAGCACCTGCTCTGGCCTATAGGACTAGGAACAATATGCATCCTGTACCTCAAAAGGCCTACCTAAGCAGGGGTGGGGAGGTGGGAGGGGTGGAGGGTGCTCACCTTTAATCCCAGAACTTGGGAGGCAGAGGTATGAGGATTGCTGTGAGTTCGAGTCCAGCCTGAGACTATATAGTGAATTCCAGGTCAGCCTGGGTTAGAGTGAGACCCTACCTCAAAAACACCCCCCCCCTTAAAAAAAAAGTCCTGGCTAAAAAAATAGTTATGTGTGTCTGTGGGGGGGGGGGGCACTCTTGGCACACCTGTAGTCCCAGTAACCAGTGAGGCAGAGGCAAGAGGATTCTAAATTGGAGGCCAGCCTGGGCTACATAGTGAGATTTTTTTTTTGTCTCAGGGAAATATAAGTAAATAAAATAGGGAAAATGAAAATAAACAGGAGTTATTATGGCTGACAGATACAAGGATTAAAAAAAAAAGGACCCTCCTGGTGATAGGGGATCCTGGTTATAATCATCTGCTTAATGTTTTCATGTGACCATCAAATAAGATTAACCACCCTCGTGACCTGAGGTGGGAGGCTCATACCCAGATGGTTCTAAGGAAAGGTTGAGAAAGCCAGACAGAGTCTGTCAAATCTCAAGTTCACACACTCACAGGGCAAGTTTTTCCAGACAACATCTTTACTAGTGCCCATGATTGTGAAATCTCTAACAGTGTCTGAAAGGGTATCACTGTGAAAATACTCATTTCTATGCTTGTTTCTATTTGTGTACTTGCTGGTTGTTTCTACATCTACCTCATCACTTTTATCTTTAAATTACTTTGTCTTTTGATTCCCGATTCCCCTTGTGACTTGCCTTTAATCTGGTCATAATTTTTAAAAAAACAAGGTTAAAACAGCAATTCAGGGCTGGAGAGATGGCTCAGCGGTTAAGGCACTTGCCTCCAGTGCCTAAGACCCCCGGTTCAATTCCCCAGGACCCACATAGGCCAGACCCACAAGGTGGTGGCCCTGGTGTTCTCTCTCTCTCTCTCTCTCCCCCCCCCCCCGCAAATAAATCAATAAAAACATTAAAAAAAAACAGCAATTCAAGGTCATGTTCTTGCCTGGGGCTATAGAGTTATAAATGCCCTATTTGTGTCTTAAAATTTTATAAACTTTCAATAAAAATGTTTAAAGAAGGAAAAATCATAAACAATAAATAAAATTGCATGGATTATTTTATGACTGGAGAAGCTGTCAGAAAACAAAGCCTCATTTTGACCAACATCCTAGAGTTTTTAAGACAGAATGTTGTGACACAACGTTCTTGCAGAGGATTATTTGCAGACCCTCAATGACAGAAAGTCTTTCTTTGAGGGGAGAGTTTCAGAAATAGCCCTGTATGAGCTGGAATGTCCACAGAGGCTTTTTGTTTGTTTGGTTTTGGTTTTTCGAGGTAGGGTCTCACTCTAGCCCAGGCTGATCTGGGATTCACTCTGTAGTCTCAGGCTGGCCTCAAACTCCCAATTGATCCTCCACCTACCTCTGCCTTCGAGTGCTGGAATTAAAGGCATGTGTCACCACACCTGGCCACAGAGGCTTTTTAAAAAAGGTACTTATTTATTTCTGAGGAGAGAGAGAGAGAAAGAGAAAGAGAGACAGAGAGACAGAGAGAGAGAGAGAGAGAGAGAGAGAGAGAGAGAGAGAGAAAAAGAGAAAGAGAGACAGAGAGACAGAGACAGAGACAGAGAATGGGCACACCAGGGCCTCTAGCTGCTGCAAACAAACTCTGGACACATGTGCCACTTTGTGCATCTGGCTTTACATGGGTGCTGGAAAATCAAACCTGGGCTAGCAGGGTTTGTAAGCAAGCACCTTGAATCACTAAGCCATCTCCTCAGATGTCCCAGGACCCCCTAAAAAATTTTTATTTCCTTCTCTCAGAATCTTGAGCCAGCTCTTTGGTTATCTTCAGTGCCCTCCCAGTTGGTCTGAAGAGTAAGGGCTCTGACAAGATGCTGATCCTTATATTTACCTGACAGGAGCACATGACTGGGCTTTTTGCTGCCTGGGGACTTCTCTGATCCTCCCCAGGCCCTCCTCTGCCCCCAGGTGAGGTCTTCATTAGCCAAGTGGTTGTACACCCTTACAAGATCATCATTAGGGTACCAAGAAACTCCCATATTCCCTTCCCAGATATTCCCAAATCCACCCTTAAGGCTCATGTGCTTTCTCTGGTCAAGGGCATACTGCTCTCTTGTTGTGCTTGCCCTTGGCCAAGGGGTGCCCAGGGTGGCTCATTGTGTGTGAGTGTGTACGCATGTGAGGTTAGTGGGAACTTAGGCACGGAAATGAGGTCACCCAAGGTCCCTCATAGTAAGAGACAGAGCTGAGGGTGAAGAGATAAAGGGGGGGGACCCACACTGGGTTCTTGGCTGCCATGTTCATACTTGGAACTCCAAGGAATATGACACCTGTCTATCTGGACCTGTCATCTGGACCTGTCATTGCATCTTGTTATGAAGGTTCATGGGTAAAGGCGAGAGGACAGGACATATTTTATTTCACATTACGTTATGTGCTTTTCATATACTTTTACATATTACATATGTACATATTTTATTACACATTACATATGTGCTTTTCAATAGCTTTTCAATACTGGGTCATGTGGTCCGTAGCCTCTGTTCTTGCCCTGCACGTGTTCAGGTGGTTTGAAGCTGGGCAGATAGCTAAGTGGTTAAAGGTGCTTGCTTGCAAAGCCTGCCGGCTCACCGTTCAAATCTTCAACCACCCACATAAAGCTGGATGGGCATTTGTTTGTAGTGGTAAGAGACCTTGTTGCATGACCACACACACACACATGCAAATAAATGAATGAATAAATAAAAAAATTTACATATGGTGTGAGCTGGAGTAAGCCTGGAACTGCCTCTCAGCCCAGTCCTGCTAGAAGCCCCCATGGTCCCTCGTCCCTCCAGAATCTGATGTTGAGCTCCCCTTGGTGTCCTATCTCTGAGTGCAGGCCAGTATCACCATCAGCTCTGGAAGCGAATTCCAGTTGAGAACTAAATCTGATGATCAGGTAGAACTCAAGCCAGACCTTTGCTTTTTTTTTTTTTTTTTTTTTTTTTTTTTTTTTTTTTTGAGGTAGGGTCTCATTCTAGTCTAGGCTGACCTGGAATTCACTATGTAGTCTCAGGGTGGCCTCGAACTCATGGTGATCCTCCTACCTGTGCTTTCCAAGTGCTGGGACTGAAGGTGTGCACTACCATGCCCAGCTTCCACTGCTAGTTTGATTCCCTTCCAGGCTAGGGAAGGGGAGGCTTGGTTTCTTCTGCCAGCTGCAGAAGCCTGTAAGCTGCTCTTCAGGAAGCTCTGTGAGGTCTGATGCATGGCAGTTGTGGCTGTAGAGAAATGGAGAGCCAGGTGGCTAGACCAGAAGAGAGCAGAGCCCAGTCTGGGGCAAGAACACACCTGAGGCCTTCCAAGCCCGTCCTGGAGTACGTCAGAAGGGTTGCTGGCTCTGGCCTGACCAGGACAGGACAGGACACCCCTGGACGTGAACTTCTCATGCTCCTCTCTTGGACAGCCCCATGAGACACTGTAAGGTCACAGTCTGGGAAGGCAGTGTGAGCCTTGGGGTCCATGGCTGATGGTAGTTAGATGATGTCTTCTATGGGTTCACCTTAGTACTTGTGATGGTTAGGTTTTGTTGTCAACTTGATCTTTTTAATTATCTTGGGTAGGTCTCTGAGGATGTTTACAGGAAGGCAGCCTCTCAGTACGGGGCAGGATGTAAAGAAGTTCAAAGAAGCTAGAACTAAACATCCTTTCCTGTGTGGGCAGTGCAGGAAGGAAATTCCAGAGACTCAGGAAGCCATTAAGTCATGAGCGTCTCTCTCTTAACTACTGAGCCCTCTCTCCAGCCTCATCTCACTCCCTTTCTCTGTGTGCATGTGAGCATGTCTTTATTTTCATTAACCTCTACCTGGAACTTTCTGCAGCTGCTCTACCACTGAGCAATGTCCTAGATTAGTAACTTGTCCCAGGTCACACAGAAAGTGGCACACTGAGTACTGGGGCCTGGAATAGGGGTCTCGTAGATAGACAGCTGCTACATGAATAGAGGTGCTGGGAAGGGACTGGGGTGGAGCGTTAAGTTTGGGAGGCATTGTTCTAGAGGTTGTATTTGAAGCCATGTGGCTGGAAGTAGTGTGGTATGGAGACATGGCTTAGCAGTTAATGTGCTTGCCTGCAAAGCCTAATGACCCAGGTTCGATTCCCCAGTACTCACAGAAAACTAGATGCACAAAATAATGCATGCATCTGGAGTTCATTTGAAGCGGCTAGAGGCCCTGGCATCCCTCTCTGTCTTTCTCTGCTTGCAAATAAGTGAAAATATTAAAAAAAAAGTCTGGGGTGGTATTCTTGCACCCATTCTCTAGATAGGGAGGCTGGGCAGAGGAAAGTGAAGTGTGGCACCCAGCTACAAGCAAAGCCAGTCCCTGAAACCTGGGCTTCATTGGGCTACTAGTGTTCCTTCCCCCTGTGCTTCACCAGGCTGGAGATCAGCCAAGGTGGCAGGGAAGCCCCTCTCTAAGGACAGTCTCACAGAGGGATGCTTTGAGAAGCCAGCCCTATATTACATCTCATCCAGGAAATGTGCAATGTTTCCTCTCTCGTTGACAAAAGGAACAACTTTCCCCCAATTCAGGCCTGTGTGCCTCCTGCAGGGCCCAGGGCCATCTCTCCCTCAGGAGATGAAGGGGTGGGGGGGACTGAACTGCCCCAGCCACAACACACTCCAGGCAGAGATTACTCCAGCAAGGTGGTAATTTATCTGCACAGCCAATGATGTTTTCATATACGATCGCTCGTATTGATGCGAAACCTCAAACACTGTTTACCAGAAACACAGGGTGCTTAGTAATTTTGTCTCAGACATGTACGGCAGGAGCGGTCGTGACCAACGTGACTGACTGGGCCTCAGTTTCCTTATCTGTTAAACAAACAGGTTCAATGAGGAGTGAACATCCATGAAGCTCTAAAAGGGGTGTCACTTTTTCCTGAACTTGCAGAGGCCCACCAATTCCTGGGAAGGAGTGGATGGACCCTTGTGAGATGGCTCAGGGATTAAAGGCACTTGCTTGTAAAGCCTTCCAAGTTGGGTTCATTTCCCAACTACCCACACAAAGCTGGACAGGCATTTGTTTGCAGCAGTAAGAGACCTGGTAAGTCCCCTTCCCCATACTTGCAAATAAATTTTTTTAATATTTTAATTATTTGCAAGGAGAGAGAGATATGATTAGATAGATAGATAGATAGATAGATAGATAGATAGATAGATAGATAGATAGATAGATAGATAGAGCTTCAGGGCCTCCAGCCACTGCAAATGAACCCCAGATGCATGCACCACTGTGTGCATCTGGCTTTATGTGGGTACTGGGGAATCAAACCCTGGTCCTTAGGCATTACAGGCAAGTGCCTTAACCTCTGAGCCATCTCCCCAGCCAACAAATAAATTTTTTAAAAAGGAATGAAAAGTTCCAGAAGTGGGCATAAGGGTTTCTGTTCTTGGCTCTCTACTCATCAGCAGATCTTGTCTATATTTTGGAGGTGAGCAGAGTTTCATGGTTATACGACAATACAAACGGCCCAGAAGAATCCTTTCTTGGAATCACCATGTACTTCTGCTGACTTCATGCAGATCACAGGCATAAAGAGTGATGTGATTGGAACTCCAGACGCAGGAGACCTGGCTCTCATCTTATCTCTGGCTCTTTCTAGAAGCATGCTCTGAGCCAGATAGGTTACAGAAATGATGACCCCATAGCACCAGTGTCCATTTTATAGATAGGGACCCTGAGTTCAGGTTCCCTGCTAGAATGTGACAGGCCCAAGGTTCAAACACAAGTGACCAAGAGGACTTCAAGGTCTCTTTCTTTTTCTTTCGTTCTTTCTTTCTGTTTTTTTTTTTGTTTGTTTTTTGAGGTAGGGTCTTCCTCTAGTCCAGGCTGACCTGGAATTTCCTATGTAGTCGCAGGGATCCTCCTACCTCTGCTTCCCAAGTGCTGCACCTGGCTTCAAGATCTCTTTCTTGTAGGCTTGTGGTCTCACCTCTGCTGAGAGTGGTGGCCCCTTCCCAGCCCCAACACCTGACCCTTTCTTTAGGGAGAAAATGCTTAGGAAGTATTTGAGGCCTGACAGCTGCTCAATAAACATCAGTTTCTGCTCAATTTCCTAAAAATGAAGAAAATACCAACCAACTGGTGGTTCCAAAGAAGACTCTTTCCATTCTCTCTATCCTTTACTTTCCTTTAAATGTTTTCACCAGCGAGCCATTGAGAGATAACAGCTGGAAGTCCACACCTCTGTCCTTCATCCCAGAGTCTACTTTGGCCCTATAAGCTGATTTCTAGGGCTTTCTTTGCCCCAGATGAGCCCTCTGTGGGACAAGGTTTCTACTGACTATGGCCGCTCCCTTCTAGGCATCAGCCCTGGCTCCAGCTGTGCTGGTGTGTGCTGTCTTGTTCAGCCTTGGAACGAGCTTGTGAGGAAGCCATGACTGAAACTGACTTTCAGAGAGGGCCAGGCACTTCCCTAAGGCCACAGATCTCACGGTAGCAAAGGGAGGATTGAAGTCAGGCCAGCCTGACTCCCACATTATTTTTGCTCCCTAGGAAATAGAAATGTCTTTGGGCAAACTGGAATTTTCCAATCTGCTCTCTGCTGCTGTCTTTTCTACTTTCCTGACAACCCAGGAAAACAAATACAAGCCAAAAAGAGATTATTTTAAAATGAAGATTCCTAGGCATTCATGGGGCTCCAGGGCCTGAAGTAAACAGCCCCGGTCAAAGGAAGAGCCTATGTGTTACACAGCAAAGGCCTTGGGAATGGTCATACCCTCCAACTCAGTAATTGTACTCCTGCAATTTCTGCTAAGGCTATATTTAACATAAACACAAACAAAAATCCTCCACAAGTATATTTATCATAAAGCAATTTCAATATCTAAAGCTTAGAAGCAACATAAATGTCTACAGTAACGAAATGGTTGGTGAACTACTATGCCATGAAAATGACTAGGGAGAACCATTTACAACATACCCATGAGTGCATATAACAGGCAGACTCTAAAGTGCATATTATGAATATAAGACATGATAAAATGCATGTTATGATGAATGTAAATATGGTTACAACTAACAAGGAAGGTGTGCATACCAGCAAGGTCCAGAGGGAATTAATGAAGATGGAAATAGACTAGTGTGAGGTGAATGGAACCACAGATATTCCCCTCTCCCTCCCCCTCTCCCTCCCCTCCCCCTCCTCCTCCCCCTCTCCCTCTCTGAGTTGGGATCCTACTATGTAGCCAAGGCTGGCCTCAAACTCCAAGGCACTTTTATTTTTTATTTAAATAATTAATTATTTATTTGAGAGAGAGAGAGAGAGTGAGAGAGAGAGAGAGAGAGGATGGGTGCACCAGGGTCTCCAGCTGCTGCAAGTGAACTCCAGATGCATGTGCTTTACGTGGGTACCGGAGAATGGCATTCAGGTCCTTCTGCTTTACAGGCAAGCATTTTAACCCCCGAATCATCTCTCCAGCCCCACTTTTAGTTTTTAAGAACAGCTATTACCTGAGCCAGGCATGGTGGTACACACCAGTAATCCAGTACTCTGGAGGCTAACGCAGAAGGATTATGAATTTGAGGCCCGACTGGGCTACATAGAGAGTCCTTGACAATGAAAAAAAATTAGTATCTACTCAAGCTTTAAAAAATTAAACAATATGCCAGGTGTGGTGGTGCACGCCTTTAATCCCAGCACTGGGGAGGCAGAGGTAGGAGGATTGCCATGAGTTCAAGGCCACCCTGAGACTACATAGTGAATTCCAGGTCAGCCTGGGCTAGAGTAAGACCCTACCTTGAAAAAAAAAAACCCCAAAAATTAAACAATAAAGAAAATGTGAAACTGAAATTATTTCCTTTTTCAATTATAATTTAAAAATTATAATTATGTCAACTTTCTTATGCCCCTTGCTTCATCTTTGGGTAAGTTTTTACATTTGAAATGATCCTTAAAACAAGTTATCTCTTCATTATAGTGCCTGTATCTCTCAGAGAATTTGGATTCTAATATGATTTCACTTTGCTACCAGTTTTTTTTAGAAAACTTTCAGATACAAACCATGTAGAATATAAAATAATGGTCACTTGTGTACTTTCTATCAAACATAAAATATAAAGCACTTAAAATATAGCCAAGGCCCACCCTGTATATAGCCCAGATCCCACCCCATCCTTCCTTGGATTTGATGGTTATGACTCTTCTATCTCCCCCCCCCCCATAGTCTTTGACTTTTCCTAGAGAAGAAAAGTCTCCTCTCTAAAAATATTCCTGTTTTTCTATAACTTCTGCAACTTGCCTATTTCACTCCATACTGCTCGGGTGGGATTTGATCAAGATAGTTCATCCATTTTCACCGCCATTCCCTGTTCCTTGCTGTGGAATGTGACACTCCTGTTGGTGAATCCCCCATGAATCTCCCTGCCCTGCACACAGCCATGGCTCTGACTGCCAGCACGCATATCACTGGGCTGACAGCTGGAGATGCTCTTGTGCCATGTGAGGCAGTCCTCAAAGGCTGGGCACCCTTCCCCACCAACTGCCCCCACCAAATGGCTGATGGGAATTTGAAGATTAATCCCCCCACTTCCTTCTTGGAAAGGATAAGTGAGGCAACCTGCCTCCCGGCTTCCCAGCAGGAGGAAGCTTCAGTTAGAGGCCATCTTGGGCCACTTCTCTTCAAGCAGATGCTTGTTGAGCCAAAGTTTGGGGTTTGAAATGTTTATCAGGAATGAACACCTGCCAAGGGAAGGGGGAGGAAGGTTTGGGCAGGAGAGACAGAACTGTGATGCAGAGCTGAGGAAACCTCTGGCCACTGCTAAGGAGTGACTAGTGCCCATTAAAGCACGAGGCTGTGCATCCTGCCTTGCTCAGTCTCTGGCTTGGGCTATCTTAGAGATGAACTCAGGCAATGCTCTCCCCCACCTTTCTCCCGCTCTCTCTTCAGATGCTGAAGGAGCCAACAGTTGGAAGCTGTCTATGGACTCCAACCCTTGCATCTGGGCAGCAAGGCAGGCGGTGAAGGGAAGCCTGGGTAGCACACCATGTCTAACGCAAGAACACATCTTTCATCAACTTCTTCCTTCATCCCCCACGCTTTCCTGACAGGGAATATTAGCTTTCTTGTTGCTGCGACTAAATGCCTGAGAAGTCACTTGAGGGAGGAAGCAAGGAAAGCATGGTGGCAGGAGGCTCTTGGTCTCATTGTATCCATAGTCAGGAAACAAAGTTAACAGGAAATGAGGCCAGGTTATAAAACCTTAAGGTCACCCCGCAGGGACCCACTACCTCCTGCAAGGCTTCACCTCCTAAAAGTTCCACAACCTCCCAAATAGCACCACCAGCTGGGGACCAAGTGCTCAAACACATAAGCTTATGGAGGCATTTCACATTCAAACCACAATACACATAAACTAATTGCACCGATAGCTTTGTTTAGCATCGAAGAGATGCTACCCACAGGGTGCCCTCAGGAACCATCTCTCATCTCTCCCAGAGCAGGGACCACCAACATGATCTTTCTGGCAACGTAATTCATCTTATGTACAAAATTAAGTTATATATCCTTGATTAAGGGAAATTATTATTATTATTATTAGTGCGGGCACATGTTCATTGTGACCGTGGGTGTGTTTCAGGTTGGTCCTCGCCTGTCCACCTCATTTGAGGTAGGGTTTCTTGCTCTGGATTCTAGCTCTGCTATTCTTGGCTGGGCTTGCCTAGAATCCCCTGTTTCTGCCTCTCATCTCCACATCAGCATAAGCGTCAGTGCGCTAGGATTACAGAAGCCTGCCCTGGCTTCTGCCTTTTTACGTGGGGCCTGGAGACTGAATTCAGGTACTCCAGCTTGAGGAGAGTGCTTTATTCACTGAGTCATCTCTCCAGTCCCAAAGGAAATATTTTGGTTTCCTGGGGATGAGTGGCATCAGGGCAATGGAGCCCTAAAGACAGTTCAACTATTCTGCAGCAGAAATACTTGGACTAGGGGGCCAGGAGGAATTGCAGAGAAGAAAGGAAAGGAACAACCAGAGGAAAGCTGGAAAAATTGGCAGGAGCCCAAGTTGGAAGAAAGGCTGAGCATGGGGAAGTCGGAGATGGGTGGAGGAAGTTTAGTTGCTGGGATTCTATTTCTTGGCGGCTGGCTTCTTGCTGAAGTGGCAACCACTGGGAGGACTCAGTCAGCAGCTCAGTGGAACCCAGAGGTGTGAGCGGCCGTGAGATCCTAAGCTTCTCTGGTGCTCGCAGGCTGAGACGGCCTTGCCCTTAGGAGCACCGGGGATCAGAGGGCTCATCCCGGTGCTCAGGGGCAGAGTGGCACGCTGGCATCTGAGTTCCAGTTCTGAAACCCAAGACTGACTTTGTTCAATCCCCACCTCCCAACCTCACTCCTGTAATCTTGAACACAAAGTTCTGGATCTTCAGCTTTGTATGTGGAATCCAGCCCGGCTCTAGTCTAGGTTTTAGGGTGTGTTCTTCAGTATGTTTCCTTCCTTTCCCTTTTCTTCCTTCCTTTCCTTTTGCTTCCTCCCTCTCTCTTCCTTTCTCCCTTCCCTCCTCTTTCTCTCTTCCCTTCTTTCCTTTTTCTCCTCCTCCTTTTTTTTTTTTGGCAGTGATGGGAATTGAACCCAAGGCCTCATGAATGCAAGACAAGCATTCTATCTACTGAACTATCTCCCCAGTCCTGTATTGTTATATTTTTCCCCTCACATCATGGGCGTATGGAAGACGAAGTGACAGAAATCACAGGGAAAATCTGAGTGAAGTAGGGCTGGAGAGATGACTCAGCGATCAAGGCACTTGCCTCCAGTGCCCAAGGCCCCAGGTTCAATTCCCAGGTCCCACATAAGCTAGACCCACAAGGTGGTGGCCCTGGTGTTCTCTCTCTCTCTCTCTCTCTCTCTCTCTCTCTCTCTCTCTCTCTCTCTCTCTCTCTCTCTCTGCTTGAAAATGAATAAATAAAAATTTAAAAAAAGAATTAGCCGGGCGTGGCTATTTAAAAAAAATAAATTAAAAAAAAATCTGAGTGACATATCTGACTTTTTGTGACAAACACTGGTTCCACCCTTGCTGCCTTCGCCTCTGGATGATATCTTTTATGTATTAAAATCTAAACAAAGCAAAATCAAAGCCCCACCAAACTACATTTCTATACCTCAAAGTTCCTTACCAGCAAGCTTACTTTACAAGAACTGTTACTGGAAGTCTTTAAAGATTTTTAAAAAATATTTTTATTTATTTTCAAGCAGAGAAATATGGGGGGGAGGGAGAGAGCACCAGGGCCACCACCTTGTGGGTCTGGCTTATGTGGGTATTGGGGAATTGAACCTGGGGCCTTAGGCACTGGAGGCAAGGGCCTTAACCACTAAGCCATCTCTCCAGCCCAAGTCTTTAAAGATTTTCACCTTTTTTTTTGAGAAAAAAGAAAGAGAGAGAGGATGGACACACCAGGGACTCTTGACACTGCAAACAAACTCCAGATGCAAGTATCATTTTATGCAACTGGCTTTACGTGGGTACTAGGGAATTGAACCCAGGTCAGCAGACATTTCAACAAGTACCTCTAACCACTGAGCAATCTTCCCTGTCCTAGAAATCTTAAAAATAGAAAATGATACCAGATAGAACCTGGATCTATATAAAGGATAAAGAATATTAGAAATGATAACTAGATAGAGACTTTTTTCCATAGCTAAGTATCCTTAAAAGACAATTTACCATTCAAAGCAAAAATATTAACGATGCCACTATGTAGAAGCAAATGTGTGATAGCAATAGCACAAAGGTCAGAAGTGAAGAAATAGATGTATAATGCTGCGAGATTCTTACATCGTTATATATGAAGTGGACTACCACTTGAAGGTAAACAGTAAGTTAAAGGTATATAATATAGCTGGGCATGGTGGTGTACACTTATAATCATTGCTCTTGGGAGGCTGAGGCAGGAAGATCACAAGTTCAAAGCTAGTCTGAGCTACACATGAGATCCTATCTCAAAAAATATGCATATGGGTTGGAGAGATGGCTCAGCCGCTAAGGCACTTGCCTATAAAGCAGAAGGACTGAGTTTGATTCCCCGGTGCCCATGTAAGGTCAGATGCATAAGGTGGCACTTGCGTTTGAAGTTTGTTTGCAGTTTCTGGAGACCCTGGTGTGCCCATTCTCTCTGTCTGTCATTCTCTCAAATAAATAAAATATAAAAAATGCATAGAATGGGCTGGAGAGATGGCTTGGTGGTTAAGGCACTTGCCTCCAGTGCCTAAGGCCCCTGGTTCAAATCCCCAGGACCCACATAAGCCAGACCCACAAGGTGGTGGCCCTGGTGCGCTCTCTCTCTCTCTCTCTCTCTCTCTCTCTCTCTCTCTCTCTCTGCTTGAAAATGAATAAATAAAATATTTTAAAAATTTTTTTAAAAATGCATAGAATAAACCCTAAAGCAATCTACTAAAACAGCACAACAAAGAGTTGTAGCTAATAACTCAATAAGTAAAAAAATAGGACCATGGAAAATAGCTAATAAAAAGCATAACAACAGAGAAAAATGAATAAAAACAGATAAGAAGAGCATATATGGAAAAGTAATAGATTTAAAAGTAATCCTATCAATAATCACAATAAATGTAAATGGACAAAATATCTAAATTAAAAAGATACTGCCATATTGGATTAAGAAATAAAGCTCAATTTCATGTTGTGTACAAGAAATCCACATTAAATATGAAAACACAAATAGGTTAAGAGGAAATATGCAATGCCAATACTGGTCAAAGGAAAACTGAAATGGTTATATTGTATCAGCCAAAGTAGACTTTACAGCAAAGAATATTTCTAGGAATAAAGAGGATAGTTTCATAACTTCAAAAGTTCATCCGCGGAGATGTCGTAATAATTTTATACACCTAATAAGAGAGCTTCAAAATATATAAAGGAGAAACTGGCAGAGCCACCTAGAGTGATAGACAAATCCACAACCAACAGTTGCAAATTAAAAGTCTATCTCTCAAGAACTGATAGAACAAAAATTAAAAAGACAGATAACCAGACCAAATGGCGTAGTGCATGTGGAGTGGAAAGTACAGGAATGGGTTGGTGGCAATGAGTTAAGTATCCCAGAAGGCCAGATGACAGACCAAGATGTGAAAGAGATGAGCTCAGCAACTCTGGGGGCTAAGAAAGTAGTGTTTGGTAAACACAAAGCTCTCCCACTACTAACCATAATTAAGTCAAAGGATTTCCAGTTCAACAGTCTCAGGCATCCTTTTTATTTGTATATAAACAAGCTACAAATTTTTAGCACAGGGCCACTGTTGCTCTGGAGCAGAACCCTTCTCATTTTACAAAGTCATACTTAGAGCAGCTTATAATTGAGAGGAGACTGGTTTAAAAATCCAGTCCCCGATGCTTCTCTGAGCATAGAAGGCTAAGCTTGAGGAAATGGTGTACAGGGGAGGAAAATCAGAAGTTCCAGCTCGTCCTCATCTGTGGTCATGTAGTGAGTGCATGGCTAGCATGGAGTCCACACCAGTCCCCACCTCCAAACAACAACCACCACCCACCTAATAAAAGTGCCAGGAATCCCAGCACTTGGAAAGCTGAGGTAAGAGGATGCTGAATTGGAGGCCAACTTGATCTCTACAGTGAATCTCTGACATAACAAAACAAAACAAAAACCCAAGAAATCCACAGCATAACAGGCGAAGGCTACAGAGATGAAATCAAGGGCAGGAGAGATGGCTCCATGGTTAAGAGCACTTCCTGTGCAAGCACAAGCACTTGAGAGGGTCTGAGACGGCCCAAGTTCAGTTCTGCAGCATACATAGAAACAGGTGGGCATGGCTATGCACAAATGTAACCCCAGTCCTGTGGGGAGCAGAGACCAGAGAGTCACTGGGAATCATGAAAAAAATAGCTCCAGAATCAGTGAGAGGCTGTCTCGAGGAAATATGGGAATGAGTGATAGAAGGAGACCCCCTGAGACTCTCCTTTCTCTTTCTTCTTTCTTTTCTTCTGACAGGGTATCACCTATCCCAGACTGGCCTCAAATTCCCTATGTAGCTGAGGATGACTTTAATTAATTTCTGATCCTCCTGCAACTACCTCCCTGGTGAGTGCTGGGATTATAGACATGCACCAACCACCACAACCAGTTAATTCGGTGCTGAGGATCAGATCCAGGGCTTTGTGCTTGCTAGGCAAACACTGCCAGCCTAGCTACACCCCCAACTCACGTCTTTACCTTCCAGTTTTTGGTAGCTCCATTCTTTGATTTGTGAAATCATGATGTCAAACACTGCCTCCACTGTCACATGATGTCCCTCCTTATGTGACTGTGTCTTTGTCTCTTCTCTTCTTATGAGGACACCAGTCACATTGGATTATGGATCAAGTATAACCCTGTGTTTCATTACATCTGCAATGACCCTATTTCTGAAGGTTAGGACTTCAACCCTTACCAGGCAGGAAAGTATATTCACAATGGTGTTATCAAGCAGGGTAAAGCTGCCCCAGAAGTAAAGAAGATGATTCTTCAGTATCAGGGACATATCCAAACCAGCCACATAGGACCACTGGACCTCAAAACAGTCCTTTCAAGATTGGAGGAGAGAAAAGGAATTTATCTACAGGACCTTATTTTCCTATGCGATGAGGCATTATGTCACACATACTTTTAGGTGGTGTTCTCCACTCCTCTGGATAGCCCATGGAGAAGCCAGATCCCAAGCCCCAAGCCAGCCTTTGACTTTCCGATAGCTAGCCAGATATCACTCCAGACCACCTCCCTTTCTAAGTAGAAGCCTCACATCCAATGACCCTAAGATCTTTTTAACGCCTTCCATTAAACACATGAGGATTTTAATGGATGGATGCAAGCTTACAATTGCACGTATTTTGAAAACAAAATAGACATTGAAGAAAACTCTAATTTTCTTAGTGAAACTTTTGGGCAATGGCTCCAGGCCCCTCCTGGTGCTGTCATTAGAAATATTTCAGTAGAAAATGTTGGAAAACCCTGAATTAAGTGATTTCCTCTTAGTTAGCATGGATGCCCAGGATTCTTAGAAGGTGAAAATCTAACATTAAACATGATGGCCTGTGGCCAGGTTAGGTGGGTTTCCTCTTTGTGAAACTCACCCCTTTTCTCACTGATAGGTGTGGCTCACAGCCTTGAAGCTGTTCTGGTTGGTTGAGGAAATTTTATTTCTAAAACTTGAGCTTCCTGCTGGTATCTGTGTGTTGGTTCTACTGAAAATGGAAGGGCTTATTTTCTCTTGGGAATTCTGGTCCTTAGAGACCCAGGGTTTGTTCATGTGGGTCTTAAATATTCCAAAACCAGAGCTGGCCATGCACCTGCTCTCAGCAGCCTTTCCCAAGGAGTAAGGCCTTTCATCAGAGGAAGGACCTCAACATCCTTTGTCCTTCTCTCTGACCACTGAAGTAGGACAGCCCCTCTTTTCCTTGATTTGCCTGTAAATTGTTGCTGTGAGCTTTTCCAACTGAGTGCTCAGAAGCAAAAACAGGCACCTCAGTTTTAGGGAAAATTCTTAAACAAAACACAGAACAAAGTTTTAGTATCTGAAGAAAAAAATTTTTATGTGAACAAGATACCCAGGCCTTCTGAATTCCCCATTAAGGCCCATCGCTGGGCCCAGTATGTACCCTGGGCCTTGGGTTAGCCGAGCCTTTTGCCCTCAGCTCCTCAGCCCATATGGACTGGCACTGAAGGACTAAATACAAAGGCAGCAACCTCATAGATCCGGGCAGTTGGCAACATTCTTCAGTGCCCTCTTCTTTACAGGACTCTCTGCCCAGGTCATCCCCTGGAGTGAGAACAAGCAGCCAGGGGAGCTGACAGCAGGGAGCAGGGTACTGGGGCCATGGAATTCTTCAAGTCTCCTTCCAGGGCTTCTGATGAACTCCCCATAAATCTTTCCTTGCAAAGGTGAGCGTACATCTGAGGTACACACCGGGTGCCCAGGAGGTGGCTGTGGGGCAGTCCTTTGGGGGTGGAGCACGTGGATGAAGATTGAATGGAGTTGTCTGCACACAGATCTGCAAGGCCCTGGAGAATCAGGACTGGACCCAAGGAACCTAGAGAGGCAGCATGAGCTGCAGACCAGGCCCTTTTAACTCTTGCTTTGACGCCTGCAAATGTGAAACACAGATGGGCAATATCCAGAGGAAATACAAGAATCATGAAAAAGATTCATTTCTCAGAGCTCCTGCTTGGTTTACTTTCACACTGGGCCTAGGTACATGGCTCAGTAGGTAAAGTGGTTGCTTTGCCAGCATGAGGACCTAAATTCAGCAGCCACATAAAATACCAGGGGTGGTGCCTGGGTTTGTAATCCACTATGTAGTCTCAGGGTGGCCTTGAACTCACGGCAATCCTCCTACCTCTGCCTCCAGAGTGCTGGGAATAAAGGCATGCACCACCACGCCCAGGCAGAGACAGAGGATCCCTGGGGCTTGCTGGCTAGATTATGTAGTCAAATTGGTTCTGGGTTTAGTGAGATACCTTGTCTCATCACAATAGAGGAAGATGCCAAACAGTGACCTCTGCTTTCCACATGCATTTGCACACACATGACCACATACATATATACAAATGTGCCCACATACTTATGAACATGAATACATACAAGCATGCACAACGCACATACACATAGCAAAAAATAAAATTCAGATAACACTGACTGCTTTAGTAACTGAAATATTTTTGTTTTTGAGGTAGGGTCTCACTCTAGCCCAGGCTGACCTGGAATTCACTATGTAGTCTCAGGGTGACCTCAAACTCACAGCAATCCTCCTACTTCTGCCTTCTGAGTGCTGGGACTAAAGGTGTGCGCCATTGCGCACATATTTTTTTCTTTAAAAATGTTTTATTTATTATTTGAGAGAGATAAAAAAGAGGCATTTATATATATGTGTGTGTGTACATATATATATATATATATATATATATATATATATAGAGAGAGAGAGAGAGAGAGAGAGAGGGAGGGGAGGGAGCGAGGGAGAATGGGTATACCAGGGCCTCCTGCCACTGCAAACAAACTCCAGACGCATGGGCCACCTTGGGCATCTGGCTTTCTGTGGGTCCTGGGACTTGAACACAGGTCCTTGGGCTTTGCAGGCACACACCTTAACTGTCTAGCCATCTCTCTAGCCCATGAAATACTTGTTTTTAAATATGTGGTAATAGGTACCTATGTAACAATGAGGATACAATGTAAATGTTCACATCTGTTAGTGAAGGCAAGCCCTTAATACAAGGTAATAGGATTTTCCTTCTCTGTTTGCCTCTAGCTGGTCCCTAAGAAAATTTCAAAGCTTTACTTTTTCCTTCATTTGTCTTGCACTGTCGGGTGTCATATAGTCAATAAAAAAAAAACAGGTACTAAGATGTCTTTGAAAGTCAAGTTAAGACAAGTTAATAATTTTCCTCCCACAATATGAGAGCAAGCTGCAATCCAGAATCAAAAGCAATTGTTTTCCATTCTTCAGAACTGCCAAACTTTTCTTAAGGGTGTGCACCATCTAAGTGCAAGGACGCACTCAGAATCGGAATGACGTTACTGTCACAGCCCATGTCAGACCCCAGCTAATTTTGAGAGGATATGATTCAATCCAGTCTTGTCTGAAAAGAGAGGAAGGGCTGAGGAAACCACGTTAATGAACCAGGCGACCTGCCTACATATCAGAACACGCGCTCTGCGGGCGTCTTCCAATGCCAGGGAAGCTGGAGCCATGTGGCTGGTGCTGGAAGTCAGCCGTCACCCTTTACCCTCGGGCAGCTCTTTCTGTGATAAAGGGCTGCCACAGACATGATTTCACACCATTCTCTCATGGAGACAGCACAGCTCAGAACCTTCCCCATGTGCCCAACTCCCATTTAGAGAGCCTTTAGAGAGCATGGCTGTGGCTCTGCGGCTTGAGCAAAGCACAGGGTTCCCGGGAAGTGGCTCATCAGTGGCCATTGGGATTCAGCCTTACCACCTGCACAAGACCTCTGACAAGGGTAGACACAGATCCCTTCAAGGAAATCAAGTCTGGCCAACCCCACACCCATCCATTCCTAGGCCCCTGGGTGTGGAACTCTCACAGGGAGACTGTGGTGTCCCTCAGAGGATAAGGGGTTTGCCTTCTCTCTTTGTGCCCTGCTCATGTGGGTGGCATCAGGAGACATGTGGTTTGAGCGGAGGATGTCTGAAAGGGATGAAGCAGCCCAGGGCACATGGGTACCTCTGAAGAGGATGGTGTTCATCCTTACCACAGGGAAGGGAAGTGACGTCTGACAGCTTTGTCCTTTCAGTGCTACATGGGCTAGAACAAAGTATTACCCAGAGGACGCTTGGCAGGCCTCGGGAACCAAGGAGAGAGATTCTCTCAGGGCCTCACACCTGTCCCCTCTGTGGCTTTTTCAGGCTGCCTACCCTTTCCTGATAGAGAAGGAAACACGCTGGAAGCTTCCCTTCCAGGACGTGGATTTTAGCCCTGCACAGGGGCAGGATGGCAGGAGCGCAGAATCTGGCATCCACTGTTGGGCTCTGGGCCAGGCCTACCTGATGGACAGAACATTCATCAGTAGTTAGCCATGCACTGAGAGCTAGTGTCAGATGACATTGGAGGATGGCCTGGGATTCCAGGAACGTGAAAATAAAGGCAGAAGAGGCTAAGCAAGTAGGCACGAACCAGGGAGGAGGCAGGAGTCATGGGACTCAGCAGTCTCCAGATGGAAAAGAAGCATGGGAGTTCATTAGGGTCCATAGGTTCACTGGAGTTAAAGAAGCCAGGCCACTCCAAATGTTCACTCACATGAGGACTATTACACAAACAATCAGCAACATCAAACCTCTGTACGATTAAAAATGGACTTCTCCATACACTGGCATCCATTTTCCTTTCTGGCATGATCTCTGCCCCCAGCACCCCCCCAAAATTATTTTCCTTAACACTTTATACTTTCCCGATAAGGCCACCTGTTGACCCATGCTCATTCTCTTCCAATGGAAATTCTGCTCCTCTGTAGTGAGCAAGGAAGCCACGTGAGGGCTGGAGAGATGGCTCAGAGGTTAAGGCACTTGCCTCTAGTGCCTAAGGCCCTGGGTTCAATTCCCCAGGTCCCACATAAGCCACACCCACAAGGGTGGCCCTGGTGTGTTCTCTCTCTCTCTCTCTGATTGAAAATGAATAAATAAAATATTTAAAAAAAAAAAAAAGGAAGCCACGTGAGAAGTACGAAGGATATGGAAAAATACAAAGAAACGTGAATCAAAATCGGAATGAGGCATGATGACCCAGCTATGAGATTACAGCAAGTTAAAAAAGAGCCAAGACTCCAAGGTTGATGATATTCTGGTGAAACAGGAGCATCTACAGGGTCACTGTTGGTAACACTATAAATGAACTCTGATAAGGTTACTTTTACAGTTCAACTTGACTTGGCCAAGCGATGCCTGGATTGCTGATAAAAATAAAATATTTCTGATGTGTCTGTGAGGGTGTCTCCAGGAGACATTTGCCTCTGAATGGAGCCTGAGTGAGGAAGTCCACCATCACCATTGCAGGTAGGCAGGCATCATCCAACTGCTGACAGTCGGATGGCACAGAAGTGCAGAGGAAGAGTGAACTCATTCTCTACTTGAGCCAGGACATCATCCTCAGCCCCCTTGATCTGTGGACGTGGACTAGGACTATATCACCAGCTCTTCTGGGCCTGCAGCTGATGGCAGATGCCAGTCCTTCATAGCAAGTCTCTTTCAGTCCATCTCTCCAAATTCTACTGGTCCGAGGGCAGAACATCGTGTAATAAATGGGCCGCTTTTAGGGAAACAGTGGAGAAGTGCATTCAAAAGAGAGAAGTGTTCACACCTTTGACCTCCAACAATCCTATTTTGTAAAGCTGAGCTAGACACAATGGTATTAAATAGGAAAAAATCTAAAAAGGCCGCATGTATAAAGATCCCTCTTACATAAAAAAAAAAACAAACTGGAAATAGCTTAACTTCACAACCAGAGACTCTGAAAGAAAGACTACTCACCAACAGATGGAGTTTTTGATGATGGTGGTAACTATTCAGCAAAAGGACGTGCTTATATCAGAATGCTAAGGAGACGACATAATTAATTGTGACAATAGTATGAAACACACACAAATGTACAAAGAAGGATGTGTAAGAAAACAGGAGGGAAAATCACAGCTTACTAGGGTGATATTTCTATCAGTGTTGTTGATATCATAAAAATCTAGAAATAATACTGCTTTCAGTTTGAACCTCTGACTCACCTTGTTTCTACCTAGTCTATGATCCCTATATGGACCTCAGCTGTGGCCTCCTTTGCACCAACTCTTCCAGAGTGAGGACGAGGATTTTATTTTCCTTTGCACCTGTATTTGCTTGGAACATAGTAAATGTTCAGCACTTCTCTGTGAAGTGAGCTAACCACTGCTAAGGATGATGCTGTTCTTAAAAATAAAACTCAATGGATCATTCTCTCATTGTCGTGTTGCTTGCCAAAGAACACTCATATAAATAGCTAAGTGATCTTTAAAGGCTATGGGGAAGGAAAACCACATTAAGAAAGATAGTGTATATATCCAGGCTGAAGCTTAGCTGCAATATTGCGGGCAGCACTTGGAAATTGAGGCTCTTGGGCCTCTTAAGATAGTAAGTTGTTCACAAATTGAAGCCGAGGTGATGTTGGCCACTTGGGACCACCTGAATGTTGCCCAGAAAGAAAGCTGCTCACCACTCTTATTGGCAGTCCGAAGCTGCTGTACCTACGTCAGGGCCTGTGTTTCATGGGCTTAGAAGCCAGGGTTATGGAGGAAACAAGAAATGTGTAGTGTGATATGTACTTGTCTCTCCCAGAGAGACACTCAGTGCTAAACTCTGTTTGAGTAACAGAGCCCTTACTGCATGCCAGCCATTATGCATACATTAACTCATGCTCCTGTCTCCCAGGTGAGAAGTTCAGAGAGACCATGTGACTCACTCAAAGTCAAAGAACTAGTGAGGGGAGGCCGGTAAGCCTATGTGGCCAGAGGTCCTTGATCATCCACACCCAGTATGCTCTGTGCCTCACGGTCACAGGCCCACTTGGAAGGTTTGCTCAGGATGAAGTTTCAGGTCCTTTCTGTCCCTTCCCCTTCTTCTTCATCATACAAGCTCACCTTCTCTCCAGCCCACCATCCCAGAGGATTCCCTTGTGGCTCAGATCCTTTCCCGTGCCGTCAGCCTGGGCTCTTTGAATCCACATGGTCATTTGTTTTCTCAGGACAATCACACTCTCTTCCATCAGTGACTGTTAGCTCTAGGGCCTCCGTTTGGTGATGAAAAAAATCCCAGAACTAGAATTCTAGCTTTTTTCTTTCTAAATGGAATCCTTCTGTCCTCATGTCCTTCCTCCTCATGGCATCAGCAAAAGCCACCCCACTTCCTTTCTCCAGGTGGCATCAGTAGCAGTCACTCTGGGTTCCTCCTCTAGTGGGATTGGCTAGCTTTGAAACTCTCCACCCACATCACCTCACTTCCTTCCTCTTAAGAGCTCTATAACTACCAAATCTGTGAGCAGAATGTGGGTTCCCAGGCCCCCCCACAGATGTTTGTCCCAAATAAACCCTGGGCTGTTGTTGAGATGCTCTCACTCACCTGCCTTTCTTCTGTTCATCACACCTTACAAGTACCATTTCTGAGACCCGAGAGCACAAAGCCCGTGTGTGATGTCTTTTTTAACTGAATAGTCATATACTGTGAGGATAAGGTTTTGTCATGGTTTAAATGTGTGGCCTCCACAATCCAAGAGCTATTAGTGTGAGAGTATTTTTAGAGGGCTATGTATGCTGGAGAGATGGCTTTTTAGTGGTTAAGTGTGCTTAATTCACAAGCATGAGGTGCCTGAGATCACCTGAATTCAAAGATCCAGAACCCATGTAAACATCTGGGCACAGACATTCAGGTGTGAAACCCAAGGGTAGCAGAGACCTGGACTGCTGGGGGTGGGGGATGGGAGAAGGCAAGCTGGGGGATCAATAAGAGACTTCTGCTCAAACAAGAAGGGGATGAAGGGCTGGGAAGATGGCTCAGTAGTTAAAACACTTGCCTGCAAAGCCTAAGGATGCAAGTTTGATTCCTCAGTAACCCACATAAAGCCAGATGCACAAGAAGGTACATGTGTCTGGAGTTTGTTTGCAGTGGCTGGAGGCCCTGGGCGCCCATTCTTGCAGGGGGGACAAAGGGGGAGAGGCTGAAGAGTAATAGATCTGGACTCCCTACATTCATTTCCTGCACATTGTTGAGGAGCATGCATGGGCACACGCATGTGCATACAACACACTCATACACACAAGCAAAGGCCTTTCACGGTCTTTTAAGGAGTGGCCAGGAGGTGCCTGCCGTCTATTCAAGATGCCATCTTTAAAGTAGACTTGGTCCTCACCAGACACCAAGACTGCCTGAGAAAAGAAATTTCCGTTCTTTCTAGGGTAACGTGAATGGCTGTGATAGGGATTTAAAGAGCAGTTGTTTGTTCCAGAACAATTTTTTCTAAGATCATGTTCCCTTTTTTTTTTCTTGGAAGTGAAGCTCTTTCACAAACTGTACTTCCTAAACTCAATATTCTTCTAATCTAGCCGTGTTTCCTCTCCTCCCTTTCTTCCATATACTTCATGGAGCAAAGATAACATTTTTCTCTCTTAATACAAATGAAGATAATATCTAATTAACACCAAGCTAAACTTGGGCAGACGAGAAGCCCTTCCACCTGCTGTCCTGTCATAAATGCTCCCATTCCTGCTTCGTTTATGTTCCTCTTAGCTTGATTGTGAGACCTTTAAACTGCCTTCCTAAAAACAGAAGATTCCATATGGACTGAGAATTAGAAAACAGACTGTGCGTAACATCCAAAGCCTGGCTGCCCTCCTTGTCTGTGTTAAGCCTTGGGTGGTACCAGATGCCCGCTGAGAACTACGCTGCCTTGGCCTGCATTTCATCATGCCTTCTAGTAGGTTCCTCCCCCCCACTTTTGTTCTTCCACTTAAAAAAGGAATTTTATCTCGGTTTAAATAGAAATTTGGGTTTCTGCATTTGGGAGATAGTGTAGTGATAGATACAGGGTAGTTTTTTTTTTTTAATCCATTGTGTGAGATCGTGGAAATTGGGACTGCAATTTTTTTTTAGTTTGCTTTGCATTATGTATAGTTCAAAATATTAAGCGATGATTTTAATATATGTGTGCTAAGTCTGGTCATAGGCAGTTTTTGTTTGTTTTAACAGTTTCTTCCACCAAGAGTAGGAGTGGTTTCTTGTCCTTTGGATTTGTGTTAGCCTGGTGAGTGGCTTTAACCAATAATATATGGTCCAATTAGCCTCCTGTGAGTTCAAAGACTCAGAAACTAAGAGACCATAGCGTCTGCCTCTCTTCACTAGGAATGCTGTCTTGGTTGAGACTGTCACCTTAGGAAGCCTGTGAAAGGCTGAAGCCTCCTGGAAGGGTACCAAGTTGCCCCAGCAGATGCCCAGCATCAACTGCCCGATATGAATGGGGCCATTTTGAACCTTCCAGCTCACCTGAGTTCTCGCTGGAAGCATTGCAGAGTGAGTTCAGGTGAGCCCAGCCGAGTGAGCAGCCACCAGCTAGCACAACACACTGGGAGAGTGACAGGCCATTTTGTTGTAAATCATTAGTGTTAGGGTTCGTTTGCTCTGCAGAATGGCTAAGGGAAACAGTGTGGTAGAACAGTGTGAGTCAATGTGTGGGGGTGTCAATCCATACATGTGCAGTTGAAAGAAAAAGCTCTTTCTTTAAATGCTCCTCATATGCAGGGTGCAGAATATAAATTGGCTTTTACAGGAGATAAATAGGGCACAATAAAGGAAAATTTACAATACCAAATAAAATACCCACACATCAAAATATAGGCCGCTCCTCTCAGTACCTAACTGGTATATGATGAATATGCATCATAAATCACCTTGATTATGGAATATTTCCAGGGTGTACAAAAAAGAGGGGAATACTGTAGATACACTGAAAGACAATCCCCCTTCCCCCACAATGCTCCTCTCACACTTCCCAGAAGGAACCACACTGTCCCTAGATGGTGTTCCTTGTCCCCACACATATTTCTAGGTTTAATTTGTAGTTTTGCAGCTTTACAGTTTGATGTAAAAGTAATTATCTGAATGTACTTACAACTTGCTTTCTTTGTTCAATATCAGAGCTTTGAGGTTTATCCCTGTATCCCTGTGAGTGCAGATGGAAAGACAATGAACTTGGAAAAGAGAGATGGATGCTTACCCTAGAGAGCCCAGCACCACCCAGGGGGACCACAGAATCATTCTGTCTCATTTCATGTCCACTCCAGGGTGGACACAGAGTCACCCACCCTGCTGAACTTGCCTCCCTTCCATTCGCACATGGCTTTGGTTACAGTGTAATCATGTCATAGATTGCAAAGCAGAAGACAGGGTCAATGCTCTGTAGCTCAACATTTTCCAGTTAAAATGTTAATGTAAGCCACATGTGTAATTTTAAATGGTCTAGGCACATTTAAACAGTGAAAATACATACAGGTTTTGTTTGCTTAACATATAGTGTCACTATGTTAGGCCACACTGGCCTCAATTTGAGATCCTCTTGCCCCAGCCACCCAAATGCTGAGATTATAGGCATATGCCATCATGCCCAACTTTAGGTAAATTTTTATAATACATTTTACATATCCCAACATGTCTAAAATATTATCCTTATATACTGTCTAATATATAATCAGGATTAAAATTATTTATGAACTAGCCTATATTTTTTCGTTTGAAATATCGAAAATCTGATGCAGTTATCACACATACTAATTTGGAAGAGCCACATCTCAAGAGCTCGGTCTCCGCCTGTGCTGAGCAGCTACAGCTATCTGAAAACTCACACTGATCAATGGACATTGCAAGGTGTTAGCTCTTGCCATGAGGCCAGTATTGCATGGGCGCCTCCAGGTTTCGGGATGGTCTAGAGAAGCAGCACCCAGTGGGTTGGTGAGCCTGGTGGGTGACTCCAGAGGTCTCTGTAGCGCTGATGATCCTGCCAGCTCCATCTTCTGTGGCCAGTCTGCCTCAGGATCCAGGACGATGGCTGGTGTCCTGCTGAGGAATGAGCTACTGCGTGTCTTCCCAACATAGCACTCCAAAGAGCCTTTCATTAGGAACTGACTCCTACGTGGTCCAGGGAGCCTGAGTGTAAACCTTTGTTCTTTGAGGAGGCCATGATTCCGCCCAAGGCCAGACTGGCACCATAGAAGTCCACGGTTGGAAAGAACCACAAGCCAACTCCCCTGTATGGTGCAGGCAGCGCTTTATTTAGATGAATCCACACAGAGATGCTACAGTTTGGTCTGGGCTTATGATTATATGGTTTTCATGTACCCTTACGAGAAATCAGGAACACTGACAGTAAATCCTGGCTCATACCAAATTTACTGTACCCTGACTCAGTTTCTCTTTTTCTCAACTTGGCAGTACAACCAGTACTTATCTTGTATGATAACCCCTTCTTAAAGAAACAGCACCTTTACTTTAAACACTACATAAATCCAAGGTTTGAAGTGCTTTGGGGCTGAAATGAGCTCTGAAGTTAGGCAAGAACTATTTTGTTCTCTTTTCTTCCTTGAAGATCTGTAACATGCAGCCATAACTAGCCTGGAAGCACCGAGGAAAAGTTCTGCTCCTCAAAGACTTGTTCAAATAGAGGAGACAAGGTGCACCCCAGGTAGGGTGGACCCACTGAGCTTTTAGCACCTTCCATGGTCCTGTTTGAAGTGGGCATCCTAACACAACAGTCAGGTGTGGCCATCAGAGTTTTGGACCCTTGTTGGCAAATGTCATTGAAATAAGTAATGTTGATATGGAATGACATTTCTTTTCATGTTCTCTTTAAACCAGGCAGGTTTATTCTTTCTTGCAGGATGTGGTAGGTGCTCCTGTATTTCCAGTTACTCGGAGGCTGAGGCAGGAGGTTTCCTTGATTCTCAGAGTTTGAGACTAGATGGGGCAACAAAGTGAGACCCTGTTTCATAAAACAAACATAAGGGTCTGGAGAAATGGCTCAGTGGTTAAAGGTGCTTGCTTAAAAAGGCTGATGGCCTGGGTTCGATTCCCCCGTACCCATGTAAAGCCAGATGCACAAGTGGTGCATATATCTGAAGTTCCTATGCAGTGACAGGAGGCCCTGGAGTGTCCAATCTCTCTCTCTCTCTCTCTCTCTCTCTCTCTCTCTCTCTCTCTCTCTCTCATCAATTTTAAAAAAGAAACATAAAATAAAGATACCTATCTGAGAGCTTAATTTTCTGGAACATTTTTGGTTTGATCCTTTTTGTGAGATTTATTTTCAGATTTTTAAATTTCAAAAGTAATTTATAATTCAACTTTGTCTAAAGGGTTTCACACACTCATATCCAGTACATATTAAAATACTGTTAAACCTATTCAATAAAAAGTAATACTCCTCCATTCTAGCCAAACACCAATCTGTTCCAAGTTTCTTTTGTGTCATTTCAGAGCTATTCCATGCATAAAATACTTATTTTCAGACACTTTTATAAAAAGATGTACTGTTTCATTTTAAAGCTACTTTTTAACTCAAGACAAGGTAAAACTTGTGGATTAAAAAAAGAGAAAGACCTGAGGTATAATTGTTTTAAATGATGCGTTGAGTTTAAAAATATTTTGATGTGTTCCAATGCATGGGAAGCAAGATGCTGGGAATGTTGTCTTGAACAAACTGTCCCATGTGATTACAGAGCTATGTGCTCCAGTGGCAAGGTCACCTTGACAAGTTTACACAATAATACAGCAAGCAGAAAGCTACGCAATGAACGGAGTGAGCAGGGAGGGAAGAGGCAGAGGAAGCAGATGGCTTCAGGAACCACCACTTAGAGGTAGACCAGGAGGTGGGTGAAGAAAGCTCTAGTCCAGGCTTCCTGGCTGGCGTTTCTGCAGTGAGGACTTGAGCAATACAGGCTCCTGCTGATACACACGAGCGCTTGAGATGTGACCAGTGCAACTGAGGGATTGAGTTTTAAAAACTTGGTTTCGTTTGAATCAATTTGAATTTCAGTTTCTATATGGGATTGTGATTGCCTTACTGGATGGCATACTTGTAGGTTTGCAGAATTTGGGGTGGGGGAGGCATCGGTGAGTGCAGAGAAGGAAGTGGGAAGAGGGTGAGTAGGGGAAATAAGAGAAAGCAAAAGAAAGACTGAAGGGAAAAAGCAAGATAAAAGTTGAAGGTCACAGCCAACCAAGAGCAGTTGCCCTCAGTGACCCCTACATCACTGTCAGTGAGCCACCTCTACATCTGGTGCTGCCTGGTCTTCTGGAGGGATCCTGCTGGCTCATCACCCCACCTTCAGGGCCTGGAAGATTGGGGGGCCTCAATTACCAGCTTCCTCTACGGATCCCAAAGACTCCATCCCTAACAAAATCATTTACTTTAAAGGAAACCCCAAAGTTTCACATACCACTAGGTGTCACCATGAACCAAAATGATTTACTTTTTATTGTGTTTAATCTGCAAAATACGGTGAACATTTCTGCTTCCATCCTATAGCTGACTCTATACAATTAATATGGACAGTTATGCATTAGTTTTCAAACCAAAAGCAAGGCAGTTTGTTCATCGGGAACCCACTCAACAGATATACTCATTCCAATTTAGTCTTTCTTCCCAACTTTTCTAAATACCATAAACATGCGTGAATGTACGTGCTCATCCTCTATTAAACATCTGCCATGTGTCAGGCTTGGGCCTGTGCACAGCAGAACTAACTGCAGGAAGACACTGTTTACGTGGGAGAGGCCTGGGCTATAGGGACAAACAGGACACGGTTCCTGCTTTCCCTCTGTCTCTGTCCTATCTCCCCCCCCTCTTACTCTCTCCTTTCTTCTCCCGTTCCCTTCTTTCTCCCTCTCTTCCTCTGTCCCTCTCCCTCCCTCTCTCCCTCATTCCCTCCTTTCTTCCTTCCTTTCTTCTCTTTTTGGCAGGGTCTCATGCAGCCCAGACTAATCTCAAATTATTTTTTAATATAATGTATTTATTTGTAAGGAGAGAGAGAATGGATGGACATGCCAGGGCCTCCTGCCACTGCAAATGCACTCCAGACACATGGGCCACTTTATGCATCCAGCTTTACATGGGTACTGGAAAATTGAACCCAACCCATCAGACTTTGCAAATAAGTGCCTTTAACCACTGAGCCATCCTTCCAGTCCGTGGCCTCAAACTATTATGTATCAGAGAATGCCTTTGAGCCTCTGGTCCTCCTGCCTTCACCTCCAGAGTGCTGGGATTGTAGGTGTGAGTCACCACACCCAGTTTATGTGCTGGGGCTCTAACTCAGGGCTTCATGCATGTTAGGCAAGCACTTGGTCAACTGAGCTTCATCCCCAGCCCTGCTGTGTTCTCCCTTAGGAAAGTTTGCTAGTCTAAAACTTTCTTTATAACTAGAAAAATATGTGTCCTGTATAAATTTTTGAGAGTTACATGCACCACAATTAGATTTCCCTTCCATCTTTGTAAGAAAAACTGGATTTTAGGGGCTTGGGGAATAGTTCAGTCAGCAAAGTGCTTGCTGTATAGTATGAGCACTTGAGTTTGAACTCCAGAACCCATGTTTAAGCACTCATGTGTGGTGGTACCTATGCTTACAAGCCCAGTGCTGGGAGGCAGACCCAGGTAGCTTCCTGGGACACCCTGGCTAGTTAGTCTTGCCTACTTAGTGAGCTCTAAACCAGTGAGAGATTCTGTCTCAGGAACAGTGAGTGGTGTCTAAAGAATGTCAGCCCAGGTTGTCCTCTGGTTAAAAGGAAATGGCTTACTGACATTATTTATACATGCTTTGATTATCTCTATAGACTAAAGAATTCATGGGAAATTTTTAGGTTAATATTCATGGTCAGCAAGGATATCAGGAAGCAACACTTCATTCATCTCACAAGAAAGTAAAATAGCAAATAATAATAATAATAATGTTCACAAGAGCAACAAAACTACAAGGTACCTGAAAATCAACTTCATCAAAACCCCTAAAATTTTGAGAAAAATACTAAACTAGTAAAGGACATAAGATCTGATTAAGCAAAGATACATGTCATGTTGATGGACCAAACCTCTTAACAAGTACATGTATCACTTCTTCTAAAATTAATAAAAAAATTCAAAGCAATTTAAATATACTCACAACAGAAGCTTTTGAGGGAATGAAAAACATACAAAATTTATATGGAAGGAAAAAAACCTCAGTAACCCATACTTTGTTAATTTTGAGAAAAGAGAGGACTCATCTTAGGATATTCTTTTTAAAATTATTTTATTTATTTACAAGCAGAGAGAGAGAAAGGGGGGGGGAAATGGGCATGCCAGGGCCTCTAGGCACTCACTGCAAATGAACTCCAGATGCATGAGCCACTTTGTGCATCTGGCTTATGTGGATCCTGGGGAATCCAACCCAGGCTGTCAGACTTTGCAAGCAAGCATCTCTAACCACTGAGCAACCTCTCCAGCCCCAGCACAGAATATTCTAATACTACCCAATAAAGCACCACAGCACTGGGACCAAAGCCTATAAGCAGAGCAAGGGTAAGAAAATGCTCAGAAGTGTGCGTGTGTGCACCTAATGTATGGAAAACAAACCAATGGGAAAAGACTGGCTGCTTTAGTGGAAAGTGTAGGGAAAACTGGCTTATTATATGGGGAAAATTGTATTTGATCTCTCCATAAAAAAGGCAAACTTCAGATGAGTTAAAGATACACAGATACAAGAAGCAACAAAAGCATATATATCAGAATATATTTATATTATATTTAATATATTTATATTTATTATATTTAATTTATATTATATATAAATATATAATATCAGATGTCAGAATCTGTGATCTTAAAAGTGGAGAAATGAAACAAAAACAGATTCGAAAAGTGAAATCATACTCTCCCCAAATGAATGGGGTTAACTTTGTTGAAGTTAATGACAATGATGGAGATGAAAATCTTTATCCAAATGAACTGAGGGTGACAGACTGAGAAAAAGAACTTGGGACTTCTAAAACCAGCAAGGGATTATTACCGAGAGCAGATAAACTTCTAAAGGAGAGGCCCTTCCAGGCGCTAAGGGGCCACCTGGACTTGTTAACTGCATGCCCTGAAGAAGAACCAAGCTTCTAGTAGCTTCATGACAGGGGCGTAAGAAAAAGCAGACTGCACGCCCTTAACCTGGGCTATCTCCTCCCAATGTTTCCATTTCAGAGAGACAGAGGCTCTCAGGGAAATGTCTGGTTTGGAGATTCAGCATTGCAAGCCTCTACTGTAGTTACCTGGCACAAAGGACCTGAGCAGAAGCAATTTATTGGAGGAAGGGCTTTATTTTAGCTTCCAGTCTCAAGGGCAAGCACCATGACAGCAAGGGAAGATGGTAGAGCAGAAGCTAGACATCACCTCTGCCATGGCAGGTAGAAAGAGCAGCAGGAGTGTGTGCCAAACACTAGTGAAGGGAAGGTGATAAGCCCACCCCAACAACACACCTCCTCCAGCAAGGCTCCAATTCCCAAACTGGTATCCGCTGTGAACCAAGCATTCAAACCACCACTCAAGGTCATCCCGGGTAGAAGAGGACAGGGAAGAGGTGGAGGGGAGCACAGGGGAGAGGACAGTGGTCAGACAGAGCGGAGGCAGGGGAAATGTTAGGAGTCAATGTGAAGGCCTACTACCTAGGCACTATCAAGTTCTTTATTCTGTGGGAACTGATCCCAGAAGCTCCCTGAACAACTCTAATGGAGGATTTTTCTGATGGGAGGTGGAGTCCCGGTTGATCCCAAAGTTTCTAACTTGGGCAGCTAGGAGGATGATGGTGCCATTAACCCAACTAAGAAATACACCAAAGGGAAAAATACACAATTCACTTTTGTGACTTGGGACCCTTTGCAGATGAAGATTCTAAAAAGGCATTCCTACCAGAGACAGAAGTGACATTCACTGAGCTCCCAATAATACTTGTAATGGGCATTTTCATAACCAAAAGCTCGATACATTAATACATGTAAGATGTTTTTACCTGCCAGCTCACTCACAACCCTGTGAAATAGGAACTATCATTTCTACTTGTTGACCAGGAAACTGAAGTTTAGATGCATTAAGGAACTGAGATGCTTCCTAGAGGCAGATCTGGGAATCAGAGCCCTACTGTGTACCAGATACAATTCCTTGAACTTAATTTCCACAAATATTCCTTGAGATAAGTATATTTTCTTCATTACCTTCAATTTATAAATGAGGTGAGACTCAAAGTAGGAAAGTAACTTGTTTCGCATTTCCCAGTGGGAGCGTGGTAGGCAGAGCTGAGACCCAAGGCTAATGTGTGGGTCACAGCACATCACAACATATCTGCACATCTCTCTGAACTTCTGCTTGAACTATTTCTCATGCTGCTAATCCAAGCTCCACCTATACATGAGAAGAGTCTAAATTAGAGAGGCATATTAGCCAGCTGCAAAGTGCAGACTTGGCTTCAATTCAAATAAATGTTTAATAAAACTACTTAGAGGACAAGGAGAAAACATGCTATTAAATAATTAATTGGGGGCTGGAGAGATTGCTCAGTGGTTAAGGCACTTACCTGTAAAGCCTAACAACTGGGCTTCGATTCCCCAGTACCCATGTAAAGCAGATGCACAAAGTGGTTCATCTGGAGTAGCTGGAGGTCCTGGTGTGCTTATTCTCTCTCTCTCTCTCTCTCTCTCTCTCTCTCTCTCTCTCTCTCTCTCTGTCTCTCTCTCTCTCTCTCTCTGCCAGGCGTGGTGGTACATGCCTTTAATCCCAGCACTCAGGAGGCTGAGGTAGGAGGACTGCTGTAAATTTGAGGCCACCCTGCTACACAGTGAATTCTAGGTCAGCCTGGGCTAGAGCAAGACCTCACCTCAAACCCCTCAAATTAATAGATTTTTTGAGGTACAGTGGTAACATTATGATTTTTATTTTTTTAAGTATTTTATTTATTTGCAAGCAGAGAGAGAGAGAGATCAAAAAGAGAGAAAGAGAGATAATGGGCCCTCCAGGGCCTCCAGCCACTGCAAATGAACTCCAGATACATGGGCCACTTTGTGCATCTGGCTTTACATGGACACTGGGGAACTGAACCTGGATCCTTAGGGTTTGCAGGGAAGTGCCTTAACCGCTGAGCCATCTCTTCAACCCACATTATGATTATTTTTAAATAAATGAAATGCAACGGTTCTCAAAGTGGAGCCTTTAGGTAAGCAAGCATCTATATCTCCAAGCAAGTTGCTAGAAATGCAGTCTCTGGGGTGGACCAGCAGTTGGCCTGAACAAGCTCTCCCAGAGACTAATGCATGCTAAAGTTTTAAAAAATTTTATGCGTATTGTGTGCATGTGTGTAATGTGGTGTGTGGTGGTATAGTGTGTGTGTATGTGTGTGTGTGTGTGTATGTGTGGTTTATGCATACACATGTGCCCTTGCAGCACCCCCTACACTGCAGTGGAACATGGTCTGTTCTGCTCCATTACACTCCCACCTGGTCTTGTGTTGTGAAGGGGAGTCTCTCTCTCTCTCTCTCTCTCTCTCTCTCTCTCTCTCTCTCTCTCTCTCTCTCTCTCTGATTTTGGAGCTTGAAGGGCTCTGAAGATTTCTGGGTTTCTGCTCCCTGTGGGGTTACAGGCACATGTGGTCACACCCAGCTGCTTTATGTGGGGTCTGAAGATTGTAACTCAGGTAGCCTCAAGTCCCTCAGGCCTCATGCTTGCCCAGGAAGTACACTTGACCACTGAGCCACCTCTCCCGCCCTGATGCTAAAGTTTAACATGCACCACAATAATGTGTTGTCTTGAGTTGTCTGGGAAGGAGTGTTGGGTTGACAAGGTTATGGGTGATATAAGATTAGACACATCAGTAGATCATTGCTGAAGCTGGGTGATGGGTGCTTGGGGGTTTAATCTAACCACACTCTGCTTAGATGTGCTTGGAAGTTTTCCATCATGAAACATTTCCAAATTCTAGAGCACTTTCTTTGCAGTGCTCCCGGTTCCTCTTTTCTCTTGTCTTGCTCCTCTCGTTTCCTGTTGGCTTTAGGAAGGGCTGTTCTTACTCTCCTCAAGGTTTCCAAACCTCCGGGACTCCCTAGGTTCTCCTCCTTTACCATTCAGTCACCACTCCTCTCCTCCTCTCCTCCCCTACCTTCTGTTCTTCTGTGCTTGAGACCTTTCTTTGCACATGCACTATGTGGTCTTCCTTCTGTGAATGCTGGGACTATCAGCAGCTCCTTTCCTTTTGAAAAAGAGAACATCTGTCCCTTTCAATTAAAAAGACTAATTTTTTTTTTTGTTTTTTTGTTTTTCGAGGTAGGGTCTTGCTCTAGCCCAGGTTGACCTGGAATTCACTATGTAGTCTCAGGGTGGCCTTGAACTCATGGCAATCCTCCTACCTCTGCCTACCGAGTGCTGGGATTAAAGGCGTGCGCCACCACGCCTGGCTTGTAAAAAGACTAATTTTTAAGATTGTTTTAATTTGTAACATGTGTTGCTGTGGAAAAAATCCAGGACAATGCCAGTGTGAGTGCCTGAGTTTGGATCCCTAGAATCCATGCTAAATCATGCATCTGTAATCCCAGTGTGACTACAGCAAGATGGAAGGTAGAGACAGGAGGATCCTTCAGAAGTATGCAGATCACTTAGTTGGGGGTATGTGCACACACACCCCCACACATGCTCATCTATATAAAAATATGGGAAAGTGTTCAAACAGCAATCCCAGCCTCCCTAGTGCTGGGATTAAAGGCCTGCAACACCACACCCAACTTTATCTTAAAATGTAACATGCACAAGATAGTATATTTACTCCATAATACACAGTAATTCTATTGTTGACATGGATGATAAGAGAATCGGGTGTACAAGCATGAAGACTTTCCGACAAGTGGGATGGGTTAGCGGATTCATTTTTTCTTTAAAAATGACCTTCAAATTACTTTCTTTGTTTCAATCCCTTTGCTGAGATGTTTTCCTTTTCCAGTTCAACATACAAAGTTCCCTTTCCGGTCTCAGCCAGGCCCACTTGGCCCAGCCTCTGGCTGTTGACACCTCACAATCCTCGTGTTGCTCACTACTGCCTCCAGTGGTTGACCCTGGAATAACCTTTCCTTTCCCAGTGCCTCTTCTTGTTTGGATAATGGCTAAAAAACTGAGATCCATTCTTTCCTTCCTCTTCTCTGCTCCTTCCCCCAGGTCCTGTCATTTCCCTTCTGCTGACAGCTAGTTCTAGAAGTCTATTACGAGCCGGCAGGGTGGTGCACATTTGAGTGGCAGGAAGATCATGAGTTCGAGGCTAGTTTGGGTTACATATTGAGACCCTGTCTCAAAAAACAACAAAACCACCAAAAACTATTATGATGGAAATTCTATTGTTCAACATGTCTGAACTGATTTCTTTCCTATGTATTGGGCCTGAGTTAATTTGTTTTTTGTGTTTAGAGACAAAATGAATCCAGGCACTGTTATCACAGACAGATCTGATGCCTCTACTAACAACAAACACTCTTTAGTGAGAGGTGTCAATCAACTCTGTCAGTAGAGACTGTGATGTCCTTCCTCAATATTGTCAAAGGATTTTACACATTTTCACTGGGGTTAAGTGAAACAGCCCCTATCATAAAAATGGAGTGATTGAGGTATTTTCCCCACCCACACCCAAGAGGAACTGAAATTGCAGAGTCCAAATTCCTAGGGCTTTAATTTTCTGATTCTTTCATCATTTTTAAAAAAAATATTTTATTTATTTACTTGAGAGAAGGGGGGCAGACAGAGAATATGAGCTCCATATGAACTCCAGACACACGCGCCCTCTTGTGCATCTGGCTGTATATGGGCACTGGGGAGATGAACTCGGGTCCTCCTGCGTTGCAGGCAAAAGCCTTAGCCGCTAAGCCATCTCTTCAGCCCTCTTTCATCATTTTTTAAGAACTCTTAACCACCTTTAAGAACTCTTTCTACCAGTGCTGGATAGTGAACAGATATATATAACATCAAAACCAAGTTTGTATAGCACTGCTAAAAACCGAGGTGCAAGCATTCACAATCCAGTTTTCTTTTCTTCTTTTATTTTTATTTTTGAGGTAGGACCTCATGTAGCCCAGGTTGGACCCAAATCCTGACCCTCCTGTCTCTACCTTCCAAGTGCTGGGATGACAGACTACAGGTATGCACCACCACACCTGGCCAGTGATCCAGTTCTAATCACTGCAAAGTGAGCCCCAGACTCTTCTTTTAAAGCTTTTTATTGACAGTTTTCATTCGTATATATATGTATTTTGATCATAATCCCCTCTGTTACCTTCTCTTGCTCCCCCTTCCTGGTCCCTCTTCCACTGAACCCCTTCTTTCCAACTAGTCGCCTTTCTGCCCTGATGTACTTTCCTCTCTTTCCCGCCATCCAGGATGGAATGTTAATGGGTCCAATATTGTGTAGGTCTTGTGCAGGTAATGATAGTCACTGTGAGCTCATGAATGCAAAGCCATGCCATGTCAAAAGATGGTGTCCCAAAGTGTCCTCCCAATCCTGGCTCTTACACTCTTTCTGCCCCCTCTTCCACCATGCTCTCTGAGGCTTGGAGAAAGTGAGATGGATATCTCATTCAGCACTGAGCACTCAACAGCCACTCTTAGCACTTGAGCGAGTTTTGAATAGTCACTGCCAACCACAAAGTTTTTCTGGTCAAAGATGAGAGCAACACTAATTTACAGGCTAAATACAAATAATTAGAGGGAAATTTGATGGGCACAATGTGATGGTAAATTTTGTTGTCAATTTGAACTGTTAGTAATCTTGGCTGGGTCTCAGAGGTTGTTTACAGGGAGGCAGCCCTCTCAGTAGGGGGCAGGATGTAAGGACCTGCTTGCTGTTGTATGTGTGGTGCTGGTGATGGTTTTTTTTCCCCTCTCTTTCTTTCTCTGCTTGGACTGTGAAAAGGGGGGAGCCAGCCTATTTTTCCATTATGGAACTGCCCCTGGATCTGTAGCTTCAATAAATCTTTTCCTCTCCTAAACTGTGCCTGGTTTGGAGGTTCATCCCAGTGGCGTGTGAGCTGACTGCAACACACAATATATCAATTTAGCCAAACAACAGTAATACCTTCCCTCCTACAGCCAATGACCTCCTTCTAAACCATGGGCTTTTAACTAGGTTCTCAGAACCTGGCATGAATTCCCTCCCATGGAGTGGGCCTCATCTCGAGAGAGCAATTGGTTACCCCTGTAACAGTCATGCACTATTACACAAGTGGGCACATCTTGCCTGTCTGATCAGTTGTCTAGCTCACAGGTCTGCTAGGGTTGGTACGACTATTGATGACTTTTCTCCCCTAGCAGACAGCACAGCACTTTCCAGCAATATGAGAGCCATACAATCAGTTCTAGCTTGATTTCGCAATATCCTGTAACCAAAGCATCCAAACTCTCATTTCAACCAGAGTGGGCATTTGAAGTAACTTTGCAGGTAAGAGGTCTTTGTCATCTCAGTGTGCCTGCCATGCCATGTCTCCCTGAGGTTATATCTCTAGTTCACTGGTTGAGTTCTTGTGTGAGAGAACTATGATGCCTTGGGTACTAACCTGCTTTAGCCTGTCTCAGGGATTGGGAAGAGGCTGGATCCCAGCCAGGGCTGGCCATTGGCCAAAGAGGCAACTCAACTTGATGGGTCTGAGGAGAAGTTCATCACTTTGTCCTTTGCCTTTCCATGTTATAAAGCCAGTAATGCAAGCTGTTGGCCAGGCTCCCTGCCCACTGAGCTCTATCAGGCCTCAGAACCCAAGGAAAGTGCCCCAGCTCAGGGGCCAACTGCAGATGGAAGAGAAGTAGAAGAATCACACAATGCTCCTAGTCTGGGTCCCAACCCCAGAGGAGACCAGTGCAAACCACAAAGCAAGTGCCAGCTTCATTTGAAAGCACCTGAAATGAAGTTGTAAGAGAACTAGTGTCTGAGCAAGAAGAAATTTCTAGCCTCTTCCAGGGGCATAGAGCACCTCTGAGCTCAGGAATACATTCCCTGCTCCAAAACCCCCTGGTCAGGTAAAGTGGCTCTGTGTCTACTCATTTAGAAGGCATCTTACTTGTAGGAAGAATATATATGTGGCCAATATATAGGATTATGGGAAAAGCAGTATCTAAAACCCTTGCTTCTTCTTCCCTGAGGATTTATGGAAGTTGTGTACCAACTTTTTGGGACCTTTTGGGGACAAATTTTAGAATTATGGAACAAAATTGTCCCCTCTTGCTTCAGTCTTTCAAGACCTTTCCACAGAGAATCACCATTTACTTAGTGCTGAGTGTTCCGATGTGTTACACTCTCCACATGCCAATTCCTTAATTCCTTTCTATGTCCCTATGGGGTACACTTACTTCATGGCTCTCATCTCTTTGTATTCATTATTGCTGTTGTCTTAAATTTTGAGAAAGATTCTCAAAGGCAACCAGTCTACCTCTAACTTGTGATCCTCCTGCCTCAGCCTTCCCAGTACTGGGATTACAGGTGTTCTGTCCCCACCTCTTTAACCGGGATTCCTAGAGAAGGTGATTTGTAAAGGTCACATGGGGGAGTGAGTGGTGGAGTTGAGTTTCAAAACCCAAGTTCTTTCCTCTGTACCTTTCTGCCTACGTGACTCAGCGGAAGTTGTCAGACTGTTCACGTTCCATTGCCGCTGGTAAACTGGAATGTGATATGTTACAGCATCGTAGAGAGAGGACAGGGTTTAGACCCCAAGAACAGATGGAAATGCTGAGGTTAGAGAACAGTGGATCCAGCCAACAGGTGTGGAAGGAGAGGTGGCTGAAAGGAGCCCTAAGCTGTGACAGAGAAAGATATAAAGTGCATCACATGATTTATTTCTCTTCAAGTGCTACCTTCCCTGAATATAGAATTGTGAATTTCAATATTCTTTTTATTAATCATACAGAGTACTTCATTAAAATCCTGATGAATAGTCACTATTCCTCACTTAACAGAAGTAACAGCTGAAGGATTCAATGGACAAGTAACTGCTGAACCTGAGTCACCATGGTAACTAGGGGCAGCAGCGGGGTGAGAATTCCAACATTGGATTCCAGGTTTCATTTTCTTAGGTTAGTAAATCAAGGCTGACATTCTACCAGTGTCCTTTCACTTAAGGCCCACTCTTAGGAATGAATATGTACATATGTATATATATATTTATGTATATATACACATGCCTATATAGGTATATAAAAATAAATATTTTTCCTTTATATATATATTTTTTATATAATACATTAAGGGCTGTTCTTTCCCCAAAGCATTTTCACATATATGGCCAAATCCTGTGTGATATTAGACATGCTTTTGTGTTTGTGGTATGCATGCATATGTGTGTATATGTTTGTATGTATGTGGGTGCATGTGCACATACATGTAAAGGTCAGAAGTCGATGTCGTGTGTCTTCCTCAATCATTCTCCATCTTATTTTTTGAGACAGGCTCTCTCCCTGAACCTGGAGATCACCAATTTGACTAGCTTAGCTAGCCAGCAAGCCCCAGGGATTCCGTTGCCACCTCTGTAGGGCAGGGATTACAGGAACACACTGCCATGCCTGGCTTTTATGTGGGTTTGAGGAATCTGAACAGAAGTCCTCATACCTGTACTGTAAGCCCTTTACCAACTGAACCATCTCCCCAGCTCCTAGACATTTTTTGTTTTTGAGGTAGGGATTTTCTCTAGCCCAGGCTGACCTGGAGCTTGCTCTGTAGTCCCAGGCTAGCCTCAAATTCACAGTGATCCTCCCTACCTCTGCCTCTCGAGTGCTGGGATTAAAGGCGTGTGCCACCATGCCTGGCAACATTCTTATTCCAGCTAAAAGACCAGAAAGCAGAGGCCTGTACTGGGCAAGATGTTTATGAAGGTCCCAGAGCTGGTTCCTGGCAGAGTCAAGAGTGTGGTGTTCTTTCCCCCGGTCACACTGTCATCTAACTGATCCTACCTGAAACTAAGCAGGGCGGCCAGGGTTCACACAGAGGTCATAACTGTGCCATGGCAGCGAAGGTGAAGAGCAGGTGCAATTGAAGCTATAAAATGACTGTACTTTCAGATGGACATTCCACACCCACACTGATGGGTCAGTACAGGTCTTGGCCTAGACATTGCCTCAGCCTCTGCCCAAGCTTTTCTTTCCTTCCTCCCTCCGTGAACCCTTGTCTCTCTCTGCCCTCCCCCTGATTCCATCCTCCTCCCATTTCCTTGGTCATAATGTAACAAGGAGGTGTGCCAAAGAGCTCATGCTCACCTCTTTGGCTGGAGGACCAAGTGGAATCAGAGCTCTGTGGTTTCACATTCCTCCTACTGCATTTCTGCAGATGCTCCCTGCACTGATCACTGATCAGGTGCAGTCCCTCAGTAACATTGTGGGGCTTGGAGAAGAAGACACAGCTATGTCCCTTACTGAGAACTGACTGCTACAATAGTCACACTGTGCCTCTTGGAACAGCAAATACACAATTACAGCAAATAGAAAATTAGAGATTCCACATCTCAGAGAGATCCAGAGATAAAGCATCATCATTTGAAGCATTTGTAGGATAGGAATGAAAACTGCCTGCCTTGGCCTTAGAGACAGAACTGTCTGGATTGAGTTTGGATCCGCAGGTCCAACATAAAACGCAGGGCATGGTGTCATGTGTCTTTAATCCCACTGCTGGGGAAGCAAAGATAGGCAGATCCCTAGGGTTCACTGTCTAGTTATCTAGCTGAGTCCATGAGCTTGAAGTTCCATGTGAGACCCTGTCTCAAAAAATAAGGTGGAGGGCTGGAGAGATGGCTCAGCGGTTAAGGCACTTGCCTCCAGTGCCTAAGGCCCTGGGTTCAATTCCCCAGGATCCACATAAGTCAGAGCCACAAGGTGGTGGCTCTGGTGCATTCTCTCTCTCTCTCCTTGAAAAATGAATAAATAAAATATTTAAAAAAAATAAGGTGGGGCTGGAGAGATGGCTCAGCGGTTAAGGCACTTGCCTCCAGTGCCTAAGGCCCCGGGTTCAATTCCCCAGGTCCCACATAAACCAGACCCACAAGGTGGTGGCCCTGGTGTTCTCTCTCTCTCTCTCTCTCTCTCTCTCTCTCTCTCTCTCTCTCTGCTTGAAAATTAATAAATAAAAAAAAAATAAAATAAAATAAAATAAAAAAAAAAAATAAGGTGGAGAGCCACTGAGATTCCTGATGTCAACCTCTGGCCTCTGACTGCGCATGCACACACACACATGATCATCCAGTCCTACATGCACCCACATGCTTACAGACATGCACACATGTGCATTCAAACCACATATATGCTGTAAAGAATTGTCATACCAATAGTATGTGGTCAATGAAATTTTTTTTTTTTGCATCAGTCCTTTCTTTAGCTCCAAAGGTGCATTCCAATTGGCTCACGCTATTTAAAGAGCCCACTGCTACCTTAAGAAATGTGTTCCTTGATAGTCTTTCTGCCTGAAACAGGCTAGCAATGAGCTTATAAAACGACACGCAATGGCACCAGTTTGGGGGAAGAGAAGCTTGACAGTTCCTGGAATCTAATCCCACACTAAGTCACACTGATGTCACCGGGCCAGGACAGAGTGAGGCTCTCTGGGTTACCTTCCATTGCACCCACTGCATTGGAAGTACATAGTCATTTGTGCGATTATCTGTTGCTCTATGTTTGTTCACTCTCCAAGAGCAGAGGCTATACCTGACACAGTACCTAGCACATAGAAGATGAATGAGTGAATGAAGAAAAATGTTTCCACTGGTGTTATCTCCTCCCAGCCATGTACTGGTTCTGTCTGTGACCCAAGGTCAGGGATCACTCTTACAGACAAGCAAAGTTGATATAAAGTGGTGGGGCAGCCACGTCAGCCCAGCACTCCTGACAACAAATTAGTGCTCTCTCCCCCATGGTCCTCCTCTGCCCTTTCGCTCACCAGCCTGGCCACCCTTCAATTCTATTCAAATGTAACATTCTGACCAGGCATTGTTCCTAGAGCCTGGCATGCCCATTTGTGCACAGGTCCACTCAATTCATTGAGCAATGGGCCATTTATTAGCCAACCACAGCCTGTCTGGTCCATACTTACATATCAACACAAGCTTCAGGAAGCAGGGAAAGGAATTCCAGAGTTGGAAACTTAAGCAGCTTAGATGTGTGGACCCTTGACATCAGCTTGAATTGTTATTTTATTTTTGCTTTTGTGTATGTGAAATATGGTGTGTATGGTGTATGCTCATGTATGTGATCTACTGTGGCCAGAGAATAAGGGGTGCCTGGCTCTAACACTCTTCTACTTGGTCTTGTTTTTGAGCCTGAGTCTTCCTTCTTATTGTTTTAGGAGCTCTGAAGGTTCTTGGATCTCTGCTCCCCTATGGGACTGGGGTTACAGGTGTGCGTGGCCAAGGCCAGCTGCTTTAGGTGAAATCTTGAGACTTGAACTTGGACAGTCTCAAGCTCCCTAAGGCCCTCCTGCTTTCTCAGGAAGAGCGCCTAACTCCTGAGCCATCTCTCCAGCACAGCTTGAATCATTTTTGAAGCTTGGTCATTCTATCCATTTCTGTTTGCTTTTAAACCCTTACAACTTTTTCAGTCACATTCACTCAGAGTCCTCCTAGTAATTCATTCTCTCTCTTCTCCTCTCTCTCTTTCTCTCTCTCTCCCCCCTCTCTCTCATTTTTTGGAGACAGAGTCTCATTATGTAGCCCAGGCTGACCTCAATCTAGAGATCCTCTTGCCTTAGCTTCTCAATTTCGGGGATACAGACACACCATACCCAGCTTCAGTTTATAGTCTTGATTTTCTTTTAATTGTGATCCATTCTTTACTAATTAACCAACTTTCTTATATAGACATACAATAAACATCCCAACCCCTTTTCTTTATGAAATCCAGTTCACAGTCTACAGCCTGAATGCACCCTATCTTGTTTGAAATCCAGTTCATAATTTGGCTTTACTGGTCTATAAATCCACCCTTTGTCCCTTTTCTCATATTTCACCTCTCCATCTTTGGGGACTCCTTAGAGATGCATGCTTACAGAAGCTGAACTGAACATTTAGACAGACATGTTGGGAAATAGCTGTGATGGGGTGACAGCAGGTGTGTGGGCAGGTGACTTCACTCTCTGGTTCAGTATGTGTGTCTCTGAATCTGCAGTGGTCCACCTGGCTGTCTTGTTCCCTCGTCCTCTTTATCTTCTACAGAGACAGCGTTGGCCACTCCAGAGCTCACTCAAGGTGCATTTTCAGACAGAAAAGGTCACCCTTAAGCCTACTGTGGTCTGGAAGTGCTTGTGGCAAATTATCATTGTAACAACTTCCTTGAAGAGACTTCAAGCTCTTTATTACCCACACAATAGCTGAGCTGTTACAGACAGAACAGTAACACCCCTTGAAGTGTGGATGGCATCTGCTTCCTGATGGTTCTCAGCTGCTCTAAAACCTGGGTGAACACTGTCTTTATTGGTCACTAAGTCAGCCCGAGTCTGCTTAGGTTGAAAGGGTCAGAAGAGACAAGAGACTGGGGAGGGCTGGTGCAGCCAAGAGAAGAGAGCATGATGGCCAGGTCCTGTGCTAGGGTGGGGGTGGGCATCTTCTGCAGCCAGCATGATCTGAGCCATGTGTGTAGGCAGTAGAGGGTGGGTTGGGGGAGGGGAGACCAAGCCCAGCATCTTGCAGTGCAGACCCTTCAAGGACCCAGGGAAAACAGAAGCACAAATGACCCCAGTGATGGGAATGGCAGGAAGATCTAGAGAGTACTCTAGGTGGCAATGGCACCTGTGACTTAACAGTTGGACATGAAGGGGATAGAACGGTATGCATGTGATCAGAAACAGGAGTGGGCACACTGCAGTGTGTGCAGAAGTGTGAGAGAAGAGCCTGGGGAGACAGCTCAGTGAATAAAGCACTGCCATGCAAGCATGTGTGAGTACTTGAGTTCAGATCCTCAACACCCACCTAAAGCAGACGCTACAGATCTAGGTCTTTAACCCCAGCACACTAGGCCCAGAAGAGAGGCAGAGACAAGAACATCATCCAGAGGCCTGCAGGCTTCAAACAAGGCGTGGAGGAGGTGAGGATGCACCCCTGAAGTTGTCCTCTCAGCTCCACGTGTGCGCCGTGCTGGTTGTGCACCCACACTCACACATACAAGAAATGGGCAGAAGCAAGCATGAGGTGGTGACAACCTGCCCAGAAAACAGCTTAAACCCTGGTCTCAACAAGTTACATACTCAGTCCATATAGTAGATGCTCAGTAAATAACGACAGTCCTTTTCTTCCACTGCTGGCCAGAGACGAGAGCCGTTCCCTGTTCCTTACCTTCCTACTGAGGATGGCCCGATACTGTGAACTAGCACCTCAAGCCAGCCTTGTCTAACCCACCTCTTACGTGTATGTTGGAGATTCTAATTGCTGAGTAGAGCTGCTTATTCGCTGCATACTACTTTCCTTGGTGATTACCCTGGGAAGAGCCTCCCTCATCAGGATGCACTCTACAATTCGCGGAGTCTGAACAAAGGTGGGCACCTAGCTAGCCTGTGCCCAGTCCAGTCAAGAGCAGGATTGGGGCCCTGAAGGAGGCTTTGGACAGGCAGCATTGTACTTAGGGGCTTCTAAGTAAGGGGCAGTGACAGACCAAGGCCATGGCCTGGGAAACCACCAATCCCTGCCTGCAGGCAGTTCCAGCGGAGAACTGACAGCTCAGGTGAACGATGTCCCAGGGGAGGGGAGCGCTGTCCGTGGAGGGCCGAAGCTCACCTCGGACCTGGGGCGCCAGCCCTCCAGAAGGCTGGGCGTTTTGCTCCCGCTCCCCCTTCCCCCTCCCGCACGATGACATCATTTTCGGCGTTGAGTCGCTGCATAAAAGCAGCCTGGGGGGAGCCGTGCACGCGGTCTGCGCTCTGGTGCGCGCCCTGCCGGCTCCCAGCGCCCAGCGCCCAGCGCCCAGCGCCCAGCGCCCAGCGCCCAGCGCCCAGCCCGTGGCCACCGCGAGTCCCGGGACCCTCCGAAGATGCCCCGCGGCAGCTGGCTCGCTGTCCTGCTGCTGGTGATCTTCCAGGAGCAGCTTTCCAGCCCGGCCCCGCTGAACGGTAAAGTTTTCTCCACAGTCCTGAGCGCTCGGGCACACCTGGGCAGGAGGACGGGCTTCCTGCCCACTGCTCGAGCAGGGAGGCCCTGCGCCAGAGCTCATTTTCTAGAAGGGTCCCTTTGGGATGCACGCTCTCTTTTTAATGGTGTTTGGCTCACAGTTGGTGGCACACGTCTGCCAGTTTCCCCCAGCACCCTCGCTCTGGAGATGTGCTTTGGGAACTCCCTAAGCCCCTTGCAGACAGCTGAGTCAAGTGGCTGGCCTTCTCAGTGGGATAATCACCAGGAAGGGGCTGCAGGGCCTCACAGTGGTGGTTTGCCCTCATGGATTACCTCCATGTCAAAGGGGTTATGCAGCCTGTCTTAATCAGTGTTTTTGCCCTGGAGGACTCTACTGCCCTGAACCTACATGTGTGTGCATGTGCACACACACACACACACACACACACACACACACACACACACACACACACACACACACACCCTATTTCTCCTTGTAATTTGGGGCGGAACCCCAAAAGGCTGAGGTGTCGAGTAGGATGACAGGTCAAAGTGGGATAGCATTCCTGAAGTGTGTGGGCTCATGTCCATGCCGGTTACTTACCTCTTTTGGAACTGGAAAAGGACAGCAAACTTTTGTCTGCCTCTCTCAGCGGCTTGGCTGCGGGAGAGATGAACTGATGGAGGCTCTTGTCCTTGCCAGAGTTGGCTCTAAGTTGTGGAGACACTTGTGAATGCTACAGTTCCTGAGCTGAGGCATTTACAGAAGGGCCAAGAGTGACCATAAGTGGCTGAAAATTGATTTTTCCCTGTCTAGGTGGTGGCGACACCCTGAGTCTTGCTCAGCATCAAAGCTCTGTGCTCTTTCCATCTTGGAGGGCAAGGGAGCCGCTGAGGTTCCTCACTGAACTCTCAACTGCTGGCTGACCTGGTCTGCTTGCTATCACCCCCTATCACCCTCAGAAACAGAAGGTGGGAGAATTTCAAGAAAGGTGGAAATGAATTTAAAACTGCTAACTTGGGCATGCATCCCCCTCTTTGAAAAGCTGTACAGAGATGGAAGGTAACTAGAAATCTTTTTAGTAGTGAGCTGCTCAGGACAAAGGAGAGGGCTGTTGGTGGATTCTCTTTCCTAAAAGCATGGGCTGTCTCCCTTTGGCGGCTGATACCCATTCTTCTCTTGGCTCTCCCCCTCCTCCATGGACACCTCCTGCCCTCCCTGTTCTCCAAGCTGAGGTGGGGGGAGCTGGGAATAAAGAAACCTCACTTTCACTTCATGCCGAGCAGTAGGCCCATCTACACCTTGATTCTAAGATGTTATTCTGATGCTAGCTGGGCAGGTTTCTTGCCTTCTTGACCACCTCAGGGAGCAAGGTCAAACAAAACTCACTGAGGTATACAGGATATTAGTATTAACCCAAGGTTGGGGCTGGAGGACTAGCTGAGTAAGAGGGTCAAAGTGTGGTTTGTCCTCTGCCTGGAGCATTGAAACTTCTAACAGTTGGCACCAGTGAATGTTCAAGAAAAGTCCCAGGGTGAAGCCAAAGGTCTTCTGGAGAAAACCTTGTGGCTGATGGGCATTTCATAAGCTCTACCTGCACTGAACCAGGTGGAAAGCTGGGCAGCTGCAGGCTGCCTGGGTGCAGGTGTTGGTTACTCACAGAAGGTTCTAGCAACCAGGGCAGGAAACAGGCAGGGCCCTAAACCCCTGGCCTGAATATTGGTAAATACCATTTCCTCAGGGCATCTCCCTGCCCTGTGTCAATGGGTCTGCAGGTTTCAACAGGCACTGCTGAGCTGCCCAGGTCTCCAGGAGGAGAAGATGACCTTTTTTGGGAAGGGATTAGTTCTCCTCTGTAAAGGGCCTGTTCCTTCAGGAAACTACTGAAGCCTAAGTTAGGTCTCCTATGGGATCAGTTTAATCCTGTTGACTCCTTCCCCGAAGGGTAAGGTGGGAAACCCATGAGTGCCATCCTGGGATCAAGCAAGTATACTCCTGTGCCCTCAACCATGCACGTGCATCTTTGAGAATATCTTCCTGTAGTCACACCTGGGTGGACCCTAATCTTCACAGAAAACTATAGTCACCATCCTCACCTTCATTTTACTATGTTACTTCTCCCCAGCTCTGGATCCCCTCTTCCCTCTGCCATTGGTGACCAAAGCACCAAGTCCTGAGGACCAAACAGGCTGACTTAAAGAGGGGAAGGCAAGAAGTGCTGCTGTGTTTCAGTAGTGAGTCTGTCCTGTGTCACCACTTGAGGCCCTTCTGTGAAGCCTGCCACTGAGCTGTCCAGAGCACCATGCTGAGGATGATGCTACAGTCTTGGCGGAGGGCAGCAGAGATGTGCATGTTCAGGCTAGGTTTTGGTTTGGGGCAAGTGTGATGCAACTTCCTGGCCAAGGCAGTGCTGCTCAGGGGGTTTCTGGATCCCCTCCAGTAGAGAAGGGAGGAGGGCCTCTCACTAGTGGAGTTTTATACATTGGGCCTCCAAGTGCTCTGCTTGGCAAAAGAGTAATCATCTGGTTTCCAGGGCCTCTGCAACCCATGATAATTTCAGGAGCAAACCCCTCAAAGCAGTGAAAGGAAATGTCAAGACAAATTAAAAAAAATATTTTCCCTATTGCTTTAGTAAAAGGGCTAGTAGTAAATTTAGGGGTCATGTACAAGTTTAGTAATTCATCCATTTGTTGACTCAAAGAGGTGCTATCAGGACTATTAAACTTATGGGGTCCATAGACCTCTGAGATTAATGGTGCATGAAATTTTGTGTATCTAAGCTTATGTGCTTTTTTGTATGTGGGGGAAGGTTTATAGTATCACCAACTCTCAGGGATCTTGACTTCTCTGCTTGCTGCTCTAAAGATTGAGAAAGAGACTCTAAGACCCCTAAAGTTCATGGGAAATGAGCTGAGACTCTTAGCAAGCATGTGATCTAGGGTACACCAGTTTTCATCACTTATGAAAAGAGGCGATGGGCTGCAGATATGGGAGAACTACATCCTTATCTCCCAGGGTGAGATGCCTAAACCTACAAAACCAAATATGAACAACACAGGCATGTTTTCTAGAGGCATGGAGAAAATCTGAAAGAATCATTTGAAAGGAATTCAAAGTTGTCCTAGGGAGCAAGCAGGTAAATGTCAAGGGACTTTCAGGGGGCTGATATTTGTTTAAAAGCCTTGTAGAACCATCTGAATCTAAATAATGTGTAGGTGGCATTTGATAAAAATTACCAACTAGGGATGGAAAGGTGGCTTAGTGGTTAAGATGTTTGCCAGCAAACCAGAAGGACCTGAGTTCAATTCCCCAGTGCCCATGTAACGCCAGATGCACAAGGTAGCATGTGTGTCTGGAGTTTGTTTGCAGTGGCTGGAGGAGGCCATAACAGGCCCATTCTCTTTCTCTCTATTTACCTCTCTCTCTGTCTCTCTCTCTCTCAGTCTCTTTCTCTCTCTCTGTCTGTCTCTCTCTTTCACACACACACACACACACACACACACACACACACACACACAAATAGATAAATTACCAACTAGAGCTGGAGCAATAGTTCTGTGGTTTAAAGGGCTTATTTCACAAACCTTATAACCAGAGTTTAGATCCCCAGAACCCATGTAAAGCCAGATTAGTGGCATGCACTTCTGTAATCCCAATGTGCCTATGATGATAGGAGTCAGGAGAATCCTGGAGCTCACAGGCTAGCTAGTCTGGCAGTCACAGTGGTAAACAAGAGGGGCCCTGTCTCATAGAAGGTGGAAAGTAAGAACTGACACCCCAAGGTTGTCTTCTAACATCCACACGTGATCTGTGGCTCATGTGCTCCATGCATACACACATCATACACATATACATACATGCACCCAAAATGACCAATCAAATTTGAAAATTAAAAACTATATAGGGGTAAAAAAATTAAATAAGACATTAATAGCAATGATGAAAATAGAGATGAAACCAACTTTAACAAGGGAAAAAAAAAGCAAAATCCTCCTTTATCTTTTAAAAACCATCACTGGCTTGAGTAAGAAATCCCTGCTTGTCCCAAGTGGCCAGATTCCTTGTCAATTACGTTACTATTGCAAATGAATTCTGAGAGGAAAAGAAGGATGCCAGGTTATCCCTCTTCCAAATGTGCCTCCCAGTAAGAGGCAAGGCAAGATGCCAGAAGAGGGGCTTTCAAGCTGTGCCTCCCCTTGCTGTCTGTGCCTGTGCCTGCTAACACACAGGGCCGTATCTCGGGCGGGTCTCAGTCTCCTGGAGTTGAAGAGCAAGTGGGCAGACAGGGTGATGAGAGCACAGCCCTGCAACAACTGTTAAAAATACCTTTGGATGTAAGAATGAAGGACCTGTATAGTGCAAAGGGTGTGCTGTGGGAGGTGGTAGGTGCCTTGCATTTTATTCCTGGCAGAATGGCTCCTCCACACTCCTGCCACCCTTGGGATTTTAACTCAGATGAGGGTGGAAGCTCCCTTGGAGAAGAGCATTTTCCATTTGCTGTTCCCTGGGAACTGGTGTGAAAGTTTCTCCAGGACATGTTGTTGAGTGGGGAAAAGCAAGATGGAGATGAGTGTTTCTAGAATGTCAGCATTTGTGAGGGAAAATGTGGGTGGGGAGTAACACCATGGCATGACGTCAGGACAGGCAACTGATGGACAAGGTGCCTTCTGAAAACGGAGCGAGAGGAGAAGGAAGAGCTACCCACTGAACAGACCCTCTGACGGCTTTGAGGTTTCCAGCCATGAGGGATTATCTCCTGACAATAATGTCTGGCTTCTCTAAGAAGTCTGCGAGGCATCTGCTTCAGAAGCCCTATCCTTACTCCACGAACCCCCACGAGCTCCCCGTCCTGAGCCCCTGTGTAGAGCACAACTGCCTCAAGGAGCCATGGCCTGTGTCACAAGCTTTCATGTCTAGGCATTTGCCTTCTTTTTAGCCTCATTCTTTTCAAAATCAGGTTTGCAGTGTTTTCCAATTCTAGTTCATTTGCACTTACTGGTTTCCTTTTTTTTTTTTTTTTGTTCTTTGCAGGATCCAAGTGGACCTATGTTGGTAAGTAGAGATTTTAAATAAATAAATACATGCATTAGGAGATGTCGGTATCTACTAGAAATTCAGAAGCTTCATGTTCTGTGGAAATTATTCTGGGGATTCATAAAAGCTGTGCTGGTATTAGTGAAAGAGGGGACAAAGGCATCTCTAAAGAATGTTTCATACAGGACTGCATTCTGCATTTTCCCCAAGCAGAAAGCCTGCACTGTCCACCTGAACTGTGAGCTAGAGTTAAGGCTTCCAGATTCTAGTGAGGATTTCTTCCAACCCCCAGGTACTTCCAGATCTCAGGGGCCCTGGCAGGAAAAAGCCTCTCCTTCTTGCAGGACAGACATCTGACAACTAACAAAGGATAAAGGGCTCCTTTCTGAAAGCTTGGATCAGGGCCTAGAACTTGTAGCTGTGCTGAATTGATGGCTGCAGAGGTGATGGTCAGCTCTCAGTGAAAGAGGGAGATCACTTGTGCCCTGGGGTTTCTGTGGGCCTGGGTCAAGAGCACGTTAGCCACTCTGGCCATCATGCAGGAAAGCTTGGAGTTGGCTCAGCTGCACTGTTGCAATGAGCCAGCAGCAATGTCATCAGCAGGAGTGGGGACAGGAAGCCAGACACCTTGTCCTCTGCCAGGTGCAAGAGGGTGAATGATATTTTGATAGGGGCATAATCATAGAAGATGCCCAAGGCAGACTATTTGGGTAAGCAGGAGCATAGAAGTGACCTCGGTGGCTCAAGTGGCATTTTAAGAAAACAAAGGTGTCCTGCCAAAGTTAAAAGTCATGAGATGCAATGCTATGGGATGGTGACAGGCAGGGAAGTTGATTATGACAGTGGAAGCATAGTGTAGGGAAAGCTTTGACCTTGACTTGCTAAGGTTAGCCTTGGATTGTTTGTTAGCCCAGGAGGCATAGGAAAGTCAGTGAACCAAAGTCCAGCTACCTCCAGGCCAAGTTTCCCAACCCCCTCCCTACAACATAGCTCATTATTACTGAAGTCCCTTATATACTTATTATGTACAAGGAACATTACTAAGTGGGGGGTTAATTAAAAGGGTAAGGTGTGGTCTATAGTTCATAATTCAAAGCAGAGTGCACTAGGTAGTAACAAGAGGTAATAAATAAATGCTCTAGTCCCATGATTGTGAGAGGAGAGTGTAGGATGGAAGGTTATGGAAGACTTCCTGGAGGAAACAGGTTTACCCTAGGCCTTGGAAGATGGGGGAATTCAGTGAGGGGAGGAAGTACTATTGGCCCAGGTGGTAAAGGTGCAGAGGCCCATTAAGGAGGAGCTTGGAGATAGCATCAGCAGAGGGTTTGTAGGAGAGTAATAATGGGCTCTGAGGCCAGAAAGATAAATTGGGTCCGAGGAGGCAGCAGGTGGGCGGGGCAGACATTTCCCACCTTGCCCTGCAACAGGGCACAGCAGGGCAGATCACAAACCTGTGGTTGAGGAAAAATAACTGGGTGGCAGAGGGTACATGGAGCAGATGGGAGTGAGTGAGGGCAGTTTGTGAGTGTGCGTGTGTGTGTGTGTGTGTGTGTGTGTGTGTGTGTATGTGTGTAGTGGGAGCAACATGCAAAGGGGGAGTGCTCAGATTCTGGGGCTTACTCTGATTCTCAGTGAGCCCTCTGAGCCTCCCTTTCCCCATCTGTAACCCAAAGGGAGGGGTTATGTAAACCAGTGCTCCTCAAACTAAAGCTTGGGGTCAACTTCATCAGAACCATCTGGAAGGCTTTCTGAAAATTCAAGTTTCTGGGTCTCATCCTGGACCTGGGGAAGAGGACCTAAACAAACCTTTATTTTAAACTCATTCCCCAAGTGATTTTTTTCCCTTGTGGTGATCTAACCCAGGGCCTATCGCAGGCTCCCCAAGGTGCCCCACCTGTGTTGGTGTCTCACACACAGTGGCAAAACAGTCAAGTCTCTACAGGGCTTGTTGCCTTTCTGTCACAGTCCCCCAGGCAGAATGAAGTGGTTATAGGGAAGAGAGTCACCTCATCAGGCAGTGGAGGAACACTGTGGGCTGCTACTAACAGAGTTCTCCCAGGAAGGGCTTCTCTGTGCAGCCACGTGACTTGGTCCAGGGCCTTTCTGCTTGACCACTGGCCCTGCCAGCCCTCTGCCCTCCTGTTCTGTGCAGTTAGAATGGCTCTGTGCTGAGGATGTAGGGAAGTCTGATGACGCATGGCCATGCACAAGGTAAGTACACTGAGAGAGTGGTGTGCAGTCAGCCCTCAGTGGGGAACAAGTACAGGAGGATGACTGGAGGACAGGCTGGCAGCTGGTACCTGTGCCCAGAATCACACATATAAGCAGCAGAACCAGCATAGGTGCTGGGGAAGAGGGTATGGGCTGCGCCAAATGGGGCAATCCAACTGAAGCCACATGCTGGTTTTCCCAGGTGCAGGACTCTGCTTTTCTGCACGTAGACATTGCTGAGTCATCCTGCTCCAGGCTTCCCAATGTCAAGTGCACATGGTGGGACTTCTACAGTATATGGAAAGGGAATTCTCCCCTCCCCCCTGTCCCTGAGTCACCAGGCTGACCTAATGGTAGGCCTCCAGGAAGACAGTGGAACACCTGCCAGTCCTGGCACTGTACTCCTCCTGGGTTGCTGAAGCAGTGCATGGATGTTGGCTGGCATTAGAATTCCAGAGGTTTAATCATGAGAGAGTGAAAGTGAAGAAGCCTGACCTAGCTCCCCCAATCCCCTAAGATAATGCCCAGTCAGCCCTGGGCTCCACCTTGCCCCAAACTGCTGTGTGCCTGACCTCAAGTCAGGTTGTCGTGTAAAAAGAGAACAAATTCCAGCTGCTAAAGCCAATCTGTTGCTGAAAGTCAGAAGAGTGGGTATCCTGTAGGTGATGAGGTGGGGGTGATGGGAAGGCAGCATGGGGGTAGGTGGTATGGTCAATTCCTTACTTCTGTGCTATGTTCAGTTTGTGAGAATTCAGTAAGCTGATGAATTATAATGCATGTGTGTATTTGTATGTATATTAGAGTCATTAAAAGAGGTGAAAAGTAGAGCGATGGCTCAGTAGTTAAGGTGCTGACCTGCAGTCTAACAACCCAAGTTCAATTTCCCAGAACCTATGTAAAACCAGATGCACCAAGTGGCACATGCATCTGGAGTCCATCTGTGGTGGCTAGAGGCCCTGGTGTATCCATTCTACATGTATCTCTTCTATCTCTGCTTACAAATAAATAAGAATGACTGTATTGGAATTAATGACCCAAGACCCCATCACATGGCACTCCATCCCAGGTGATACCAGACATCAGTTTGCTCTTCTTCAGATGCAAGCTAGTTCAGAAAGAGACTGCTTACCAGAGATCTAGGACAAGTAAGACAAACCTTAAAGGTGACGGAATGATAAGGGAACATGGGTGTCAAGGCCTCCCCTGTAGGAGCCCACCTCTCCCCAGGTTGTTACCCCACAGAGCATCTGTTAAGGCCAGCCCCTCCTGGCCTGGTGTGTGTGGGGGGGATGGCAGGCTTCAGTGTCTTCTCAGTGGTGGCTTGCATGGCCCTCAGCTTGGGCAGGACTCAGTGTGACCCAGGCACCACCATGGCACTCAACCTGCTGCCGTCCTTTCTCCTTGCCTCAGTTCCTCTCCCACACAATGAATTTGCCATCCTGAAAAAAATCTGCTTTGGAAATCCAGATGGGATCTTTCATATGGGCAAATGTCATACTCACGTCCCTCAGGTACCATAGCCCTGCCTTGACCTGCCCTTTGTCCTACCTCTGCTGGTACAGGAAGCTGCTGTCAGCACACTGGCCCCGGACACTGCACATCATCAGCCCTTCCCAGACACTGAGAAGTAGACATGGAACACTGAGAAGGAGGCAAATCCCAAGTTGCAGTATGAAGAACAGGCCTTAGTTACAGCCAAAGGGAGCACTGAAAATGGCAGCTGGGGACATGTGCCATTATGAGGCATGTTTAATTAAGGATAACTCTTCTTTTTCTCTAACATGGAGCTGCTTAGCCAACTCAATCCCAACACCTTCTCCCTAACCCTACCTGTCATCCTGAGCAAGAACAAGAGATCTAAAGTGTTCTTTGGAGAACAGAATAAGAGCAGGCATGTTTTTTCCTATTAGGAAACTGATGCCTTAGCCATATGTCTGGGGATTTCCCTTGAGGCTAGCAATCTGACCCTCTCTAAACTCTATTACATCTGAGCTACAGTTCCACTTACTTCTTAATTAGAGTTGTGACATTCAGAGTCTGTTTGGATGTGGTATGGTTCACCCACTTGGTATTATTCTCATTTTTCCTGAGTTGCAGAACTGGGGAGTGTGTATGTTGGAGGATATTTGTAGCTCTCAAAACATCTTCATCTTAGTGATCATTGCTAGCCCTATCAACTAAGTGAAAAAGATGGGGATAACAATATTCACACCTAAATATGGGTGAAATGACATGGGGTGGGTAGTACTACAGAAAACCAGGAAGTACAGTAGGATGCATAAAGAGTTCAAAAGCTGGCAGACCTCCAGAAATATGGTCACGTTCTGGCTAGGTGGTGTTAGGAAAGTAGCTTGGCTTCTCTGTGCTTCGGTTCTTTAGCTGCGACACTGGGAGTGACAGCATCTACTTCAGAGTGTCTCAGTGTGGTCTCTGGGCCAGCACCATCTGCATCAGTGTGGCTGTTAGAGATGCTAACTCTCTGCCCTATTCCAGGCCTACCTACTAATCAGGAACTCTGTGGGTGGGCCCAGCCATCTTTTCAGCAAGCTCTCCAAGTTTGAGAGCCACACTGGCTGTGGTGAAGATCAAACAGGATAATCCAGGGAAAGAAGCAAGTGAGCACAGAGCTAATAGTCATTTCCTTGTCTTCCCTCACAGAGCCATGGCACAGACTAAATTAGCTAATGCCTTGTAAACCTCAGAGCTCCAAACACCATAAAGGAAAGACTTGGCTTCTCTCCTCACTCTGAACTGTGGTTTTCATAGCCAGGAGGTACTCCTTTTATATTCTGAGCAAACAAAGGGCATTTCCTCTGGAGAAAGATTTCATCAAAGCACACCAGAGCTAGAGCTAGCATACCTGCTATGGTCAAAGTCCCTGTTTTATTGGTTCTAAGGTGCTCATTTTCTCCACATTTCGACACTCCTGAAATTGGGATAGATTTTTTTCAAGACCAGAGTCTCTATGTAGCCCAGGCTAACCTGGAGCTTGTCATCTTCTTGCCTTGGCTTTCCAAGTTCTGGGGTCACAAGTGTGCACCACCATACCCTGCTTTTAGGAGAGATCTGATAACCAATGGCACCTAGAAACAATAAAATGTAGTAGTTGTTCCATAAATCCTCACTGAGAAGCAGTGTCTTAGATGTTAGGCATATAGAAAAAAGGAGCTAGAATAATTATTTGCAACAATTAAACAGTGAAAACAGTGGAAGCAGAAGGATGTAAAAGGGGCTGGGAAATGGCTCAATGGTTAAGAACTCTTGCCATGCCAGCATGAGGACCTTAAAGGGCCTGAGACCCTCTGAGTTCAAATCTTCATCACCCACATAAACAGCTGGGCAAGACTATGCATGCTTAGTAACCCCAGTCCTACAGGGAGTAGAGATGGGAAATTGCTGGGGCTCACTGAAACTGCAGCGTAGATTCAGAGAAGACTCCATCTCAAGGAAACACACAGATGAGTGACAGGGGAGGACATGCAGCATTCTCTCTTGACCTCCACACACTGCATACATGCACACACACACGCACACACACGCACACACACCCCACACCACACATATTACATATGCACATGCAAAAAATAATGGCTCATACATGCCTGTCAGGAAGCATCCAGGAATGATGGGACATTGCTGGATTTTGAACTCTAGCTTTTTCCAACTTTCAGTCAGGTGACAGATTACAGACACTGGCAGTGCTGGGCCAATGTTACAAGTACTTTTGACAAGGAGATTTAGGTGCTATTCTTTCAGTTTACAAAAGTACCCCTTTAAGGAGCTTTCCATTTACTTGCCAAGCATTTGATTTATGCCAACCAGGAAGGAACAAACCCTAGCTGCCACCTCCTTGTGTATATAAAGGTAGACTCAGAACTGGTAAAGCTCTAAATAAATGGCTTGTTTAGCTTGCCTTACCTTTCTCAGTCCTTTTGGAATCCTAACATGTGACTGGATTAGTTGTAGGACTTCTGGGTGGAAGGGGAAGATTGGTCCAGTTCTTGTAAGGACACCTGCAGATTCAGGTTGAGAGAGACCTGCTGGCTCCCGTTCCAGGACCAGTAGACGTGCCTTGGTCAGGATGCAGGTGAGATTTACTCACTGTCAAGCTAGCCAATGAGGTCTGGTGCTCTCACAGGATGGTGTCTCCTTGAGAACTGCATGAGAAGTGGAGAAAGAAGTCTCACGGTTGTGGGACAAAGATGGTTTGTTGCAGGTCTGAAGCCATCATGCAAACCACTATTTTCCTTTCTGGCTTTGGTTACCAGGAAGGCCAGAGGCAAATCGGTAGCTCCAACTTCAGTAAATGTCTTTTTGTTTGTTTTAGAGACAGGGTCTCATGCTGGCCTCTAACTTGCATAGCCAAGGATTACCTTGAACTTTTGACCTTTCTTCCTCCACTTCCCAAGTGCTGGGATTACAGGCATGCACCACCATGCGTTTAATGGTGCTGGGGATCAAACCCAGGGCTTTGTGCAGAGGCAAGCATTCTACCAACTGAGCTATAGAGCCAGCCAATTTTTGTTTGTTTTAAAGAAATTAATCTATTATGAACAGTTAAAAGTTTATTAAAGATATGTAGAAGTCAACTAAAGGTTTTGATTGGTTCATATCATATCACAAACATGTATTGAGGGATTACTAAGTGCCCAAATATTAGACCAAGGAAATAGATGATTACTGGGTAGAGTGAATCTCACTGTGGGACTGGTCATCTGGGGGAGACAGTGAGTATGCAGGACCTTACAATACAGAAGTGAAAGCTGCCACCTGGTGTTTGGGGGAAAGGATTGATGATCTGAGTCCTGAAGGTCTCATAAGAATCAGAGAAAGGACATTTGGGACAAAGAGACAACTTATACAATGATGGGTTAAGAGTTTGGCCAAGGATATTGATAAGGAGGGAATGTACTTGGAGTCGGACCAGAGCCTAAGGGGTCCTCAGCTGTCTGGGGAGGCAGAGGAAGCGGCTGGAGCATTCTATGTAGAAGACCCATGGGTGTGAGGGAGGGGGGCTTTGAGGAGGAGCATTTTGGTTGCCAGGCAGAGAATGGACTGGGTGTAAAATGCTGGTAAAGGAAACCAGAGGTATTGTGAGGGAAGGGAAATGGGGTCTGGAGCAAAGAAGGAGCAACGGGACCTGAACCTGCTGGTATAATTTGGCCAGGTATATATATATACATATATATATATATATGTATGTATATATATGGCAGATAATGTAATCGGCTGGTGCAGCCCTCCTGTGGGGAGCACCATTCTTAGCTAGGCTTCGGAGTATTCAAGCAAGTACCAAGACTGCTGCTATTAACTAGGAGAGCCTGGGGTAGGGTTGGGGGGGTGTCATCATAGCCATCCAGCTCCACCCCCACTCACAAACAAGCCCAGGAAAACAGAGTTGGCAAGTGGCTGGTAAAACACAAGGAGTTCCAGACCTGTATCTCCTGATTCCCACAAGAAACACTTCCCCAGGCATTTGGCAAACCTTGGCTTGTCAGGCATTGTTCCCCACAGATACATCATGCCATTGAGGAAATACAGGGATTTTAAAAAGAGAAAGAATAAATAGTGCAGACTTGTCAAAGACAAATCATGCCTATTTAACTTCCTTTTCTTCCCCTCCTCAGGATTAAGGGCTTGGTGGTTAAAGGAAACAAAACAGACTTAATACCTGTTGACATAAACAAACATTGGATACAGCCCATTGTGGCGTACTCATGGGAAATGCGGACAAGTGTGGTTGCTGGGGGAGAGATCAGTGGAGTCTAGTCTAGTCATCTCGGGTACTGTCAGCAGCCTGCGGCCAGTCGGGGGAGATGCAGGCTCCTCCAGGAGTCATCAGTGCCCTTTCTGAGGCTTTAGGATGGGGATGGAAGGCTACAGGAATGCAGTGGTTGGGACTGGACAGGAAGTAGGATGGAAGCTGATGGGTCTGGCCCATACAAAGGAGTAGGCATGGAGAGAGCAGGTTCCGTACCACATGGGAACCTCAGAATGCTGGACAAGAGTTGATGCAGAGACCAAGTGAAGAGAGGTGACACATGTCTATCTGTGTTTACATGTGACCTCCACTCTCAGCTATGCCTCCCTTACACCCACTCACAGTTTATTTGGAATGAAACTTTGGGCTTGTTTCCAAGTTGCATTTACATATCATTTTTTAAACTTTATTTTCCATTTTTTTACACACACACACACACACACACACACACACAGAGAGAGAGAGAGAGAGAGAGAGAGAGAGAGAGAGAGAGAGAGAGAGAGAGCCAGCAAGGGTGTGCCAGGGCCTCTTGCTATTGCAAATGAACTTCAGACATATGCATCTCTTCATGCATCTTGCTTTTATGTGGTACTGGGGAATCAAACCCAGGCCAGCAGACTTTGCAAGCAAGAGCCTTTAACTGCTGAGCCACCTCCTCAGGCTTACATGTTATTTTTTATATCTGCGGGGGGCACACATGCCCCACAACATGTGTGTTTCGGTCACAGGCAACCGTGGGTATTGTCTTTACCTTCCATCTTGTTTCTGCATATGCCAGACTGGCTGGCCCACAATTTTCCAGGGATTCTGTCTCTCCCTCCTTTAGGTACCCTAGGATTACAGATGATCATACTACTGCATCTAACCTAACGAATGTAGGTTCTGAACTCGAGTCATCAAGCTTGCAGAGCAAGCACTTTTACCCACTGAGCCATCTCCCCAGCCTCTTACATATCACTGCTTGGTGCTGTTTTTAGTGGAAATCTCAGAGCCATTCCTCTGAGCCCCCTGCTGGCAGTTCCCCAAGTCTCCACTCTGGTCCATCAACAAGGAGGAAGCAGGGAAAGCCTTCACCTCAGTGTGCAACGATATTTAGTAGAAGACTTTTGTGCTCTGGAAAAAGAATTGAGAACCTCAGGGACTGAATGCCCTCTTTTCAGCTAACTGCACTAGGAAGCATGGGGCTTCTTGGGATGCCAACCAGGAGCTTGCTTCATGAACTCACCCTTCATTGCTGAGAATGCTTCCCCTCAACAGCAGCTTTTGAGCTGGAGCTTGCAGTATGCAGGGCAGTGTTCGAGGATCAGCAAGGGGACATGCATCTAACCAAAGAGGGGTACCCAGAGAGGGCGTGACTGAGTAGTACATGGGATTCACTAGGAAGCACACAGCCTGGCCCAGGAGAGGTGCTCAGGAAACATCTGTCCAAGAATGAGGGTCACTTAAATGTGACTCTGGGTTTCCAAAAAGGCACCAGGGAGAAGGCGACACCTGATCTGGGGTGGGAGGGTTCAGAAGAGAAGCCAGTCTGCAACAAAATACAATGCCACCATTATGTCATGCAGTAGATATGAAGAGAGACTTGCAGGGAACCCTAAGGTATTTTTGGTGAAGTAAAGGAGAACTTTCTCTGAAAGGTTGGAAGCCAGTTCCTGGGAGGGGGTGTGGGAAGGAAGAATAGAGATTGTTCAGCTCTGAAAGGCTGGGATCTAGTGATATAGCCCGCCTTATCTAGACATTCCTCTGTAATGACACTCCTCCTTGCTGGGCTGCGCTGTGACATAGTGTGTTGATGCCTCTGTTCTGTAGGTGAGGTGCTAGAATCAAAGAAATGTGTCCAAGGTCACAGGTCATGGGTACTAGAGCTGGAAGGACAGCTTGGTTAGATGGTTTCAACGCCCTTGACTCTCCCGCTGTACCTCACAGCTCCCTGAAAAAGAGGCAGGAGTAGCCTGGATGAAGGTTATTGAATGCAGGTACCATTTTTTCTGTAAGGGAGTAAGGCTCTAAGAACTCATCCACGGTGCTGTAGGTTAGCTATCAGAAAGGACTTCCTCATTGTAAAAGCTGCCTTAGTGCAGACTCCACTCGAAGGAACCACTGAAAGTTCATGTCTTTTATTGGGTCCCCTCTTTGCCTCATTTCCAGACTCTCCAGGGACTACTTAAGGGAATGCTCTATGAAGTCACAAATCCCTCCATGGCTGCTTCTCCCTCCAGCTCTGGCCCATCCCCCAGGTCTTATTTCCCAGCAACCTTTCTCCACCTCCTGACCATGACCATTCGTTCCAAGGTGTTGAGAGGCAGCCGTGGAGAATGCAAACTCATTGTTCTCAGCTCAGCCTTGCTAGTCACGGCAGTGTGAGTGGGCATGTTATTCCTCTTCTCTGCACCTGGCTGCCTCAGCATGGTACCTATGTCAAAGGGTGGTTATGCAAATTTAACTTACTCATAACTGTGGTCCCCGAGCCAAAGCCAGCCCGCCATTGTTCCTGTAAATGCAATTGTACAAGAGTACAGTTACATTTGCTTGCATAATCTCTGCACCACAGCAGAAGAGTGCGTAGTGACAGAGACTACACAGCACAGCCCACAAAACCAGAAATACAATTGGGCCTTGTGCAGATAGTCAAGTCATAAAGTTGCTCAGGGCATAGTAAGCACTCATTGTAGAAAGGATTCCTGACTCACTAGGCCTTGGAGTTTAGCAAAATTTGAGTGATGCCTTGGGATGACACAAGACATTACAGGGGAATCCAGGGGCAGGAGATATAGTTTAGTTGGTAAAGGGCTTTCCTACTACATCTAAAGCATTGGGCTTAACCACCAGCACTGTATAAACCAGGTGTGGTAGTGTGCACCTATATTCCCAGCACTTAAGCACCAGAGGCTGGAAGATGAGAAGTTTAAGGTCATCTTTGGCTACATAGCAAGTTCAAGGCCAGCCTGGGATACATGAGACCCTGTCTCTAAAATGGGTGGCGTGGGGGAGGGGGTGGATATCCAGAACAGGCATATTTTCAGAGCTCCCCGAGGGTAATGGTCCTAGCCTACCTTTTCAGATGTCAGAGGACGGTGTCATCTGGTTGTAGGCAGTAGCCTTGCCCTCATGGATGAAAGTCCCCTGTGACTATGTCCTTTCTCCCCTGAGGCCAGGCCCCCATTAACTCTCTGCTCAAGAGGACTGACATGACAAGGTCTCAAGTCCTTACAAGAAAAAGTTCCTTTCTTAGTGTTTTCTGGTCCCACTTTCTGCTATTCGAGTTAGGGCGAGAGGCCCCAGAGAGCATGTGGCACAGTGAGAGCATCATGGAGGTGGCAGCCTGGCGTCCGAGTGCTGGTGTCCTGAGGCAGGCCTTCATGGGTCTCTTGTATCTCAGCATATCACTGAACAGGAGCCCTGCTGGCTTATATCCCCCACTTTCTTTTTTATGTAACGGTCTTGAAGATAGAGGTAATACTCCCTCCAATGCAGAGAGTAGACTTGGTTGTTGCTGAGTGACAGTCTCCCTAATGGGTAAATTTGGGACAGGTTTGCTAACCACCCTCTGGAAAAAGATGAACATTTCTGGGCTTCGAGTTTCTCACTAAGTGTCTCGGGCATCATGCTGAGGTTTGCATGTGCAGGCATCTCCACATCTTTCTGTGGAACTGGTGCAAATATGACTGCTGTGTGTGTTCAACTGTGTTTTGTCTCTGACCCAGGAGTCTTGTGTGGCCATGAAACTGTGGCAGATTAAGTACTTACTAGTAGACTTACTAGTAGACTAGTGTCTTGGTTCCTCCACATTCTTTGACAGACAGTAGTGGGGCAGACAAACCTGTCGAGGTGGCATCACGATGGTCCTGTGTGCTGGACTGCAGACCTCAGGATTTATCCTGAAGGCTCAAGAAGCTACTTGAGAAGGTTACCAAAGAACTGCTAGGATCTGGTGTATGTTGGTGTGGAGCGTGGAGGGCTGGAGGGCAAGCCTGGAGACATAGCCTCAAGGAGGAGTCCAGATAATGAGTTGTGAGACTAAACAGAAGTGGTGCTGGTGGGGAGAGATGGGGTCACATTTAACACGAACTTGATACTATCCTTGAGACCATTTTTATTTTAACAAATGAGAACTCAGTCCAGATAACTGACTGCATTTGTTTGTGGTATCTCTCGGAATTTTCCTGACTCTGACACTTGGAGCATTCAGTGCATAGATCTCAAAGAAAGTCCCTCCATTTGGATATGTTCCAGGTTTCTTCCATCCAAGTACTAACCAGGCCCAAGCCTACTTAGCTTCTGAGATTAGATGAGATGGGGAACACTCAGGCGGTATGGCTGTAGGCTATCCAAGGTCCCTCTTGATGAGCATCAGGCTGTGCAACTGGTCACAAACGCCACCGAACTGATGCATGAGGGCATCACATTAGGTAAATGCAGTTGTCCTGGTGATAATCCTGACCTTATGGTGAAGAGGCTGCCTGGTGGTGTTCTCCATTTTACTTTCAACATTGTCCACTTTAGAAATAATAGGTCATCTCTGGGAAGGTCTTTTGGGGCTGGATGTAGGCATTTGAATATAGATCAGAGATCAAGTAACAGTATGTCATTGTTTTTTTCTGACTTTAATAATTATATGGTTTTTAAATGAGAACATGTCCTTATTCTCAAGAGATGCCCATTAGAGGTATCTAAGTTTGATAGGGCAACATGGTTCTAACTTTCCTTTAACAGAGAGAGAAAGAGAGAGAGAGAGAGAGAAAGAGAGAGAGAGAGAAAGAGAGAGAGAGAGAGAGAGAGAGAGAGAGAGAGAGAGAGAGAGAGAGAGAGAGAGGAGAGAAGAGAATGAGTCAGTGCCTGGAAGCTGGGCTGAAGGAGATGACAGGAGTAGATTGTAAGATTATAATTTTGAGCATTTGGGGGATATGAGAGGGACAGTGAAGGAAGAAAATATGGTGAGTTTGATTTTTTTTTAAACAAACTGCTTGTTTGTCTGTCTGACTCCCCTTCCAGCTATGTCTGGTTTCAGAGCCCCTAGATAAGCTAAAGGCAGTGACCAGGAGACCGTAGTCTGCAGCTCAGGAGGAAACCTGGACATGGAGAGTGTTGGAACCATGGGAGGGGATCTCTACAGAGTAAGAAGACAAGGCCAAGGACAAAGCCAGCAGACAGCTGACATTAAGGGACAGGTAGCCTCAGAGAGAAGAGAAGGAGCAGGAGAAATGAGGGGACACGTGAGACAAAGCAATGTTCTGGAAACAGAAGAGAAATGTCAGAAGTAGTTGGGCTGCATAGATGGTTAGTGTGGCACATGCCACATGCCCTCCAGCCTCATGTAGAACAGATGAGCCCGAGAAGGTGGATGGGAAGAGAGTGAGGAAAAGAAGAGCAGCTTTCTGACAGCAGGACCGACAGCTGCACCATGATGAGAAGCACCTGTGACATTTGCAAATCTGTCTCTGCCAGGAAAGCAGCCTCTACCCACCATGTTTACTCTCCCACAGATATCCTTTCAGCGTGGGGGGAACATTGTTAGATTATCTTGTAGAAAATATGTCTTCATTCTCCTGATCACTTAGTTTTCTCTTTCTACTCAGGAGCTTAGTACAGATAAGAGCCTCTTTGACCGCCTGCCGGTTTCCTAGAAACCAGGCTCTACTTCCCATCTTCCTTTCCTGAGAAATCTTTTCCATTCCCATTCACGGCTTATTTCCTAAAACTCACCAATGTGTCATTTCAGCCATCAAATACTTTTCACAAGAGGATGAATAGTAATCTAACCAGAGTCAAATACTTAAAATTTAATAAGACCAATCTTATGAATGGATAAACAAATTGTGACATACATGTAGAATGGCATTATTGTGCCATAAAAAAAAGACCCTATTTAACTCAGTGGTCAAACAAAGTGAAACAAAAATCAAAATGCATCGTATAGATGTATGAAACCGTTAAAAATAAAATAAAAATGTTTACAACAAGGAGTGAAGTGTGAATGCATGCTACAAGGATGAGTCTGGAACCATGACAGTAAGTGAAGAAAGGAGCAAAGAGACTGCACACTGTGTGGTTACCTTTGCATGGAATCTCCAGAGTGGGATAGCCGTCGGAAGAGAAAGTAGATTAGTGTCTGTCTGGGGAGTACTGCTGACTAGGTTTGGGAATTTCTTTGGGGGTTATGAGAACGTTCTGGAACTTGACAGGATTGATGTTTGACCACATTGTGATGATGTCACCAATGGTGGATTTTATACTTCTGTTATACCACGATACAAATTAGCTATGAAGTGGGGCTGAGGATGTAGCTCAGTTGGTAGACTGCTGTGTAACATGCATGGAGCTCTCAATTGGATCCCCAGCACAACATAAACCTGGCATGGTGGGGCACACCTGTAAAGCCAGCACTTAACACCTAGAGGCAGTTGGATCATAAGTCCTAGGCAACATAGTGAGTTGAAAAGCCACCTGGGACATATGAGACCCTGTCTCAAAAGAAAAGTCATAGTAGTTATTAAGCAAAACAGCAACTTTGCTCTGGCACAAGAGAGAACAAGACTCAACCACAGAGCCCTGGATCAGATGAGGGCCTGCTACCAGATCTTCTTAACTTAGCTGCACATAGGGTCACCAGGACAACTCAAGAACAATTAAAGCAGGGCTGGAGAGATGGCTCAGCAGTTAAGGCACTTGCTTCCAGTGCCTAAGGCCCTGAGTTCAATTCCCTAGGACCCACATAAGCCAGACCCACAAGGTGGTGGCCCTGGTGCGCTCTCTCTCTCTCTCTCTCTCTCTCTGTATCTTTCTGCTTGAAAATGAATATTTTTTAAAAATTAAAAAATAAAAAAAGAACAATTAAAGCAGAGCTCACTGGGAGCAGGCAAAGTGGAAGCTCACAGAGATTCCTGCTGCAGCCAAGGCGGAGAGGTGCTGCTCTAGACCAGAGCTCCCCAGTGTAAGCTCAGCCCAGCAGCATCTGCATCACATGGGGACGTGTTGGAGATGCATATCTCAGGGCTCCATCCCCAAACTATGGAATCCGACTGTGAAAGAATGGCCCAGCAATATGTTTTAGTAAGCTCTCTAGAATATTCTGATGCACACTTAAGTGTAGTAACCACTCTTCTGAGTCCAGGCCATGTGCTTTCTTAAGCCTTGGAGTAAAAGTTTATTGATCATCTGCTACTATGATGGCTGTGGTAAAAATGTAAAGGCCCATCCCAGCTCTCAAACATCTGGTAGGTCAGGTTCTTTGAGAAGAAGTTGTACAATGGAATAAGCCGAGCCTTTTATGACTAGGTAACAGTCCAGTGTGTGTCTATATTATTTTTTTGCTTATCCACTCATCTGTTGATAGACGTGAGTTATTTCTACTCTTGGGCTTTGTGAATAATATTGCTATGAATATGAATGTACACGAATGTGAACTTGTTTGTGTCCTTGCTCTTGATTCTTTGGGATAGATATCTAGGAGTAGAATTCCTGAATCACTTAGAAATTCCATGTTAAACTTTTTGAGGAAATGCCAAATCATTTGAAGGTTCCCACCAGAAATGCATGGCTGGATGATGAAAAAGTTATGGACATTTTACCAAATTAAAAAAAAAAATTAAGGAAATGACATGAACTATGAAAATGTGGTTAGAAAAGGAATTCATGTTCTTAATAGTAAATATTGAATAAAAATGACCTCACATATGTATTTAATATATGTATTTAATTATGTATACATTACATATATAACACATGGAGTCTGTGGACCTTTCTGTTCAGAAATAGTCTACCAGTGCTGGCCCGAGCTTGGATTCTCCTATTTTTAGTGCTGTTTTTTAAAAAAGATAAGGCTGGTGGTCACGGACTTTGCTGTGGATGTAGCAGTGTCACAACTGTGCTACATGTGAGAGCTGCAAGAAAAGAGTGCATTGAGCATGTGCTGGGGACTCAGGCCTGCTTGTTTTCAACGCCAGGGTTGGGCTGTCACCATGTGAGCAGCTTGTTTCTTGTTGCTTCATCCCAGAGCTGTCTGCTGAGGCTTCAGAATGCCAGTCTCTGTAGTAGGAGTTAGACTTGCCCGGATGCCCATCTTGTGCTGCGCAGATCAGAATTACCAGAATGTGATGTTCAGTGGCAGATCCTGGGTACAGCTGCACAAAGTCTGGGTCAGTAGCTTTGGGCTGGGGCCTGGGAATCAATCAATTTCTCTCTCTCTCCTCTCTCTCTCTCTCTCTCTCTCTCTCTCTCTCTCTCTCTCTCTCTCTCTCTCTGAGTCTCATGTAGTCTTGGTTGGCCTTAAATTTGTTACATAGCTGAGAATGACCCTGAACTTCTGACCCTTCTGCCCCCTGCCTCCCAAGTACTGAGATTCCAGGCATGTGCCATGACACCTAGTGTATGCAGTGTTGGGGATCAAATCCAGGGCTTTTCTAATGTCAGGCAAGCACTCTACCAATTGAGCTCCATCCCCAGCCAGAGTCTGCATTTCTAAGGATCACCAGAGTGGTTGAGAGTTGACAGTTACAGGGTAGTGGGCAGAGCTTCTCCAGGATGAACAGATTTAAGACAGAAGACCATGAGGGCATATCAGGGAGGCTAAGGTGGGAGAGCAAGAGCAAACACACCATCACCTATTTACCTTTGGCAGCTTAGAAACCATTTCCGCCCTCCTCCAGAAGGAATCCAAGAAACCTGTGGATGATTGTGGATCCCTTTTGTCTTCTGCCCCCAGCAATATTGGAGAGGCTTCTCTGCAGAGTGGAGGGGAGCAGGAGGGGAAGGCAGGGCTGACTGGCAGCGCCAGCCTCATGCTCATGCTTTCTCATCCAGCTGCGCCTCAGCTCCCACTGCCACGGCAGAACCAGAAATGACACAGAGGCTTGGGGGATTTCACCAGGCCCAAGATTAAGCTGCCTCTTCAACTGACCCTAACAAAGATTATATAAAGTATGGCTGAAAGCATATTTTAAAAACTCATCTTGGAGCTGGGAAGATGGTTCCAGGGTGCTTGCTTTTTAAAAAATATTTCATTTATTTGTTTATGTGAGACAGAGAAAGAGGGAGAGAGGGAGAGAGAGAGAGAGAGAGACAGACAGACAGAGACAGACAGACAGACAGACAGAGAATGAGCATTCCAGGGTCTCAAGCCACTGCAAACGAATTCCAGATACATGCACCACCTGTGTATCTGGCTTTACGTAGGTACTAGGGAATCGAACTTGGTTCCTTCTGCTTTGAAGGCAAATGCCTTAACCTCTAAGCCATCTCTCCATCCTGGTGCTTACTTTTAAAGCCTGCCAGTCTGAGTTCAATTCCCAAGCTACTCATGTAAGCCATATGCAAAAAGTGGGGCACAAGTGTCTGGTATTCATTGGCAATAGCAAGAGACCCTGGTACTAACACACACACACACACACACACACACACACACACACACACACATGCAAATAAACATAAATTTTAAAAAGACAGACAATTCGTGTATTTTGATTTTCTATAAGGTAAAATCCGAGGGAAAAGGGTTGGCCTGTTGGGGCAGTCAGCTTCATAAGAAGTGAGTGACCTTGGCCCTTTAGCCCTTGTTCCCTGCCCCTGCCAGGAATGATTCGTCTATAATATTAACATGGAAAAGCTTCCATGACCTCTGCTTGAAAACGACATGATCAGAAGACCTCAGCCATTAATTATTAACCCAAAGTCCTGAGGCCTTCTTCCTTCTGGCAAGATCTGGGCCTTCATGGTGATGCCTCTCCACTTACCCCAAGGAAGAACAGGCCAAGCCCAGCAGACCAGCCAAGGTGAACAACCAGCTGAACTATGCTGAATTTGTGTGGGAAGCCATGTATCTTTCAAACTTCTTTCAAAGCTTCTGAAGTGAACTACAGGAACTAAAATGTACTTTCAATGTATTTTTAGGGTGTGCAGAGATGGCTCAATGGACAAAGTGGTTGCCACATGAGCAGGACTGGAATTCAGATCCCTAGGACCCATGTAAATACTGAGAGGAAATGTCATTCCTCCACTTGGGCGGTGGAGACAGAGAATCCCCAGGGCAGGCTGGCTAGCTAGACTTGATGAAATGACAAGCTCTGGGTTCTAGTGAGAGACCCTGCTTCAGTAAATAAAGTGGTGAGAGATGAGACACCTGAGGTCAAACCTCTGGCCCCACACACACCTGAATGCACATTGCTTGTGTACTCACACATAAGCCAACATGCATACACATTCACACACACCACACACGCATGTACAGCAGAAATATTTTAGTTCAATTCTTGTACACATGTGTACAGTACGTGTGTGGTGTGGTTGGTGTAGGGTGCATACACATGCATGTGCAGATGTGTTCCCCATGCCCATGTGCGTAGGTTCTGGGGAGTAAAACCTGGTGGTTCTCCAGCCTGAAAGGCTTCATGCAACAAGTGCTCTTAACTGATGAGCAGTCTCCCTAACCCAAAAAATGTATTTTTTGTTTTTGTTTTTTCAAGGTAGGGTCTCACTCTAGCCCAGGCTGACTTGGAATTCACTATGTAGTTTCAGGCTGGCCTCCGAACTCACAGTGATCCTCCTACCTCTGCCTCTGGAATGCTGGTGTTAAAGGCATGCACCACCATACCTGACTCAAAAAAATGTATTTTTAAAGTGTGGCTTTTATATTAAAGCATTATGCTGATGGTGTGTGGTTTTGAGATGGATTTAGAGGAGACATATGGGCCACCTTCCCTGCTGCATGAGGTCCTGTGGTTTAGCCGTGTTCTCTGTAGTTCTAGCCACAGGACTAGGACTAATGGATGACCCCAGAGAGAGGTGTGTAGCCACCCAGAGAGGACGAGCTCTTCAACATGCAGAGGAACATGCATGAACAGGTACTAGATGATTCTTGCTCATCCTCATCACAGAGCATGGCTCAGCCTTGGCAAGGAAAGACAGATGGATCCCAGGTCCTCCAAGTGTGTGTCTCACATACATCTACAATGCATCAGCTGTCAGCTGCAGCAGGTCTCCAGCTTTGATCTTGGGCCATTTCATGCCATCTTTTAAGTTTCAACCTTGATGGTACCTCCTCCAGGAAGCCTGCCTATACCACTGCCCAGCAGTGACCTCTCCATGATCCTCCATCACAGCCCTTCCTTAATTCCTTCACAGCACTGCTACACACTATGATTATTTTACTTTGAGTTGGCTTACTTATTCTTGAATTCACTTCCCCTGTGATGTAGCTCCAAAGACAGAGCCTAGATCTGTTTTGCCCACCACTGTATTCAGTGCTGTGCCTGACACAGAATAAGTAAATGAATTAACTTCAAAATTGAAGCAGGACTGGGTAAAGCACTTGTCTCATAAGCATGATGACCTGAGTTTGGATTCCCGGCACCCACGTAAAAGCCAGATAAGGCAGTGCATGTCTGCAATCCAACACTGGGGAGGCAGAGACAGGAAGCATCCTTAGGCCTTGCTGGCCAGCCAATCTGGCTGAATCAGTGCAAAACACCCAACATTGACCTCTGGTTTATACACACATGCATACACACATATATACATGTATGCACACCACATACACATACCCATGCAAAAAATAATTATAAATCCAGAAAAGAGAATCATTAGAGACTTTTTGTCTTCATTCAGTATTTGAACACTCAGTTTTTATTGCAACTAGCTGGTCTTGTTAGCTCTGCATTCATGGTTGGTGCACAGTCCATGATCACTTTCATATATATCTGCGATGACTAGTTAAGGTCTTACCGTAGACCTTAACTCTGTACACAACAAACTAACCCAAAGCCTTTGAGGTTAACCAAAGGCTTTTATTGTATGGAAATTTCCCCTTGATTGAAAAAAAAGGCGTTCCAAACATCTAGAATGTGTCAACCTTGTTACTATGAGTCTTATCCGTTGGGGCAAGTTCTGATCTGATTGTTTTGAGTTCAAAGAGACATGCTCTAGAGCCAAATGCCCAGGCAGCTGCCTACCCCAATGATTCTCACAGACACTTCTACCTTCTACCTCAGAGTATAACCATTAAGAGGCAGTAAGCAAGACTGAGGGATCTTTTTTTTTTTTTTGATTTTTTGATTTTTTAAAAGACCCCACAATAGAGACAATGAGTACATTTGGTTTTGTGGTTGCTGTTATTGGTGGTGGTCCAAACTCCATTGGATCCTGAGGTCATCACAAACAATGTTTATTATTTCCATGAAAATATTTTATTAATCTTGAATACATAGGATGCAGGTGTGAAACAGTGATCAGCTGCATGGGTAATTGCATACTTTGTGACTTTTTTATACAAACCTTTTTGAGGTACTGGAAATTGAACCCAGGGCTTTGTACAGGCAAAGCAAGCACTCTACCAAGGAGCCACACCCAGTCCCTTCATGTCTTCTAAGGAGCTCAGTGTGCTTCATTGTCATAACATATACTATACTAGGAACATGACATAATAATTACTTAATCCATACTTTTATTTACTCTTACACCATGTCTGCAAGTAGGTTATAAAATAAATAAAATTATCTTTCATTTACTTGCATAAATTATATGCCTAGGGTAATAATGAGTCTATAAACACTTGTAGACTATATACACCAGTGGTAGAGAGTGATAAAAGGAAAAATGCCAGATAAAAAGAAACTTAAGGGCTGGAGAGATGGCTCAGTGGCTTGTCTGTGAAACCTAAGGACACAAGTTTGATTCCCCAAGTAAAGCCAGATGCACAAAGTGGTGCATTCATCTGGAGTTTGTTTGCAGTGGCTGAAGGCCCTGGCTCACCCATTCTCATTCTCTCTCTCTCTCTCTCTCTCTCTCTCTCTCTCTCTCTCTCTCTCTCTCTCTGCTTGCAAATGAATTATATATATATATATATATATATATATATATATATATGAAACTTTAAAGCTGTATTAATTGCTCACAATGTATGGACCTTACTTATTTGGATACTGATTTTAAAAAACTATGTTTGTTTGTTTTGAGACAGAATCTTGCTATATAGCCCAGAATGGCCTTGAACTTCAGATCCTCCTGTGTCTGCTGAGTGCTGAGGTTACAAACTGTTAAAATAGATTTAAGAGACAATCAGGGAAATTTAAAAATTCACCAGGTATTTGCTGATCTGTTAAAGGATTATTAACATGCTTTAGATGTGAAAATGATCTCATGGCTTAAAGAACCTTTATTTTTTAGTGACATTTAAGCATAATCCAGAGGAACAGATAGCTGGAGTGGGGTAGAGCTGAAAATAGACTAGTTAGTTGTGAAGATGGTACATGGACTATTTGTTACACTATATGCTTCTTCTTCTTCCTTTTTTTTTTTTTTTTTGAAAGGGACTCATGTGTCCCAGGCTGGCCTCAAACTCACTATGTAGCTGAGGATAATTTTGACCTCCCTCCATTGCTTGAGTGCTGGAATAAAAGAGTGTGCTACCTACCATGCTCAGTGCTGAGGATCAGACAGGGCTTTGCATAGGCTAGATGGGTACTCTATCAAACAGGTTACATCCCCAGCCCTTTGCTTTTGTGCCTGCTTTGAAATCTTCTGTATTAAATTTTAAAATAAGACACAATGTACCCTGGTGTACCCACAATATTCATGGTGGCACATGTCTATAAATTCCAGCACTTGGGAGACAGAGGTAGAAAGGTTGCTACCTCAGCCGGGCGTGGTGGCGCACGCCTTTAATCCCAGTACTCAGGAGGCAGAGGTAGGAGGATTTCCGTGAGTTCAAGGCCACCCTGAGACTACAGAGTGAATTCCAGGTCAGCCTGGGCTAGAGAGGGGCTAGAGAGAGACACTACCTCAAAAAAAAAAAAAAAAAAAAAAAAAGAAAGGTTGCTACCTCAAGGTCAGCCTGATCTACATAGTGAGTTCCAGCCTAACCAACACTACATAGGTAGTCTAAAACAAAGAACAACAAACAGTAAAAAAAAAAACACACACACACACACACCAAGAAATCAGGCACAAATATACTAAGAAAACAGCTGAAGATGAAGGCAGTGTTAGAAACTGCATCAGCTGGCATGCTCTAGGCTAGTCCATCTGGGAAGGTGAGACATTCCGACTGCTGTCTTTGAGTAGCTAATCCTTCTCTCCATAACCTTTGCAGCCTGCTGAGCCCCAGGATTTCTGGTTGAGTCTTCACTCTGTAGACACCATGTTCAAGCAGGCTGCAGTGTGCCAGTCTCATTTGGCTCAGGATGAATTATGACCTTGCTGGCTGGATCTCAATCCCTACCTGCTGCCTTCTTGAGGCGATAGTTCATTAATGCACTTTTCTTTCTCTTTTATCCAACCTTCTCTGCTCTTTTACCATCTGCATGTGATTATACTCAAGTCTCCTCATTGAAGAAGAAAACTTTTCGTGACCATCACACACTCTTTTCTCATCCCTTTATGACTAAACTTCCAAAATGAGCTTAAGGAACCATCTGCATCAATTCCTACTAAGTGCCATTGTGTTCAGACACAGAGTCTTCAGTAAGTCCCTTGAACATTGTGAGAAACCTGTGGTGGGGAGGTAGTAGCCTCAGGTGAGTCAGGCAGATTATCACCGAGTCACTGCTATTGTGCAAAACCTGAATAAGCTGGAGAAGCTCAGCCAGGGAGGAGAAACAGTAGAGGTGCTTTGGCGAGACTTGAACTGAACTTTGAAACATGGATGAACTCTGAAAGGTGCAGAAAAGGCATTGTAAGCAGATTTTAGCATGAGAACTTTTGTGAAGGTTAGTGAGCACAGCCTGTTCAGAGACAGGAAAGCAGACCAGGGGACAAACTGGAGAGAACGTAAGGGCCATGACAGTTTGGGCATTTTGAGGATATTAAAAACAGCTTGTTTCTGCTTTGTCTTGTTGGGTAGGGCAGGGTATTCTAGGGGTAAGGGAGTGTTCAGATGGGCTGTGCCACAGAACTATCACCAGATCGATCTGGTTACCGCAGGAGAGCAAGCCTGGCAGTGTGAAAAGGAAGGCAGAGCCTGGACTGCCTGCAGGAAGCCTTTGCAGTGTGACATGGTGAGGGCCTAACTCAAGGTGGAGGACGTGGAGGTGACAGAAACTTGCAAGGTATCTGAGGGAGAAGTATGAATTGGACTCACCTGGCTCTGAAATTCTGAGTATGTAGGAGTGGAGCTCAGTTATTCTCTCATGAAACATCATACTAATAAAACTGTAATCAATGCTTAACATGTTGACTGCTTGCAGTATGAGGACATTACTGAATCCTGAACTTTACAAAAAGCATTAAGATGTATGGTCTGGTGTCTCTCTCTTGAGAAGCTTGAACCCATGTCTTGGGTGTGCACTGTCCTTTTGCTAAGCACCTCTCCTCCTTAATATTAGTGCTTAAATCTATGTTCACACTGTGTGTGTGTGTGAGTACACATGTGGGCAGGTGCCTTTGGAGGCCAGGGGGTGATATTAGGTGTCTTCATTGATTTCCTTCCACTTTATTTACTGAGTCAGGGTCTTTCACTTGGACCCAGAGTTCACCAACTTTGGCCAGTATAGCTAGCCAGCTTGTCCTGGGGATCCCTTGTCTCTGCCTCTCAAGGATTGAGATATAGTGGGCAGTCCACCATACCCAATAGGCATTTACATGAGTGCTGAGGATCTGAACCCTAGTTCTCATGTTTGTGTGGTGAATGCCTTATCCACTAACCCATTTCCCTGACCCTGAAAACTATTTCTTAATAAACTCTAACTTTGCTTCATTAAAAAAAAAAAAAGACATTGCTGGGTATGGTGGTTTTTAATCCCAGCACTGGGGAGGCAGAAGCAGGAGGATCGCTATGAGCTCAAGGCCACCTTGAGACTGCATAGTGAATTCCAGGTCAGCCTGAATTAGAGTGAGACCTCAGACAACAACAACAACAACAAATATATATGACGTTGCCAGGCGTGGTGGTGCACATCTTTTAATCCTAGCATTTGGAAGGCAGAAGTAGGATGATCACTGTGAGTGTGAGGACAGCCTGGGACTACTGAGTTCCAGGTTAGCCTGGGCTAGAGTGAGACCCATCATGAAAAGAATGACATTATGACCTTTTTGGAAAATTTGAATGCTGACTCGATTTGGTAACATTCAGGTAATTTTTAAGAGGTGATGGTGGTATTACAGGTTTTCTCTGACTCTTCATGTTTTAGAAATGCATACTGAAATACACACAGATGAAATCAATCTGGACTTGTTTCTGACTTATGCAGGCAGATGGTGAAGATGAAGCAGGCTGGCTGTGAATTATAAACTGTCAAATATAGGCGAAGAAAGGCTGACTTCACTCCTCTCTATACTACTGTATACATCTGAAATATACTCACACACACACACACACACACAAAATCTGGTCCTCAGATAACACAGTTCCTGCACCCTGGCCTCAGAATTCCTAGCCAGAAATCACAAAGGCATTTTGAGCTGTGTCACGTTAATCCTCTGTTGTATCAAAATAAGAATTCTGCTCACAGCAGGGAAATTCATGAACTAGAAAGAAATAATGCCTTGATTTTACTTGGAAGAACAAACTGTGGGATACACATGATCTCCTTTATCATGATCATGGGAGGAATCCAACCAATTGAAGTGGTAAAGTTGAGGAGCTCAGTGGTAGAGCACTTGCTTAACATGCCCAAGGCTCTGGGTTCAATCCCCAGCATTGAAAGAAAAAGAAAAAAAAACACTCAGAGAAGTGGTAAAGTCAAAATCCAAAGCAAAGTCAAGTGCTTACAGCATCTGCTTTTCCATGAGCTGCCCCCAGCTCCCAGCACTGGTTGTCCTGTGGCAGAGCATTTGGCAAGACTGCAAAAGCTGGGGCTGAAGATGTGGTTGTAGGCAGACTGCTTGCCTAGCATGCATAAAGCCCTGGGTTCCATCCCCAGGACTCCATAAATCAGGTGTACTATATATTCCCAGCACTTGTGAGGTAGAGGCAGGAGGATCAAGAGTTCAAGGTCAAGTTCAAGTTTGAGGCCAGCCTGGGATACTGGGATACATGAGACCCCAATGAAACTGCCAATAAAGTCAGTGGCTTAAGATTAAGCCACAAGTCACACATGGACCCGGCAGAGGCCCTGGGAGACAGCAGAGAGTCTATTGCTGTCAAACTTGACATCAGTTATGCAGGTGTCTAGCCATATGCTTTTCCTCCCTTAATCTCAAACCACAAGTGTCCCTAGTTGTACTAGAAGAATGTGAGAGCCAGCAAATGCTGGTGGAGGCTCTATGAGCTCCACGAAACTACACAGTTAGCAGATCATCTTCCACAGGGCAGACACCAGATTTCTTTTTCAACAAGAAGTCTCAGACATACAAGTAAACTCAAAAATTAGGAAGAAGCCGGGCGTGGTGGCGCACACCTTTAATCCCAGCACTGGGGAGGCAGAGGTAGGAGGATTGCCATGAGTTTGAGGCCACCCTGAGACTCCATAGTGAATTCCAGGTCAGCCTGGGCAAGAGCGAGACCCTACCTCGAAAAAAAAAAAAAAAACAACTAGGAAGTTTGTTCTGCACCTGAGCAAGCAATTTCACTCAGCTTTACTCATGTTCTCTCTCTGAATGCACATTCGGCGTTTTAAAGGGTCTCTTGTGGCCAATGCTGTCTTCAAACCGCTATGTTGCCAAGGCTAGCCTTGGACTCTCTGATGTTCCTACCTCGACCTCATGAGTATTAGGGTTACAGGTATGTTTCCCATGCACAGATCCAGTTCTTTTCCGAAGGTGACTCAAATAGGTGCTTGATTCCCTTGGAAAGGAGCATTCTTGCCTCAGTTATGCCAGAATTATAGACTTGAGAAGCAAAGCTACTAAAATTAAATTAATGACAATTATAATGATGAAGAAAGAAGTAGGAGGAATCAAAAAAGCTTTTTTAGACCCTGCTGCCTTAAAGACTGTGACCAGAGTCTGCAGCAAGCTTGCCTGTGGATGGTCACCAGGCCCAGGGAGATAGTATCCGCACCCCAGCCAACCCAGGAGCACCAGCGCCCTGTGCCCTAATTCCCAAAGCTAGTCCTCACTGGCACCTTGTCACAAGCACAGGGGTTGTCTTACCATGAGCAACCCTCTACAACTAGTTCCAACTTGCCTGGCGCTGAGGGCTAAGGTGCATAGTCCGGGCACTCTTCATAAATCTCAGTACTCAAGAGCCAAAAGAGACCTTTCAGAAGTGTCCAGCCCTCCGTCTGTGCCAAGGGAGGTGGCAATTCCCGCAGGAAACATCGCATGCTAGCTGTTGTTCTCCAAGGTGGTGGGGTAGGTGGTACTGTTCAACATTCCAGGTCCAATGTCACTTTCAAGGATGGCTTTGCCAATACAAATTCTGTTTTAATCTTTCCTGCCCTAAAATACCTAAGTTGGCTCTAACTTAGACTATATAAAGAAATTATGTATTTCTTTAATAAATAAATAAAGAGTATATAAGGCACAGTTAAAAAGTAAAATTCAGGTTGGAGAGATTGCTCAGTGGTTAAAGGCACTTGGTTGCAGAGCCTGACGGCCTGGGTTCAATTCCCCAGCACCCTTTTAAAGCCAAAGTGGCACATGGGCCTGGAGTTTGTGGGAGAAAGAGGCCCTGGAATGCCCATTCTTATTCTCTCTTTCCTTACAAATCAGTAAATAAAATTTAAAAAAAAGAAAATTCCTTCTTCTACCCCCAAGTTTTCTGTTCTTTTGGAAGAGTTTGCTACTGCCTATGAGGCACTCAACCCTCTTTACAACCTGGGTTTACCCTGAGCTGCTCCTGACCTCAAGGAGCTCACGTCTAGGCATTACTACAATGCCCTCTTGATGAGATCCACTGAACTTTCTCTGGAAAAAGAAAGTCCTTATAACCAGTTCCCTTGAGTCACCTTTAGTCACATGCCCAAGGAGAAGTCTTCTCATTTTCTACTTGTCTTCACTCCCTAAATTTTTCCATTCATGCCTGGCTGGCAGCTTTTGCCACCCTGGCTATGGCCCCAGGCTATAGCACTGTGGTGTGGGAAGGTTGGCAGCTCACTTAGGAATTCTGGTCACCCTGTGCTGGATCTATTCCTGACCTGTGGTGTTGGCATGATTCTCATGGTGGCTTTCCTCTGTTCCCTGCTAGCCCTAAATGTCCGATTTTATTCCTAGCTGTTTGCCTTGGGGCGGCTGCTTTGGTCACCTCCAGCTCCTCATCTCCCAGTGGCCTTCTTGCGTTGACTCCTGGACTTTGAGCACTGAGGCCCAGGGGAGACTGGCATGCACAGGGAGAACATGAGCGTCCAGTGAAGGGTCAGACTGGAGATTCTGAAATTCCTTCAGCCTCTTAACATTTCCAAAAGGCACAGGCAGTTTGACAGGCTGAAAGTTAAGAGTTCCTCTGTGTACCTGGGTCTAGCCTGAGACCAACTCCTCCAAGCGTTTAAAAGGAGCCAGGGTACCAAGTATTAGTCCTAACTTTGCCCATTCTCAGCTGAGGTCTCCTTAGAGAACAAGGTCAGGATTCCATGGGGGCAGGGCACACACTAGCACTCTTGTGCTGGGAGCAGTGCAGTGGCCTGTGGAAGGATTCCCTGAAAAAGTGTGTTTCTTCCCCCTTTGGTCTAGTTTACACCCTTTCTTATGCCCACAACCTGATGAATGGACTTCAGCTGGCAAAGCTTGATTCCCAGCTCGGATAGCGCCCATGGGGCACCATGGTTCTATCCCAGCGAGCCGCAACATGCCAATTATTTGCTTTTCTGGAGAAACCTCAGCCTGAAAATCCGTTTAATTACCATGGGAGATAATCTTTTAAACATAGATTTACATTCTTTAAGGACTTTTCCCCTGTGGGTGTAGTATAGTTTATCTGAACATGGGATGTTTATTTTCATTTCCAGAGGTGCGACAGCTCTGGCAGTTAGCAAAGAGCGTGAGCCCTGGAGGATTTTCATTGTTAAGCCTATTTCTCCTCACTGATAGCCAGTCAGTGTGAGTATAATGATTAGACTGTAACAATGGCAAACTTCCCCCAGCTGAAATCTGGTGCTTGGCTTCGTGATTCCAGCTGGTAACTAGTTGACATTTTCAAGCATCCCTGTCGGGTTGGGTTCTGCACTCTGGATGTGGGGAGCAAGAGTCCCTGTCCTCAGGGGTACCTTCAGGGACATTGCACCTATAAACACACCAGCCTCAAAGACCTACCTGAGTTGTGGTCAGGCAGATAGCAGTTCTGCTAACGTGGCCCAGCCCTACATATTCATTAAATTCTTCCCCAGTGGAATGCCAGCTTGGGTGAGCAGGGCCCCTGTGCTGTCCAACCAGATGGCCTCAAGACCCAGAACAATTTCTGGCAAAGAGGTGTTCAAGAAGTAGGTAGGAAATTGCTGGAAGTCAGTAACCTTCATGTGGAGGGATGTGTAGTATGTCAATACATGAATAAAGCCAAGGTTGGGGCTCTGCTTTTCAGCCTGGGCCACTTTGGTTCTTCATTCACAACAGTACTGCAATGGCAGCGAGTCCTGAGGTCCTGATTTCATAGCTGAGATCTCTGGGTCTTGAACAGTTTGCCTCTCCTTGCATTTAAAATGAATGATAACCAAGTATTACTCCTGACTCTCCTCACTCTCAGATGAGTCCACTTCTTAAAGAACAAGGTGTACAGGGTCAGAATTTCATGGGACCAGTGCACACACTTGACTCTGTGGGAAAATGCCTCTGTCTATGGAAGGACTAAGAATGGAGGAGAAAAGCTGTAACTGCACTAAACACAGAGTTCAAAGGTGAGAAAAGATCCTTTATGGAAAACTGATTAAATCTTGAACTTAAACCTCTTTCCAGGCCCTACTGGGGAGAAGAGCTGGCCCAAGAAGTACCCATCATGTGGAGGCCTGCTGCAGTCACCAATAGACCTACACAGTGACATCCTCCAGTATGATGCCAGCCTTGCACCCCTCCAGTTCCAAGGTTACAATGTGTCTGACAAGCTGTTGAACCTGACCAATGATGGCCATTCAGGTAAGGGAGACCTCAGACAACCAGAGGACTGGTCTGAGCTGCCCTTGGCCACCTGGCCAGCCTTTCTCATCAGGCAGGGAGAGGGTTCCACTGAGGCACTCAGGAGAAGGGCTGGTAAGAGCCTTTGAGGCATGCCTCACCCCCTCTAGGGAATGCTGGAAGCCCTGCCTCAGATGATTCTACCAGGCCAGCACATCTCAGAAGCATATCTCTTGGAAAGGGGATGAGACAGGCCTTAGCCCACTGGTCTGTTAGCTGATTTGCAGGAGGGAATTCTGGGCCATCATGAGCTGTACAAGGGACCATGGAGCTCAGTTGCTTAGGTTGGACATTCAGCATTTGGAGTCAGACAGACCTGAGTTTGAATGGTGGCTTGGCTACTAATGAGCCATTAGACTCTGGGTAAGAATTTTCTTGAGCTTTCATCTAGAAAAGGGGCCTATTGAAGAGGTCACCCTTGTGAAGACTAGAGCCTAGGCATGGTGAGGCCTGTTATATAGTAAACGCTTTATAAATAGCTGTTTTGTTATGTAATTCTCAAGCTTGGAAGGTACTTCACTAAAGGATCTCTCTCCATGGCCAGGAGTCTAGTCCATGGCTACATAAAGACATCCATCATTGGTCTAGAGTTAGAGCTTCCCGAATCATCTTCCAAAGAGAACCAAGATGGTGCTGGTACCATTCAAGCTATATTAGGGAAACAGGGTGTTGCTGGGGAAAGAAGCCAGGTTTCTGGCCTGCAGGCTACATCTCTCTGGTCTGCTCATCATGCCACCTGTACCCATGCAAGGATTGCCCATATGACTGCTTCCTAGCCATGTTCAGCCAGCCCAGGGCTCAACTGGTCAGGGCTCTGAAAAGCTACCCCTCTATTCCCCACAGTGAGGCTGAATCTGAACACAGACATGCACATTCGGGGCCTCCACTCCCATCAGTACAGGGCCGAGCAGCTGCACCTACACTGGGGGAACCGCAACGACCCCCATGGCTCTGAACACACTGTGAGTGGAAAGCACTTCGCTGCTGAGGTGAGTGAATGGCTGGCCAGTCTGGCAGAAGCTGCCTGGCACTGGCTGGTCTGGTTCCCCTCCCTCAGGCCATGGGAGAGTGGAGACTCCACAGTCTGCATCCCTACCCTGCCTGTCAGCAGCACAGGAAGTTCCAGTCACCCTCAGTTCATTCCAGTATCTTTGTCCCTTCCTTCCCTGGAATCTGCTGAGAAGACCGGGCTCATAGGTGGAACAATGGGGTGCCCAGGCCCCTTTTCTAGAGGTCTCACTCTTCTCTGTGCAGATGAAGGTTTCGTAGCTTTCCCGGCTGGCACATCTCACTGCTCAGTCTTTCTTCACATGTTATACTGTTTTCAGACTTCTTTCTCGTCTCATCTTTCCTCTTCCTGGACATAAGCTATACTTGGGAGCATAGACACGCAGGTCCAAGACCACTTTTCGAGTTAGTCACAAATCAAGGGGAGATTGGCATGGTAATGTGCAGGGGGTCCCAGTAATCAGAGGTGGTTTGGGATGCTGGCACAGCTTGGCATTATGCACCCTGATGTGAACACCTAAAATACTAAAATAAGAACAGAGGCAAAGCATTCTTCCAGTACCACAAGCATGTGATGGGATAGCATGGAGGGGAGGGGTCTTGAGTTGTTCCACTTACGAATGACAAGCTTAGGATATGGTGGAGCAGACCAGCCACTGAATGTTCACAGGGAAATAAACACGAGAGACAAATGCTACTATATAGCCAGCGGAGCCTATGTTAAATAATGGCACAACTATTCTCTGTTCATAAATGCTGAACTGTTTAATGTCTTCAGCTAATTACAGGTCTTGTTACAAGTGTGGAGGGGATGCCCATTAGGATGGCATGACTAGAGACTCACGTATTTCAGAGCAGACCCTTCCATGGAGTTCAAGAACTGCAATTTCTTGCAAGCTAATTGCCATGTTAGACTTCTACTTGCCTCTGGGAGAACAAAGAATCTAGGGTGTAGGTATGGAGGGCTTACACATTTAAAAGTAGTTCTAGTTATTATATTCTCTGCTTATCAACCATCAGACCTAGAGCCTGGTAAAAACAGACCATAATGCTAGGAAAGAAACAAACACACAAACAGGGTATCCTAAATGGAAGTCTTTGAAAGTAGTAGTTCTGCTGGGTGGAGATGAGAGGAAACTCTTCCTTAAGCATGGACCTAGATTAGTCTTTACTTCCTTTTGATTTAATCTGAACACACTAAGAATAGAACAAGGTCATAGATCACCTGCAGAAAGAAACAGGGACCTGGGAGCTTAGGTGTTGTGGTCAAATAGAATTCCACTCTGGTTTTCAAAGCTATTCCAGACCAAGATAGTATGGGAAATGTTGGGTTCCATCTTTTAAGGGAAAAGACAGTGAAGACCCCTAAGAATACCTTAATAGTGGACTACTTAAAAGAAGAAATAGCCTGAAAGGCAGGCATGGTGATGCATGCTTATAATCCCAACACACAAGAAGCTGAGGCAGGAGAACACAGTGAGACCTTATATCAGAGAGCGAGAAAGAGAGAGAGAAAGAGGAATAAGAAATAACATTGTTAAAATACAAAAGGGCCATTTAAAAATTAAAAGTGAACATTAAGTTATAGTCAACAAAAAGGGATGAATGAATACAGAAAAAAATAAAGGTCTCAATGTATTATAGTCTTAAGGGCAATGATTAAATAAAAATGCATGTGTTAGGCTGGGGAGATGATCAATGGTTAAAGGTACATACTTGCAAACTTGCCAGCCCAAGTTCAAGTCTCTAGCACCCACACAAAGCTGGACACAAAGCGTGACATGTGTCTGTGATCCCGTTTGGCCCTGTGGTAATGAGAGGCAGAGCCAGAATATGGAAGCTCGTGGGCCAATTATACTGGTGCATGTAGCAGCAAAGCAATGAGAAGCTCCATTTCAAAGAAGGAAGATGACCACCTCGGTTGAAGAAAAACACACCAAGGTTGTTCTCACACCTCCATAGGTACACAATGGTATGTACATGCCTATATACACCATGTATCATACATTTAGAGCCATCTATAAAGTTTTGAAGGCCATAGTGATGATACCACCTTTAGGATTTAAACTCAGGTTAAATATTATCAGAATTCATTATAATGTTAGTCATAATATAGACTTTTAAACCCAAGATTTCTCAAAAAACTTCTCTTTACCTTAATAACCACGCCTTAGTTCAGAATTTTATTTTGTGAAGATAAAAGTTTATATTCATGGATTAGCATTCTTGTTTTGTGGCTGATGAATATAACAGCCACGCTTTGATTCTGTTCACCTGATGGGTTTCCTATGCTGTTATCAGTTACCATTAAGTGACAGCTGACTGTTCCCAGAGAGACCAAGTCACTAAAGGCCACTTTGCCCCAGGCTCTAGAATAAGCAGGAAAAAATTCAGAAAGGAAAAGAGCCCTAAAGCACCCAAGACTTTGCATGGTTAATGTAAAAACACATACATACATACATACATACATACATACATACATACATACATACATACCTATTGCTCCTCTGCCACTTTCCAGGTACCCTATCAGACTAAAGACCCAGTGAGTAAGACAAGAGTCCACTCTGGTGGAGTTTACAGGGTGGAGAGGATTGGAGGGAAGGGAAATTAGGATGCCAAATTGAGGCGGAGGGTCAGTTCTGCTGGCAGAAGGGAAGCACAGTCCTTTCATTCGGAGTAAGACTTCTGCAGAAGTGAAAGGTTCCTGCAAATCCCTTGTCCTCTAACGGGCAGCTTCTCTTTGGCTGTAGCTGCATGTTGTCCACTATAACTCAGACCTGTACCCTGACTTCAGTGCTGCCAGTGACAAGTCAGAAGGCCTTGCTGTCCTTGCTGTTCTCATTGAGGTAAGAGTTGTCTAAGGACTTTCACGTGACACTTGTAGCAGGGCTGGCTCAGAGCTTGGCATGTGTTCTGTGCACAGCAAGTGGCCGTGTCTTGCCTCTGGGGCAGGGGGTATTATTCCCCATAGGATTCCTTCTTTCTTGACTCAGAGTAAACCCTTTCAAAGTACAGGTTTTCTGTGACACTGGAAAAATGAGCCCTGGTCTCCAGCTGTGCTCATGCTGTGGAACAACCTTGCTGTGGAGGGCTTGCAGGGGAAGGGGGTCCTTATGTTGCCCCAGATACCTCAGTTGCTAATACAACTCCTAGTATCCAAACTCCTTTCTATATAAGAACCCTGGTGTGGTAAGTCACACCTATAATCCCAACATTGGGGAGGCTGGGGTAGGAGGATCACTGTGCATTTGAGGCTAGACCAGTCTGTACAATGAGTTCAAGAAGAGCTGTATATGAAGACCCTAGCTGGGAGAAAAACTGAAAAAATAGAAAGAAATAAAAGAAGGCAAAGGGAGTGTCTTGTGATTGGCTTTCACTTTTTTCCCCTAGTTGGGGCAACATTACCCCATTTCCTAGTTTGCTTACTCATCTGGCTTGACTTTCGTGAACTCAGAGATTCCTCAAGTTCTGGGTTAGATGGACATGCGCTTGTGGCCCTCAGGCTCCCCTAAGATAAACATGAACACACCCTGTGCCCCATGCTCTGGGCCACTTAAGCCCAATGCCTTAAGCTGAAAATGGGTCATTTCATGACAAAGGCCAGGACTATGACACTAACTTCTAACAGCCTCATGACCCATCTGAATTGTCGTTGTAAGGTGTCTCAGGGAGGGCCACTAGCCCAGCTCTCTGATAGCAACTGTCCACGCAGGCTCAGCCGATACAATTAAGGCTCTGCTCAACTTGCCTGGTCTCTGTTACAGATAGGCTCCTTCAATCCATCATATGACAAGATCTTCAGTCACCTTCAACATGTAAGGTACAAAGGTAAGAGGTCTTTGGATACTTCTCTCTGTTAGACAGGATGTAGTTACATCTACGTGATCTTATGAAAGGTGATGCAAGGGTCAGATGCTATTTGTGAGCAGTGTTGTGTCAGGTCTTTGGGTTGGACAGCCCAGCAAGAAGCAAGTTCACTATGCCTGAGCCTGGATTTCTAGGCTCAGTCACTGTGCCCAGCTACACGTCTGCCACTGGGGGTGAGGGGCTGATACCCTTTTCCCCAACATGTCTCTCCAGGCCAACAAGTGCCCATCCCAGGCTTCAACATTGAAGAACTTCTCCCAGAGAGTCCTGGCGAGTACTACCGCTATGAAGGGTCTCTGACTACACCTCCTTGCTACCCCACCGTCCTCTGGACAGTTTTCCGCAACCCTGTGCAAATTTCCCAGGAGCAGGTAATTGAATGGCATCTTGTTCCCTGCCACAATACATGTTACAGTCCATAAACTTGATTTCTTCAGTTTCATTGGCAGCTACTGAGAACCTTCCCAGATATGACCTGTGCCTGAAATGCTATGGAAATCAGGCTAAGATTTCAGAGAAGTCACAAATCAAGCTAGGAAATGAATGCATGCCCCATAAAAGAGCTGTCAACCTGCACAGTGTCCACTTCCCAGGCAGGAGAGAGCCTGGTTCCTTTGTAGAGCCTAGTAAGAATCACATCAGGTTAACCAAGGGGTCCCGGGACTGTAGCAGTGAGCACATGTAGATCACTGCCTTCAGGAAGCTCAAGGTGTAATACAAGTCCTTAGCAACCATTTCTGAGCCTCTCATGTTGGAAGTCATGTTAGAAGCTCACAGGATCCCCTGACTTCTGAGTTCTAAATCACAGCTCACCCTCTACTCCACAAGCTAAAAGCATGAATAGAAAACTATAAAGGGGGATGGGTAGTTCTGCACACAGGCTCACCACCGCCTCAGTCATGGTCAAGTCAACCCTCAATGTCACCTCTGCTCTTTACTACAAGCTTTGAAGATGAGAAGCCTATATAAATGACAGCAGGTGGGCGGACAAGAGTGAGGACATGCTGAATCAGAGGTGAAATGTGTGGGGAAGCAGAAATATCCAAACCCAGAAACTGCCTTGAAAATGACTTATGTCATTGTGGTGGGTGTGTGGAAATGCCAGGGAGCCTGTAGTCAGATCATTTGGGGAGACTTTCACCTCTGTCCTTTTATACAAGCCTGGGCCTCTCTACTTTAAGAGTTGGGTTTCCATTCAAGTCCCACAAGAGAAACACGGTCTTGATGAGAGACTAAGGAGCCTCCATCTGTCTGTCCGTTCCTCCAGCTTTCCCTTCATGGAAGCAGACTGTAGGGTGATCAGGAGCCTCAGGAGTAAGGAAGTGCTCAGAACTTCCTAGCATCCAGTCAGTGAGACACCCGTGGGGATGGAGGAGAAGCAGTTCTCTGGCTTTCATTTCTTTCAAATGCCTCCACCCAAATGCCTTCCAGTTTCCTCCAGCAGGATGGGCCAAGGAGCATCACTCTGCTCATGGAGTATGCTTCCTCTCTTCCCTTCAGCTGCTGGCTTTGGAGACAGCTCTGTACTGCACACATGTGGATGATCCTTCCCCTAGAGAAATGGTCAACAACTTCCGGCAGGTCCAGAAGTTTGATGAGAGGCTGGTGTATATCTCCTTCCGAAAAGGTGAGGGGTGCGGTGAGGTAAGGGAGGCAATGTGGAGCCAGTCTCTAGTACCAGTGCCCTTATAAGATTCTTTGGCTACCAAGGAACCAGGGTGTATCTGGAAGCTATGGTGTGAGGGTCTTTTGCCCTGAGCCCTTGCAGAAAAGCCCTGGATCTTGAGGTACATGTTGACTTCTCTGAAAAATGATCCTTTACCCTAAGACACATGATAGGATTCTTTTCATAGGGAAAAACTTCTAATGTCTCACCCTAGGCTGTCTCAACATCAAGGGCTGGCTATAGCCACCTCACCCTAGGCCTAGCCAGGTGACTCACACATTGTATCCAGTGATGTCCCTCAGTAAGATCGTGGGTATAAACCACACTACAGCAACAGCAGCTCAAGGTGTAATGTAGCCCACTGGACAAGAAAGTACCCAAGTTCACAACCTTTTTGTCTAATCTCATTGGAGCTTGCATAAGCACAGGCAAACACATTCCACATTGAACAAAGCTTAATTATTTGGTTTATTCTGACTGCTGTGTGGGCACATTGTTCCTTTTAAGTCTGTAACTGTAACTCCTAGAAGAAATTAATCATTGCACTTGATCAGTGCCTCCATCAACATGCTGGAAGCTGGAGCCTAGTGAAAAGGATAAGGGATGACTGTCGGCACCCGTGTCCTTCCTTCTTCAAACCTCTGAGATCACATTCTTACTATACATCCCTGAGCATTCCTCAGCTTGGGAATTTTGGGTGGTCAGAAGTGGAGTGTATCTGTAGAAGTGTCCCTTCATCTTCTTAGGTTACTCATGGACTAACAGGGACAGGTATTTCATATTTAAAAATAATTCCAGGACTGGCAGTATAGCTCACATGTTCATTCCCAGCACGAGTGTGAATAGTGATGGTAAAAAAATACCAAATCATGTAACCATTAAAAATAAAAATTAACAATAATAAAAATAATCCCACCAACCCACTTGCCAGAGGAGTCATGCCCCTCATTTCACCCAGTGTACTTTTTTGTTCCTTTATTATTATGTGAGATTATAACTGTCACCTGCTCATCTTACTTGTCAGTGAAGACCTTTTCAAAGCCCTGACAGAAAGCTTTAAAAACTTGCCCTTCTGAACCAGCCCGACTGATATGGTCGGAATTATGTCCTGTCATTTATTTAAGAACTACCACAGTGTTTGTGTTTTATGTTGTCCTCTCCACTAGTTAGGGTCATTTTCTTCTTTTCCCCAGTTTCTTAGTCTGAAACAGACTCTGATCAGTGGCCCTTCCTGAATAAGATGACTGCCCAATTGTTTTCTGGAAATGGCCCAAATGGCCAGGATGTTCTCCTCTGATCTAGTCTAGATACAGCATTCTCTTTCTCCACTCTTCTCAGTGGACTGTGTAGTACTTTAATTCTTAAAAGCCATATGGCTCTGCCTGGAGAGAAGAGACTCAGTCCACATAGTTCAGGCAATTTTGCTTGTGGCTCAAGGGCTCTATCAGCTCTGTCTTCAAAGATAATCTGTGTATGTCCCTGAGAACAGGGTAGCAAATACTTTCCCTGTAGCCAAGAGACTGGGGTTCAAGGCCTTGTTTTGATTTCTCCTGGCTGTATGATATGAACAGATCCTGTCCTTCTTTGGATTCCTAGGTTTCCTTAAGCATGCTAAGTTGGACAAGTGATCTGACATCCTTTCAGCACCAATGTGTTGTGTTTGAAATGGACACTAACAACTACCAACCCTAACTTTACGTTGCAGGGACAGTGTTTTGGGACAGTTACAGAGGATCAGAAAGAGGATCAGAAGAAACCGTGCAGGAACTTGATTATGACTTCTCAAAGTGACCCTACCTGTACTGATGGACTGTGGCAGTGATAATCTTTAGCCATCTTCTTAGACTGGCTCAGGTCTAAGTAGCTGCTTGTAAACTGGGCAGTGCAGAAATGTTTGTAGCTAAGCACTTCTGTAGATTCTTCAGGTCTGGCTGAGTAGGCTGAGAAGACGCTAGGCAGAAGCTTGCGAAAGGACTTCTGGCTTAGGACGTCATGATCAAAGCCCAAATGCAGCTTTGCTGCTGACCCTCCTGCATGGCTTGGTCAGAGATGCTGCTTCTGTGAGCCTAGGCAGGGCTCAGCTTTCTCCTTGTAGAATCTGTGGCAGTTCAAGGCAGACCTGTCCACTTCAAGGCTGATTATAGAAACTTGGCCAGAATATTCCCCTCCCTCTTATAGGCTACTACAAAAGGAGCAATGTTTCAGGCAGCTGCTAAGGAATGCAGCCCCAACCCTCCTCAGCCCAGGTGTATCTGCATTCTCCAGGGCCTCTTACACCAAACTTGGAGTGAGTCTGACTGATTATGGTGTGAGCCTGTTTGTCAGCATGAACCCTGAGCAATTTTCTGCAGACTCTTCCACTGAAGCATGTTAGTAATTAGGGTATGGTTTATGCAGGGTGTCCTCTGAAAGTTAACCAGAGCTGTGGAGTCAGAACATTCTTCTATGAGAAGAGTAGAGGGCACCCCTCTAAGAAAGAAAGTGTAAGGATTCAGGGCTGTGATCTAAGGTTTAACCCACGGGGACTGAATCATTTAACTTGACCCTGCTATTTCCATAGGTGTTCAGAGAAGGATTGCAGACCTGCTTTCTGTCCTGAAGGGGTTTACACTCTAGCTATACCACAGTCCTGGGGCAGGGACTTGGCTCTACTTGTTACAGCTACCTCCCTGTACCCTTTAGCATTAGCAGCATCCCTAGGCTCTAGCCACTAAATTATAGTGGCATGTCCCCACTTATGACAGACTGTACTCAAAGGGATGAGGGGGGAAAATGGCCCCAATGAAAACCATTGCCCCAGGGATTGGTCAGTAATTCTACTAGGCTCAGGAAAGATTGAGTCTCCATTCAAATCACAGGATTCTAGAATTGGATATCTATATGTCCTGAGCTTTACTGTATTAAGGCATGAAAACTTGAATCTGGAGAGGGTTACCCCTAAAACAATGTTGAAGCTACTGTGGTAAAACCATTAAACCTAAGATAAGCCTTGTTCCCATCTCCCCTTCAAGTCCAGTATATATTCTTCATATAACTAAATGGGTTATGCCAGAAGTGGCACAAGAGAAAACTAGCTTTCCTTTTGAGAAGTCTACAGACTCCTTCATCAGCCACCATACACTTCTGAGGTGGCGCCTTTCTTTAAGATTCCCTCGTCATTCCTCCTCTCCCTCCCTTTTGTATGAGGTTTTTCTCTCCTGCAGGTCATTTCTTGTTGCCTTTGGTTAAAATGCTTACTGCTGATGAAAGGTGTTAAGTCCTACCAGACACTTTTTTTCCAATTCTTAAACAGTGTCTCTTCCAAGAAAGACCTGAACTTATCCTCAAAATGAACTATTAGAGAGAGGACTCATCCTGGGATTAGTTCAGGTTCCACGAGAGAGAGCCAGGTGCCCCAAGTAAGGACCGTGGAAAGATAGCACCAGCAATTGTCTGTTCCATGTCCAGGCTTAGAGTTTTAGCCCAGTTCTTGGACCCTTTATGTTGACTTCTTCCTGGACACCAACTCTGAGTTCAGATGGTGATGGGTAACAAGACAAGAGCCTGTCACACCTGAACCCTAGTATCTTCTCACTCCTTTTCAGCATCTCAGGGTGAGGGCAGTGGGGTGGGATGGGGATTCAAGAAAGCCGAAAAGTTTCTATAATCATGTCTTTAGTGGGCCTGCTCTGAGGAACTGCATGCTGCCTGCAAGGGAGCCAGAGCCAGCTGAGGTGCTGCACTTAGACTGGAGTGCTGGTGTCAAGGGTGTGGGGAGGAGACTCTAACCAATGGCCATCTTCAGAGTAGTGCCATTAGAACTTGCTTGTCCCTGAGGGACCTACATTGTTTTAGAAAAATCTTCAAAAAAGAGAACTCTTAACCAGCTAAGATGGCTAAATTTTTGAGACTAGAACATATGTTGTGGTTATTGACTGTGTTTTTTTAAAGTTTCTATTTATAAATAAAAGGTATTAGATGGAAGAGTACCATCGATTCTTCCAAAGTATCCAAATGCAACCTTCAAATTCCTAGACCTGGATCAGGGAGCTGAGTCAGCAGCAATCATCAGATGTGATCAGAATGGAGTCCCTTCAACACCCATGTGTTTCCTGAGCACAGCCCCAGCTGTGCGCTCTGGAGACAGAAAACCCCAAGCGTACATCATCTTGCTCCCAACAACAAACCTCTGGCACAGAGCAGACCAAGTTTAAGAACAACATCAGGAAAAGGGGCCAGGAGGAAGGCTGGACCCACCTCTCTGGTGAGGACCCCAGATGATCTGCTCCCCACCCATACCTTCTTGGCTTCAGCTCCTCCCCAAACTGAAGGCCCTCCTTTAACAGGGCAGGCAGGCATACTGTTCCTTTTGTCTAGAATGGCTTTTCCCCACCACCAACTGAATTCTTTCAAACTCAACTCTAATCACACCCTCTAAGAAGTCATCTCCATCCCTGTGAAGGTGACTTACAGCCTCTTTCAGTGCAGACAGACAAATTTATTGATTTTCATTGTAGTCCTTGGTATACAACAGGGCAATTATTTATTACCATACAGTAAGGAGAGAGAAAAGGAGGAGGAGGAGGAGGAGAGAGTAAGAGAATATATTACATGGATATTAAGAGCTCCTTAAGGAGAAAGGAAGGGATGCTTGATGTCTCAGGTCACTCATTTGTTTCTGCCTTGGCGCCATGCCTGGTGCTCATTAGAAGCTTGCTGAAAGAGCTTCATGACTCCCCTTCCCCCCTTCACCAGTTATCGTCTCTGTAGAATGCTTTATACACAATCCTGGCTAGTTGTCCAATTTTAGTTTTAAGCCTTATTTTGCTCTGTTCTTAATATGCCAACAATATTAAAATAAAACCGTATGCTTAGGGAAAATTCAAGACTAGAACTTGCTGTCTCAGTGTAGAGGTCTGCATGAAGCTGCCTAGCGACAGCACCACTGTTTCTATTGCTCTGACTTGACAGGCCTTCATCACCCAACTCCTCTTCAGCAACGACAGCCTGGCCCACTGCAAACAGCTTACAGTCCTCATGGGTGGTGCTGTGATTTCCTCAGAGCAAATCGGCTTTGCTCCAGCAGGCCTTCCTGTAATCTTGGAGGCAAAGCCTTTCACAGTTATATAAACTAGTTGCCCCGTAATCTGAGGGTATCTTTTTGGCAGACTTCTTTGTAGAAATTATTTCCTGACTGGGTTGATTACTGCTAATGAAAAAATGTCCCAGTTAAATGCAAAAACTCCCCAGTTAAATACGTCCTCCCAATATAGTACTGCACAGTGGTCAGTGAGGGCACTTTCTTGCTTTTCTAACCAAGCACTGTCCAACAAAAACAGTAGCATTGCAGCTGCTTGGCCTCGTCACTTATGACCGTGTATAAGACTAATTTTTTACCATCCTAAACTGGGTGCCATGTACTTGAGCCATGAAATACCTGTTAAAACATGAAACTCTCCTGGCTGCTAAAGATTGATCTAGGCATATTGATATCACTATGTAACACACTGTCTACAAAATAGTCCATGCTTCAAAATAGTACTTTGAAAGGAAAGGCATTACATTCCACAACTGAAAACAGAATTGAAAATAGAGCTAGAAAATACTAGACCATTGTTCCAGGTACCCCAAGATGTGTAAATGAGTGCTTGTTCCTCGGGCTGGACTTGTCTGTCTTTACTCTTGAGGCTTCAGAAGACCTCAAAAGCAGTTAACCTCATCCTCGGTCCAGCCAGATGCCAATGGAAGATGCAGTTCCTGAGCCAGCAGGACCAGGTAGCAGCTCTCGACCTTTTCCAGGTGGCTGTACCTTCCTGGACTAGGCAGCTCTCTGTATCTGATTTCCTTCTGTGTGTCATGTTGCCATATCTTTGCTCAACTGGCTGGTACCTGGTGCTCTGTGCACAGCAAGCAGCTCTCCCAAGTCTGCCAGCATGAGTCCTCCTGCCAGCCAGCTCAGAAACTCCTGCTAAGTTCTCATCCACTGGCTGTCAGGGGCCACCTTTGTGAATCAGCTTATCTCTAATTGTCCCCATCTGTCTCCTTGTTCTTGTAATCCCCATTAGAAACAGCCCACTTCTTTGTTTAACCTGATGTGATTTCTTTGGCTCTTCCTTCTCTATACCATCTTTGATGTCTGTTCTCTCTAGTTGTCCAGAGGCTGAGGCTCACCTGGCTGAAGCTTTGCTATGAAACAGGCTTTGCTTCTTACTCTGGCTCTCAGTCATCCTGACATGCTCTGAAAGCCTTGCTGATTTTCCTTTGCCCTTTAGTTGTCTATCGAATGCTTTGACTCTACCTCCAATGGAACCCAGACCCACAGGCCTTGGTCCTTCCTTGCAGAGAAGACCCTACTTCCTTGAAAACCGCTGCTTCCTCAATAGCAGGGTGCTGTTCCAAGCACATCTTCCTGCCTCAGGTGTCATAAGGTGACATCTCTGCCAGCATTTCTCTTCCTTAGCACCTTGGATTCTTTGCTTGCTTGGTCAAGCTGTGTGCATTCTTATGTACAGTATGTGTGATGTTGTGTATGTTTGTGTGTGTGCAGAGGCCAAAAGAATATCTGGGTGCTGTTCTTCTATTGATGAGCTTAGTTTCCTTGAAAGGAAGTCTCTCACTGATTTGAGCTCGCCATTTTCACGAGCCTCAGTCATTCTCTGGTCTCTGCTCCCCTTAGGACTTGGATTACAGACATATGTGGCCACCCCTAGATGTTTACATGGGTACTGAACAATGGCAGGAACTCGGGTTGTCTCAGGCCCTCATGCTTGCATGGGAAATGTGCTTACCCCCCTGAGCCATCTCTCTAACCCCAAGCTGGTTTTTTTTTTTTTTGTATGTTTGTTGTTTTGTTTTGTTTTTGCAAGGTAGGGTCTCACTCTAGCCAGGCTGACCTGGAATTCACTATGTAGTCTCAGGGTGGCCTCAAACTCACAGCTATCCTCCTACCTCTGCCTCCTGAGTGTTGGGATTGAAGGTGTGTGCCACCATACCTGGCCTGTTTTGTTTTTGCTACATCAAAATCTTAGCTGAAAAGGTACCTTTCCCAGTCTCTGGAATTTTCCTCGTCTCCATCACTATTTGGGCTCATTTGTGTTTCCAAGGACAGGCAATTTTATCCCTAACAAGTGGACATCCAGGAATGAAGAGCCTGTGTTGAAGTACTGGCTTAAATTGTGTTATCTATAGGGCCTATTCTAGTCAAAACACCACACAGTGAGCAGGGCCAGACAGATCTCCCTTCAGAGAAGCCACTAAGCTGGGCACATGCCATGGAGAAAGGTTCCACCTTAGGGTGTGGCTCTCCAAGGGACTCCATTCAGCAACTGGAGACTATAGCACAAAGGCACCTCCTCTGGTCATGCAGTAGGGCTGTTGTTTGGGGGCCTTTGTGGCTCTCAGGTGTTTGTGGTGACTGTCGAAGACATAGGCCTGTTTAGACAGCTTGGCCAAGTGGTCAGGTTTGCTCGTCGACAGTCTTACATGGCAAAAGCTGGCTGGGCACTACAGGCTTCTAGAGGAAGAAAGCACAAAAGTGTACCTCATCAGAGGGCTGGAAAAGAAACCAGTTTTTTTGTTTGCTTATTTAAGAACTCAAGGAACAAGGCCTCTGGGTACTTTAAAACAAACAAACAAAAAATCCCCAAACTCCACATAAGTTGGACTGTGTGGAGGCCCCAGGCAAGGTGGGGCACAAAGCACGTGCTGTATAAATGTCTGAAGCTCTCCACAGGTGGAGATGTCTGTCCTGAGTACATTCCCAAGCCACTCACTGCTCCTTAGGTTCAGGATTCAAGAAGAAGCCTGGGGCAGGGACTCTGGCCAAGGGAGCTACTTGTGGGCATAAGCTATTGGCAATAGTAAGACCACGAACAGACCATCCTATCCTGGGGCCCTGTATGCCTACTCTGCTCACCCTCTCTATAGCCTGCAGCCAGGCTTGCTTCAGAGATTGCAGAGCGGTAGGGGAGGGCATATGGCTCCTGGGGAATCAGCCAGATTCTGGACAAAGGATAGAAGACAAGTAAGACCTCACCTTACAGCTTCAGTTGTGTTGAGTGCCCCAAGGATGACTCCTTGCTCTCTTCTAGCATTTCACACTTGCCAGGAGTCTCCCAGACTCTCCATGGCTATGGTGGGCTTTATAGGTGCAGGCTGTTCTGTATATCAGACTGTGTTACTACTGCCTGTATACCTCAGACTGCCAGTGTGATCATCAGCCAGGAAAGGACCCTTCCCTCCACACACACACACACACTAGAAGTTTCAGAAAACTACCAGACAGGAGGGTACATATACACAGAGACTTCCTTTAAATGGAGGACCTGACTCACAGGGAAGGGAAGAACAGTGAGAATCTGGAGGATGACGGCTGGAGGTTGTTAGCTCAAGGGAAATGTCACAACTGGGCTCCTCTGCTCAAGTTGAAGTGATGTGCCATATCCCCTGAAAGCCCAGGGTTTCCCAAAATATGGTTCATGTACCACATGCATCAGGCTGTGGGATTTCACCTTTGATGGATGGGCACTAGTTGAATCCCACTGAGGACTCTTAACTCTGCCCATTTATCCCCAATAGTGCCTTTCTGAGAGAAGTCATAACCCCTCAGAGTTCCATGTAGCAGAGAAGGGAGGCTGGCACAGTGTAGGAGTTTGTCCAGTAGAGGCAAGCAAAGAATGAACCAAACCATGACAGAATGGGTGGGGTTGGGAAAAGGCTCGAAATAGGCTCCTTACTGAGATTGGTGGGCAGACACCAGAATAGTAGACAATATCCTGCCCAGATAGGCTGATTCTTATCTATCTTCACTTTGCCTCTTTGGCTACTAAGATTAAAAACTGATGTCACACTGCTTTGGTAAAGGAACATGGGAAGGAGGGGCCACAGTATGAATCCCCACTGCATCAGTCAGTTACCTGAGCCAAGGGTGACCACCTGAGACCTGCATAGGCCCTAGACTGCCAACCAAATAAAGAGTAGTGTTTTGTTATTTGGTTTTTTTGTTTGTTTGTTTTGTTTTGTTTTGTTTTGGGGCAACATACTGGGAAGATCCAGCATAGTTTGACTCTGGATTAATTTCAAATCTTTTCCTCCCCCTTTTAAGTGGGAAACCTTACCAACACAGGACTGAGTATGGGTACGTGGCCTGCTGGCCGTGCATGCTATAGCTGGGTGATTCTGTGATTATCAGTGTGATCTGGGCCTGTGATATTTTCAGCCCATCCTTTCCTCTTCTCTGTGCCTGTCGCTTTGGCTCCTAGCAACCCCTCACCATAAGTCTCACCCTCGAATTGCTCTAACTCAAAAATGAACTGCCAATCAAATGTTCCTTCCTAATGAAAGACCTAATCACTCTATGGCCTGTGCACATTCAAAGGCCACATTTACAATTTTCAGTTGATCTAGGGGAGAGGGAGGATATTTCTAGAGCACACACCTAATCCTGGTATGGAGGTCAGGTGACTGGCCACATGACCTTGGCCTTGAGCTTGGTTGTTTGGGACTGCTCAGGACTGTGCAATGGAAATTGGGGGACATATTAGTAGAGGCATCCCAGTGGGCCTTAAATCCAGCAAGCAAAGACGGAATAAGTACTGGAGTACAGGGTTTCTCAAAATGTGGTTCATGTACCACATGCATCAGCTGGAGATGATTATAATAAAAGGCAAACTCCTGGGTTCCCTGTTGAACAGACTAAATCTTGGTCTCTGGGGATCAAGCTTGAAAAAAAAGTCTACATCTGGAGCAAGCTCTTCAGATGACCCCTGTGCAAGTTTGAGAACCCCTGCTGGAAACCTTACAATTTCCAAATGGCCCCCTCCAGGTACTCCAGCCAGCCCCACTAAGCTAGAGGCCAGCATCTGAGAACAGAGGTGGGGAGTCTGTTCTCCATCCCTGGATTGTGGGATGAGGTGACAGAGGGAGGAAAGTAACATGTCCCTTGCCTCTTCACCAGGCATCATCCTTTCAGTGGCCCTGGCTGGCGTTCTGGGCATCTCCATTGTTCTGGCCGTGTCCATTTGGCTCTTCAGAAGGAAGAAGAGGTAAGCTGGTTTGGGTTCAGAATAGGAATGTTTGCCTATGTGTCATTGATAACTGGTCTAACTGGGAAGGCAGTTTTGTAGATGGAAGAGACCCCCCCACCCCCGTCGTGTGACCCAACACTTTCCCAGGACTCATGCTTAGCCCCTTGCACAAAACATTGGACATTTAAGGGCTATTATGCTCATATCTGGAGAAGTGTGTACCACCAGTCTTGCTGTCTTTGCTAATTAGTCATGTAACCTTGAATAAGTCTCCCAATTTGATGTTTGTCTTCTTACTATATGCTCTTTACATCTGATTTTTCTTCTATGAATTAAAAAAGAAATAAGAAGAAAAACCTGATCTCTCACTCACATTAGCTATTAATGCCCTTTGTCCACAGTTTTATTGCCATGTTTGGTGGCTTTTTCTAAAACATATTTTTCTTGGTATGAAAAAGAGAGGCTTCTAGGCACTATGGAATCAAAAGTTTGAAGTAGGGGAAGTAAATGCACATCTACTATCATCAGGCCTTTAAGAAAAAATAACCATGGAAACTGGAACAGGTTCTGATTTATTTAATGTTTTATGTGGGGATATTCCTCCCCAAGACCATCAGAGCCAGGAAAGGTCCCCAAGAGGGGAATGGGACTTCTAAAATGCCCTCACTCCACATCTGAGTCTGGCTCCCCACCTCTCCTCTTTTGACTAACAAGACTTGTGTGTTCTTGTTCCCTGTAGCAAAAAAGGTGACACCAAGGGAGTCATTTATAAACCTGCCATCAAGAAGGAGACTGAGGCCCACGCCTGAGGTCCTTGGCATTCCCAGACATCCAAAGAAGGACCTTGCTTTGGACACTACATACTATGGCTCACTGGACACTTGAAATTCCTCAAGATGTTCCCTGGAGCTCAACTATAACGACCCCCAGACCTTGTGGGGGGCATCTAATTGGGCCTCCCCTTGTCCTGGCAACACAGCCACCTCAGGGTGATCCATGGGTGAAAGTGAGCTTCTGGACCAGAATGTAAGATGGCTAATGATCTTGGATGCTGGGTCACAAACAGCCTGCTGGTGGGCTCTTATGGCTTGGAAAGTACTTCCATCCAGGGCTTTTCTTGTATGCTTTCCAGTGTCAAAATTCTAGTTATTCTCCAACCTTCCAGACTAGAACATACACTCTCTACTCAGGTGATATTATTGAAACTCAGCTTTTTTCCTCAGGGGAGGAGTGCTCTTCCTTGGATTTCCTTGTACTCTGACAGAACCTTGAGTCTGACAAGAAGCATCATATTGTCAGAAAGGAAATGAAAACAAGAGCCATGTGGTAGCTCACACCTTAAGTGTCAGCATTTTGGAGGCTGAGAAAGGAGGACTACTAGGAGTTCAAGGCCAACCTGGGCTATAGTGAGATGCTGCCTCAAAAAATGGAAGAAAGGAAGAGAAAGAAAAAAGAGCTATATCTTACAATATATTGGGACATTTTCATAGTCCTGTTCTTTGGGTTAGAGACACTGACTGGAGCTTAGAGCAAGGCAGTCTCAAGGTCTACTTCTTTGTGGGGATAAAAGGGAGGCAGAGAAAGGCAGAAACAATTGGAAGCCATGAACTGTCTGGGTGTGTCTCAGAACTGGAATCAAGCCACAGTGTGAGAAGTTACCCACACACTCTAACGTCAGTGTTTTATGAGCTGCTCTCTCTTAGAATAGCTATGAGTCTAGAATCATCCAATCTGCTTTGAACTCATGGGAAATGTGCAAAAGCAAATGATTGTAGAGTTTGGTCTCATATTTGTCCGAATGTCATTTCTTCCTTCTCTGGTAACCCCACTGCAAGCCTAGAGTCAGGACTTGTCTACTCCTCTGACTTCAGGATATCTAATTGTGGTTTAGTTACAATGTATTCTCACACTATTAAAGCAGGAAGGCATCTGTGCAGGGATAGCAAGGCCTTGTTATTTAAGGACCAATAAAAATGGAAATGTTACTAAGATCCCCCTATTCTTTCCCCTTGATCACAAAGACAGCTTCTGAGAAGACTTAATCTTTTCTTCGTTTTCCACCCATAGAGGTGAGATGTCTGTGGAGAGCAGTCAGTCCCTGGCTGAGAAGAAGCCTCAATCGCCAGCCCCTAATTGCTGGTTCCTTGCAGTTCACAGGGAATTTCTATTCACAGTCTCATTTTGACAGCATGGAATGTCCTCTTGAAGCACAACCTTCTTTATGATAACCTTTTCCTTCTACTCTTCCCTCTGACTTGTTAAAAATCTTTTTTCTGTTGCCACAACTTTTCATGACAGCAAGCCCTATGTCTTTGTAGCATAATTCACTAGGTAAGGTTACAGGTGACCTAACCAGGGTTCTAAAGTGCACATGTGTACACATGAAACCTGTAAGCCTTGGAGCGTAGAGTTGCACCCCAGCCTTATCACTGGAAAGCCTGATGGCACCAGTACAGACAGCAAAAGCAACCCGCATGACCAAGCAACGCAAGTTAGGCCTTGGTTCAGAATTGCCAGTTGGAAGCTAGTATAAACCACTCCAGAGCAGTGAGATGTCTTTCAAAATACTGCGCATGGATGAGTTCTGTGAGTGAACAGACATCAATGCATCTGGCACAAGGACTGGTCATAAAAGGAGACGTATTGGGAGATGAAAACAGTGGAATTTCTCCTTCCCTCTTCCTCTTCAGCATGTCCCAGGCATTCAGTCCTCGTTCAGTGCTCATGGCTGAAATGAAACAAAGCCAGGGAGGCAGAAAGAATGCTCCAAGAATCAGCACCATCAACTTTTAATTCTTGAAGATCCAGCTTTCTTCTCATTCTCAATCATTCCATGGATACTCGACCATCACCACAGGAATCCAGTGCTGTGGTGTGTGAAGCCCAGTTGCCTTGCACTCCCTTAACTTTGCTGTGCAGTGTGCGAGGTGGGTGCCTAGGAGAGTGGGGGTGGGGGGTGCTGGACAGGGCACATGGCAAGTAGAGATGACCAAAATAAGGCACAGGTGGGTGGAGACATGGGGAACACCCTGGTTTCTATAGACTTTCCTTTGCCTCTAACAGGGATCTTGAGTTTCTTTGTTCTTTAGTATCATCTAGTATAGTGAAACCTACATCCATGGCTTTAATAGACACTAGAATTTGCTGTGCCAACTCTCTTAATCATGTTTCAATTCCTCTCCCTTTCAACACTCTCTGAAGGCCTAATTGGCCCTAAGGAAGCACTAGGGTGGCAGGACCTTGAGTCTGTGCCTCAGACCATAGGCCACTGTGATGATGGTTTAACACATCCATATTTATTGTACCAATGATTGTAATGAAGACATACACTGAAAATGTAAGAAATTATAATAAAATGTTTTTCACATCAGATTAATGTCTCATAGTAAAGCTGACGCTTTACTATTTTATTATTAGAACGATGGGAAACTAATGAGAACAAGTAGTGCTGTCACCAGTATCCAGGTCTTAGGATCTGGCTCCAAAGGAAATACACAGATGGACTTAAGCACTGAGGGTGGAGGAAGACAGAGACCTGTGGCGCATACAATTTTGAGTCATGGAGCTGCTCAGTGAGGCTGGGGACAGGGAGTAGTCAGAGGAAGCCTTAGGGTGGAGGAGGTAGGTAAAAGCTGGGCTTGGAAAACAAGTCACAGAATGCCTGCATTCCCAGCACTCTGCAGGCTGCACTAAAAGGATTCAGAGTTCAAAGCCAGTCTGGGCTATATAGTGGAGGGGGGGGGGGATTTTAGATGTGAACAGATGGGTGAGAGTGAAGTATTCCAAACCACAGGGATCGGGACATAGAGAATTGGTTCCATGTCTCTCCTTCCCGAATCTGGTGTGTAATAGGTGGATGGCCTCGCTTGGCTGCCTGTTACCATTACCTTATTTTGGATCCTTTTAGAAGGCATGCTATCACTTTCATGTTACCATCATCTAAAACCAGGTGTTACGTACTGGTTTACTAAAAGAGGCACTGCTGTGCAAGAAGGCACCATCACTGTTTGTGTGAGTTATTTAGAGAAGCCTCCAATTTTCGGTCTAAGAGTCAATGGACCAGGAGTAATACGATCCAGAAGATGATACGGTAGTTAGGCAGCTGGGCCAGCTTTGAAGGAGAAACACCACAGTCCTGCCACAGGTTCTGATGGTCTCGTGGTCTCTTTAGCTAATGCAAGCATCCTTCTAGGTTGCCATGGCCACTTGCTGAGAGCAAGACCCAGAGGTCCTCCCCCCCACCCCCAAAGTGCTCATGCCTTGGACTTGCTCCATTCCACTGGAGGGCACTTCCTAGAGCAGGCAGTGAGCATCTGTCCTCTGCTCCCCTCCCCAATTTCTCTCTTCTCTCCTCCTATTCCCTGTACTTAAAGACTCATCTGGGCTGTGTCAGGTAAGCATGCAGGTCAGAGTCACAGGTGGCAGAAGGAACTCAAGCTGTGACTGTTTGCCAATCCATCATTTCATGCACTTAAAACAACCTAGAGCATACCGAAGAGAAATAAAATACAATGTAGACAACATGACATTTTAGACTTTCTAGTAGCCACACTACAAAGGGAGGGATAAAGAAACTAGTGACATTAACTTTAATAATACATTTTAAGTAACCCAGCTGCCTAAAATACTGTAATTTCAATATGCAATAAGCATTCTAATAGAAACTTTAATTTTTCCTATGGTTTATTTTCAAAATCTGTTGTGTATTTTACACTTACAACACATTTTGTTTCGTATTCTGTATTTTCTTTGTAAATATTTGATCTGTGCATAGATTTCAAAAAATTTATATTTGGAAAAAATAAGAGTTGTTCCAAACATACTTGAAAGTTTTATCAATTACTGAATCAATTAGCAGTTTTAAATTTAAATTTACTAAAATAGCTTCTCAGTTTCACTAACCACATTCCAAGAGCTCAGTAGTCCCCATGGCCAGTCCCACTGTAGCCAACTGAGCAGCTGAGGACTGCACAAAAAGACACAGGAGAAAACCTTGACAGTTGACGGGTGGGGGTGGGATATAGAGGTTGGGGGATAACAGAAGGGGAGGGAAATGAAGCCAAAATAAACAGATGAGTACCACCAGCCTTTGGACTTGGTTCACCTCTCCTCTTGCCTCTTCCTCTGTACTATCAGCAGCTTCTCTGCCCTCCTTATCCTGCCTGCTGCCTGCTGGGAGTCCAGGTGCTCAGGAGTGACTGAGGCTGGGGTATCCCAGTGCTTTTGCCTGAGCTCTGAGAGTAGGTAGCCATATGGGTGTCTGGTTATCATTTGCAAAACCCTGGCCAGGTACCACCTGTGCCTCTTCTGGTCTCTCTCTCTCTCTCTCTCTCTCTCTCTCTCTCTCTCTCTCTCTCTCTCTCTCTCCTACCTCTAATTACCTCAAAGACCTCAGGTCCCTTATTTACAAGGAGTTTCTAGGCTTTGAGAGCCTGCCAGGCTGAAGGAGCTAGGTTTTGGCAGGATCGTGTATGTCTGAACTCTGCTACTTGCTTGTTCACTCTGTACTTCTCATGTTACAGTGGTATTCCTTCAAGGCATCGGAAGTCCTAATCCTACTTCCAGGAGAAAGGTGACCTCTGGGTATCTGCAAGGAGCAGAGGCAGGCACCACCCTCAGGCAGCACCAACAAGGCAGAGTCAGGTGGGGCCATCTTGAGTTGCCATCCACTCTGAGGGTTACCCAGCAGGAGCTCACAGCAGATTCTCTGATTCCATTTCCACTGTTGCAGAGTATGGGAAAAGTGATGCCCAATGCTGTGGGAGGAGCTCCCCTGCTCTACCTGTGCCTCTTCACTATAAATGACCTGGCAGAGATAAGGAACCAGAGTACTATGCTGTACTGAATACTTTGCCATAAAAACATCATTTGCCACCAAGTGGGCATATCATGCTGACTACAGGTCAACCAGCAATTTGGTAATGCCTCTCACTTGTAGAACCCTGTTTTAATGTACTTTCTTCACTCCATGATGCAACCACCCAGGGAAAGGTGGGGCACTGTCCCATCTCCTAAGTGGGAAACAAGGGTCTTCTTAGCTAAGCCAATCACACTGGGATCCTGTAGCACCAGATATTCGGTGACAGTGCTAGGGCCCCTCTACAGCCACATGGAAGAACTCTCTATCCCTTGCCTCAAACATGCAGTAGCCCACCCCATATGCTAAAGGCACTGAACATATTTGTGCTCATGATTTCCATCAAGAATAACCTCCTGCCTCCAGCCTGCTTGGTGACATTAGACCCCATCCTCTACTCAAAGTCTGACCTAGGACCATCAACTGCAACTGGGAAAAGAGTCTGCTCAGCTCCTCAGATCTTTACCTTGTCTCTTAATTCACGAAACAAATTTCCAAAGACACACTTACCAGGTTTTCTTAGCCTAAGGTTGAAATGAAGATAACATTACACACACAGTGTAAGGGTGTATATATTGTGTGTATATATATATATATATATATATATATATATATATATATATATATATATATATATATATATATATAGTAAATGCATTGATATTTCACATGGAGAAACTCTAAAGACTATAAACTAAGCTACAGTGACAGAAAGCAGATCAATGGCTGCCTGGAGAGATAGCACAGGAGATGGAGGAATTGCAAAAGTACATGAAAAATGGTTGCAGTGATGGATACGTTCATTATACTGGCTTCTCCACATATGTCAAACTTTATGCTTTAAATATGTCTTATATTATGCCTTCAATAAATATGTTTAAAAAAACAATGAGCCAGGTGTGGTGGCACATGCCTTTAATTCCAGCACTCGGGAGGCAGAGGTAGGAGGATTGCTGTGAGTTCAAGGCCACCCTGAGACTGAATTCCAGGTCAGCCTGGACTAGAGCAAGCCCCTACCTCGAAAAACAAACAAACAAACAAACAAAAAACACACAAAAAGAAAACCAGTCAAATCACACTTAGTCTACCAAGAGAGAGAAGCTTGGAGCAGGCTAACATGACCCTTCTCTAGGACTCGCCCTATGGGTAGGAGCCAAGAAGGAGCATGATCTCTGTTCTCGTGGCCAGATATGACTTCAAAATATTGTAAGTCAAAGTCATAATTTCCACTTGAGTTCACACTCCTTTCAAATATTAACTTTAATGACCTGCAATGAACATACACACAGGGCCCCTGGGTTCAAGGGCAGACTGGGACCTGTGAAGAAATTCTGTTGGTGATGATCCAGTCAACCAGCCTTCCCTGGGAAAAGTAAAGACTTTCCTCATCAAGTAGGTAACATAACCAGTTAGTCTGTCTGTTACAACTAGCTATCCAACAACAGCCCTCATGCATTTGAGTGTTTCTCTTTTCCAAGCACCCACAAACAACTATTCGAAAAGTTTCCTAAATAAAGTATAACCTTCAGAGGACCACGTAGTCATTAGCAAGTGCAGAGAGGGAGCTTATAACTCCCTCTCAATCAGGGATAAAGGTCTGGAGAATCTCCCTCCTAATCATTCAAAGTAATTTCCTTTGCTCATTCAAAAGCAAAGATTCAATGAGCAACTATCATTTTCTAAGCGCAGAGTGAGTGGTGGGGACTGCAGCACCATGCAGATAGGATCCTTGTATGTGATGAGCTCACAGTCTCATTTAGGGAGACAAACAGAAGCCACTAACAGTAACAATAGTCCCTAGTAATATTACAGAATGGTATGGGTCTAGCAACAGAAGAATAGCTAAACAAATTATGGTATATAAACAAAATCCAATTCTATTCAAAAATAAAGTTGCAAATTACTGATATACATTAATTAAATCAAAGGAATCTCAGGAGACTGTTGGGTGAAAGAAGTTAGGCACAGAGTACATTTTGGGTTATTCTATATAAAATTCAAATTTAAGTGAAATTTATCTCTGGTGATGTGAGAGCCAGTGGCTTCCTCTGTGGAAGGTTATATGGAGTGGCTGGAAAGGAGCAGGAGGGAACCATTGGGGGTAAGGAAATGTCTATGTCTTCATTGAGAGGTGGGACAACAGGAGTATACAAGGAGTCTGGGGAGATGGCTTACTGGGTAAGAGCACTTGTCACGCAAGCACAAGGACCTGAATTCAATCCTTTGCATCCACATAAGAATCTGGGTGTGGCCATGCATGCCACACATGCCTGAGGAGCTCAGAGACAGAAGAATTGCTGGAGCTTGCTGGTCAGCCAGTCTGACTGAAAAATAACAGCTCCAGGTTCAGTGAGAGATGCCATCTCAAGGAAACATTCTACTCTGGCCTCTACAGGTCATGTGCATCTGCATACATACTATCCATACATTACCACACACACAGAGGAGTACACATAGGTCATCTGGGCACATCCATTCAATCAGAGACAGTTTTCCTGTGTAAATTATCCCTTGACTTAAAAAAGTATAAAGAACCACAATGGAGAAAGCCATTTGCTTTCTGAGCCTAATAAAGTCAGGAAAGAACACACAGGGAGTGATATTTAAGAAGCACCTTGAAGAAGCAGCAGAGGGGATGAGGAAGGGCATGGCTCAGTGCTTAAAGGTGCTTGCTTGCAAAGTCTGTCAGCCAGGGTTTAATTCCTGAGCCATGCACATAAAGCTAGGTGGTATTTGTTTGCAGTGGTAAGAGACCCTGGTGCACTCATACATACCCCCCCCCACACACACATGTGCAATTAAGTAATAGGATGTTTCATAGCTGGAGCTAAAAATAACAACAAAAGAATAAAACTAGAGCTAGAGAGATTGCTCATTGGTTAAGGTGCTTGCCTGCAAAGCCTAAGGACCAGGTTCAATCCCCCAGTACCCACATAAAGCCAGATGCACAAAGTAGTGCATGCATCTGGAGTTTATTTGAGGGGGCCAGAAGCCTTAGCATACCTATTTTCTAGCTCTTCCCCCTCCCCTACCTTTGGAAATAAAATATTTAAAAAAGAATAAAACTGGGCTGGAGGGATGGCTCAGCGGTTGGGGAGCTTGCCTCCAGTGCCTGGGGCCCCGGGTTCGGTTCCCCAGGACCCATGTGGGCTGGGCCCACGGGGGGGGGGGGATGGCCCTGGTGCTTGCTTGCGCTCTCTCTCTCTCTCTCTCTCTCTCTCTCTCTCTGTCTGTCTCTCTGCTTGAAGGTGAACAGATGAAATATAAAAAAAAATCTGCTTAAAATCAAAAAGTTCTTTAAAAAAAAGAATAAAACTATACAAGTATAAGATTTCATGGCACATCTAGAGACCTCAAAAGTGTTTGAAAATTGTCCAGGTAGACGAGGCCTCTGATCCATTGTGAATTGACTTTATTTATAATTCACACAGCAAACATAGGAAATTGCTACTTAATTTTAAATATTTTTATCTGCATGTGCACCGGGGTTTCTTGCTGCTGCAAATGCCAGATGTTTGCACTTTTGGGGTCTGGCTTTACGTGGGTGCTGGAGAATTAAACCCAGCCATCTCACTTTGTAAGAAAGCACCTTCAACTGCTGAGCCATCTCCCCAGACCACCCTTGATTTTTATACAGGGTGAAATATAGGGCTCAAACTTCCTTCTATATGTAGATATTCCATTTTCCCAGCACGGTCTGTTGAAGAGGCCGTTGTAATGGTTAAGTTTTGTTGTCAACTTGACCTTTTTAGTAATCCTGGGTGACTCTTTCAGGATGTTTACAGAAGGCAGCCCTCTCAGTAGGGGGAAGATGTAAGGAGGCTCAGAAAAACTAGAAACAAACATCCTTTCCAGGGAGAGCAGTGCAGGATGGAAATTCCAGAGTCAACAAGTCTGGGATAGGGTTGCAAGACCCTACCCTAAGGCTTCATAAAGGGGGTGAAAATCTTCTCTCCCCCTCCCTGCCTGTTTTGTGTGTATTTGTGTGTGTGTGTGTGTGTGTGTGTGTGTGTGTGTGTGTGTGTGTGTGTGTGGTGGTGGTGGTAGTGGTGATGGGTTTCTCTCTCTGCTTAGACCTGTGAAAGGGGGTCAGGCCAGCCTCTTTGTTATGGAACTTCCCCTGGATCTGTAGCTTCAATAAATATTTTCCTTCCATAAACTGTGCCTGGTATGGAGATTGATCTCAGTGGCATGTGGCGGACTGGGACAGCTGTCTTGTCTCCAATGTATGTTTTTAATACCTTTGTGAAAATTTAGGTGGCTTATAACTCTGTGGGTTCATTTTTGGATCCTCTGTTCTAGTTCATTGGTCATCAGTACTGTGATACCTCTAGCATGGCTTTTCCTACAAAGATTGTTTCAGCTATTTGGAATTTACTTCTACATGAATTTCAGTATTTTTTCCATTACTATGAAGATTATTGGAGTTTTGATGGGGTTGGCACTAAATCTCTAGACTTCCAGTAATACAGCCATTTTCACCACACATACACTTTGCTTTTTGTGTTTGTTAAAACTTCCTCTATGACCTAAAATGTGACCATTTTAAGAAAGTCCCATAGGCTTCTGAGAAGTTGTACCTTTCATAGCTGCTGATGTATATTAGGTCCCTTTTATCTATGGTATAGTTTCACCCTGAGAAGTTTTGATCCCAGGAGAGCACTCTGTCTCAGGACAAACCTTCACCCTAGAGCGACTAGGGAATCTAGAGTCACAGCTGAGATTTGCTTACCTGAAACTGAAGCTGCTGGAGCCTTGAACTAATAAGGGTACTTAAATACTAATTTTGACAAATTGCTAGCGTCTCAGAGTAGGCTAGCCTAAACACGAGAAAGACGCATTATTGCTGTAAAATAGACCCAGTGTATTCTCTGTAAGAAAAACCTGTTCTCCAGGGAAGACTTCATTAGAGTCTCATGTCACCTGGCTCAAAGGTATTTCTCCCATTCTGCCTCTGCCCCACCAATGTTTCCTTGTCTCATCTGAAGGAAAAGCTAAGAGACAGTCCAGGTGTGTGGGCCCACTGAAAAGCAGATTTAAGATGATAGGATCTATTCTGTCCCCCACATCCAGTATTTCATAGTGGACTGTAGCAGAAGCAGCTGCAAGACAGACTTTCTTTGAAAAGAAGCACTCAGAGAAGCCCAAAGTTAAGAAGGACAATAAAAACAAGAGCCAAACAGGAGAAACCTGAAGCTTTGGGCACAAGGAACTGTAGCAAGAATTAAATGTAGTTGAATCCTGCCAACTGAACATAAAACTTACCCTAGTGGCTTGTTTCAGTCAATTCCTAACACCCAGCTAGCTTTCAACAAATAATTACAAGTCAGTAGGAGGCAAGAAAAAGCAAACCCCAAAGAGATACAGGGATATTCAGATTTTCTACTTGTTAGCTTTGAGTAATTTTTTTAAAAGGAATTTGTCCACTTGATCACTTGATTTAAAATTTAAATTTACTGTCATTAAGTTCATAATATTCCTTTGTTATTTAATAATGCAGGATTTCTAGTAACCTTGTTCCTAACATTAGTGCTGTTTTCTCCGTATCGATCTGATTTTAATTTTTCTCAAAGAACCAGATATTTGTTTCATTTTTTCCCACTGTTTTATTGCTAGTTTAAAAAATTTTAGTCTTATCTGTATTATTCCTTCTCCTTGAGTTTTCTCTTCTTTTTCTATTTTTTTAAGGTTTAAAGAGACTTTACTAGATTAAGAGAAGGAAAGAGGAGTAAGTACAGAGAGCTCCTGCCAAGAGAGAGGTGAGAGGGGATAAAACCCCCTTTTTCTAATTTCTTAAGTGTAAGTCATTAATTTTGAAATTTTAATCTAACATAAGCATGTAATACTAAAAATTTCACTGTCCATTCATTCACTCTTTGGGGACTTTGTGTCAGTTATTTCCCTCTTCCCTTCAACAGTTTTTTTCCCCACCTTCTTTCTGAATCATTCTCATCAGAACATTACACTCACCTTGGCTCCCAAACCCTCCTCAGACGATCATCCTATCCCTGTCATACCATACCTACACAACAGGCTATGCCATATCCTTATCTCTCATCCTACAGAACCCATTCCATTTAAGTGCTCACCCTTTTATCTACAGGAGACTGCTTTTATCAGTCACCAGAAAGTTCCATCTCTCCACATGCAATAATAACTTGTCACTTGGCAGCATTTGACATCTCTTGCTCCCGGCTCTTAGCACATCACACTCCCCTGTACTATGTGTATTTTCCTTCCCAGTGCTGGGGACCAAAACCAGAGTCTTACACTTGCTTAGCAAGCACTCTAACATTGAGCTAAATCCCTAGGCCTGTCCCCTTGTTTCCTTGCCTTCCTTATCAACTACTCTTTCCCTTTGTCTCACTTGGGGTATCTTAAGGTTCAGTTCTTAGCTACCACCTTTTATGCTCTGTCTATATAAACCATCCAGGTGCCCTTCATTCATTGCTAAAATCTGAAGTGTCATGCATTTAAGTTATTCTGTATTAGTCATCATTTGTATTTTATAGCTGCCTTAAAATAATAAATTTTAATCTGTGTGGTTAATTATATGTTCCCCAGGGACAAAGAGCTCTAGTTCCTGGGTTCTTTCTATCCTTTTAAAATGTCTAAACAGTGTTCTGTGTATGGTAAGCCCCAAGTAGATACTATAAACTCCATTTCTGATTTTGGAAAAACACCCCCCAAAAATGTAGTTTTACTATCAAGGAGAAGCAAGATTTACAGTGATCACTTACAAATTATGAAGCTTGAAGCCAGAACCTGCTTGAGACTCATAATTTATAAGTCATCTGGGAATGTGTTGAGCTCCTAAATTTTCTACTTAAATGAGACCATAGCCAGCTGGGCATTTCTGCTCTGCATTTCAAATAAAGTGAAAAACCACTGGAGGTTCTTCACATGCTGATACTGGACACAGAAAAAGCTCCTCTCTAACTGAATGCCAAACAGCAATTAGTGAGACCCACAGCTTCAATAGAGGATTCTGGGCCAGTGGAATTGTATATAAATCTGGGCTGATAACTGGGAAATGTGCACACCTAGCTTACAACTTAGAAGCATAGAGCCCTTGTCCTTGAGGCTGTATCATCCAGTAATATGACCAATAAAATTGAAACAGCTCCATTTTAAACCAGAGTGAACAGCCATCATATGGGTTTGAGTTACAGGTCATCACAATTCCCTACATATATGTATATCCTGTCTGAGGGTGAAGGCCACGCATGACTCTTTGGCTACACCATTTCCTTACCAAAGGGTGAAAAAGCAAAAATACTTGGCTATTTAGGGTCACCAGATGGAAGCTAAATTGTACTTGCTTCTTTGACCAACCATGGTCTTCTATCACTGTCATGTAACGTTTTATAACTTCACTATTTCACAATTACTAAGGAGGTTTAACCAAGTGGGGCTCTAAGATCTTTAAGGCTTTTCTCTTCATCAAGGAACTTCTTTGCACTAAATTGTTTCTGACCCCACAGATATGAGACAAACCTTATGAATTTTAAGTTAGCTAATTAAATTTGTTTTGAAAAAAGTCACAGCACTGAACAGTCATAAACAACATAATGTACAGCCAAGTTTTAATTGGGGCAATAACTATAGTAACAGATACTGAAGGATACTCTTCTCCAAAGAAGACATAGACAATGAATAGTGCCAAACAGTCTTTTTATTGTTCACTAAAAAATACAGGTCCGGAGAGTCTACTACATTGTATATAGAAAGTGAGGTCTGATGCTTCACTAGTTTGTGTTAAATAATGGACATAATGGTATAACTTAAATAAAAATGTTATGTACTTTATAAAGAGACAATACCCATTTCCTCTAAATACTAAAAAACTACTGAAGTAAAGCTTCTTATTAAATGAAAAAGGAAAACTCTGTGATCATAAATAAATTGCTCTAGCTAGGAATGGTGGCACAGTCTATAACCCCTGCACGTGGGAGGCTGAGGCAAAGCAATTTTTGAGTCTGAGGCCCGCCTAGGCTACACAGAAAGTTTCTTTTACAAAACAACATACACAAAACTTTCTAAGCAAAAACCACCATATATCAACCTGGTCAACCTGACGTTGAAAAGGGCCTACAAAACCATGAACCTAACACAAAGACAATACTCTAAAGGTGTTTCTCCTAGGAAGTAGGCTATCTCCTAGGCTGGCTGGTCACCAAGGCTACAGTGTCACCCCAGGGCCCTCACTGACTTGCTAAGGCCTCTTTTGGGACAGGGCTAACACTATAGAGAAGAAATCCAAGTATATGAAATCTTTCGTCACAACTTTTCATATTTACACTGGGAAAAGCCACTTTCTGTACAGTCTGCAGATACCATTACTTTCTTTCAGCCACATTTTATCAACATGTTCTGAAGAGGTCATTACTTATTGCATGGATAGTCAGGCAGGCAAGACCCCAGGAAACAAACATCTCCAGTTATAAGCACTGGTTTAAAATTAGTTAAAAATAAATACAGATTATATTAGCAACAGAATCAATCTCTAATATTTATATGGCAATGTATCCAAGCATTAAAACTATTCGCAATTCCAAGGTCAACTTTATGTACACATTTCTCTCTAAAGAGAAAACCTTATGGAGGACAGCATACATCAACCCCTATTCCTCTTCAATTACCAGGGCTCAGAAAGCTCATTATAGATAACAGGAGCAAAGTAAAAAAAAATAGAATTTCAATGTATATTTAAGATGCTAAACTCCCCTGGGCTTCCACAACAGGAAACAAAGCAGGCTATTACTCATAGTCTAAGAAAAATCAGGGTACAGAGCCCCCTTTTCTATAGGTAACCCAGGATTATCAATTTCCTGAACTAAGAAACAGTTTCATCAAGGAAAATTTCCTTCTTCTGAATTTTTATTAAATGGGATTCCAGAGCCTTAGTATTAAGTTATTAGTACTTAAAGAACTTGCTAAGCGCTCAAATATGATTAATATTGAAATATCAGCTTTTTTACACTTCACAGATGAACAAATATTTTACCAGAACCTCCGCTACAAGTCAGGCCAGTTGTGGTGGTGCATACCAGCAGGCAATTGCTAAAGAGGGGAGGCAGGATGATCAGAAGTTGGGAGGCCAGCTTGAGCTACACACAGATTTATAAGTCAGTAGTAATAACCAACACTATGTTTTTCACCGTCAATTTAACAACAAATACCATGTTCTGCTAAGCATAAATCTCAGTTCTATGGGACCTTATTCCTCTTGGCCCAGCATGGTCCTCTATGTCTGACTCTTAGTCCAAGGAAAATCTGGGATAAAGCTGGACAAACACACACTCCAGCATCACATGCATTAATGAGAAGTAATCTAATGGAATAAGTATAACTGTTTATCAGGTTATTTACAGCTCTGCTAGAAGCCCTATTCCTTTTCATTGATATTTTTACTCAAATATTTTAAGCATGGGGGAAAGAGTTCACTGACCTAAGTCTAGTTCATGTGTAAGGTCTTGAAATGATGTGTGGTTGTATCTTCACATCCAACATGCTCATTCTTCCTTCTTGCCACAATAATGTCAAATTCAACTGTTATATGTCACTGCTGAGCCCTCTCATTGCTGCTGCTGTATTTTGTTTGCCTCTTATACTCTATTGTACACACTGGTTCAGTGGGGCGTCATTTCCATGTAAAGATAATTTCCATTTTACACTATAAGCTCCTCAAAAACATCAAGTGGGAACAATTTTCAGATAATAAAGCCATGTTTCACTTGGCATTTCCTCTTTTAAAGGAAATCAAAGGGGTTGTTTAGAAGATGAATAAACACTTGAGTATTCTTATAAAGGGTATTCTGTATCATTGGAACCAAAACATTTATAGACCATGTAATAGTATGAAAATTGGCAGCTTAGCATGTAAAAAAAAAAAAAAGAAAATTGGCAGCTTAGATATATCTCCAATTTACATTATACCATTTAGGTGAAAGTTCTGGTCAGTGTCACAGGAGTAAGTGAACAGTATCAATATCACACTTGCTTTCCTGGTGCTTTGGGCCACACTTCTCCCAGGTCCAGTGAAGCCCAATATTAAGCTCCCTGCACAGCTGCTCAGGAAAAAAAAAAAATCAATGAACTTCACCTTAACCAGCCCAGCACCAAACTTTCAGATGGTAAACACTGCAGCTTTGAACTGAGGAGATTCACAGACTATGCCCACAATTTTATACTTTCCAAAGGAAGTCAGGATATAATCAATCAAAGAAAATGAGCTTATACTACTACTACTACTACCACTACTACTACTACTACTACTAATAATAATAATAATAATAATAATAATGTAATGCCTCAAGAAGAAAATGCACAATGGAAACATGTCAGAAATATAAAGCTTGTATTGCAAATCCTACCTTGGCTAACGTTGGCATAGTATGTCAGGATAAGTTATTGCATTCAGAAGTATGACCTGCCATGTTTTTTTAAGACTGCTAGAAGTAATAGCCTTCTGTGACTTCTGAACATAAAACCACAAAGGCTAACCAGGACTTGACATTCAGAAATTTACTTGCCTGGCAGAAGATGAATTAGAACACAAACACTAGAATATTCTTCTTGGGTGTTCTCAAGAACATCCCATTTGGACTGCAGTGATTCTCAGCCCTACCACATCCAAATCACTGGAAGCTCTCAGAAGACACCAATGCCCAGGTCAATTAAATCTGGAGGGGCCCAGAAGCAGTCTTTGTTTCCCCGGGTGACTCTAACATGCAGCTGGGCTACAGCCCACTTCTGCATCCCTTTCAGAGGCCTGCTGCCTGACAGCCATGTGAATAGAATTCCCATCTTGATAGTTTTGTTCTAAATTCCATGAGAAAAGGGGATTTTTTTTTTTAAAAAAAGAAAAAGGCACAGTTGTGCTTCTTCTACAGACAGAGCCTGCTGTTTGGGAAGTGCTGATTGTCAGAGGTTATCTGGAACGTTGGTTGTAAAGAAGAAAGTTCTTGTCTTGGCAGAGCAGGCAGAGTTTCAGGCTTCGGCAGCTGCCTCCAGCAACAAAAAATGCCCAGATGGCCATGAGCACCATAATTATATATGATGACGCCAGATTTATTCCATAATTAGGACTTAGGAAAGTCTGCAAAGGAAGAATAAATCAGCTTGGGTAATAACACAAGCTTATTAACCTGTGGAATAAACAAAGATAGAGGAAAACATACAATACTTTCAACAGTGGGACTGTGTTCCACCAAACATTTGATGTCACTTGTTAAGGAGCCATGAAGAGCTAATCTAGTCAACAGACATGGGACTGTGGTCCTGTGCTTTGCTGGATTTAAATAGAAACCTTGAAAGGCAGCCATGAGCTAGAATCTGATGTAACAGAAAACACACATAGAACTTGGCTCTGATTTATATTCATTTTTGTGTTAATTACACTGGTTCTTAGAATTTGCAAGAAAGCCAGGTATGTCCAGATACTTTAGTGTGAATCATGTGGGAATTGGATTAAAGGAGGTTATGACAAAACCTGACCAGTGAGGAAGAGGTTGCACTGAGAACACAGAGTACAGGACGGTGAATTGAAGTGGTGGTGGAGATGGAGAGTGGACGATATCAACTCACAGGACCTGCTGGTGAATTAAATGTGAGGAACATGCCAAGACTGACTTTACACCTCTGGCTTTAGGTAAATGGTAGTGCCATTTAATTAGGTGACACACAGTTGAGGAAAAATAAGCTTGAAAAGGATGGTAGTGGGATAAGCCTGGAATGATGGGTGGAAATCAGATCCGAAGAGGTCATGCTAAGAGTGACATGCCATGATGAAAGAGGTGACAAAGAATGTAAGAGCTAGAGGAAGTAGAGGAGGGCTGTGGCATGTTGTGTTCCAAACAGGCAGTAGCCACTGCATTGAAAACCTTACAGCAGCTGAAGTTCCCTCACAACACTGGGCCAATCAACATGCCATCACAGGTGTGGAGGGGAAAAACATACATTAAAAGAGAAGGCCTAGTTGGAATGAAGGGGTTCAATGAAAGGGAAAAAGAAGATAACGGGGAGGATTATGATAAAACATGAGAATGGTCAATAAAAAGTTTAAAAAGGGTAATATACTATGAGGTTTGAAAAGACAAAAGTCGGCTTCCAGTTCAAGATGGCTGACTAGCAGACATGCCATGTCCCTCAGGAAACAAGAGTCAGGGTTTTCAGCAGGGATCCAGGTCGTGGACACAAGCTGCAGTCAAGCTCTGAACTACAGACACCTCCCAGCACAGGATTCTCACCTCTGGAAGCCTCCATCGAGGACCAGCGCTCGCCGGAGGCAGATGCAACGAGAGAGTTGTGGCCCATCTAACCCTACCAAAAGACTGTAGGCCGATAGCAGAGATTCTCACAAAAGATGAGCCACCAGTCATACCGTGGAGGATCCATATGGAGCCCCGCAGAGAATGATGGGATGAACAAGGGACCCACAGCCACAGCCATTCAATCAACACAGGATAAGCCAGGGGTACAGAAACCAACAATTTTCAACACAAAGCCCCCTAAGTGCACAACATTAAAGCAGCCTTAATACTCACCCACCACGACTCAGGGAACTGAGCAGAAGAGGGGACAGAAAGATTGTGAGAGCCATGGCGGGGGAGACTATCCAGAGGCATGACACCCCTCAGTAACAACACACTTGGGCCAGGAGAACCAGGCTGAATAGTAGGCTATCCATGGTCCCCTGCCACAAGGACTGATCCAGACGATCCATGAAAGAGGATATCTAGCTGATTGGGGATGGGGATGGGGAGGGGGGGCATTGGGGAATTGGGGATAACAGCTCATTGTTTACCCACTAAATAATGTAACTCATTATGGTCAATAAATATATATATTAAAATTAAAAAAAAAGACAAAAGTCAAATAAGCACTTGGCGATATGAGTATGGTGCTCAGAGGAGAGGCCTGGACTAGGAGAGGAGGGTATCGCCTACAGATGGAACTTAAAAACATTCCATAAACTATGAGAGAAGTCCAAGCCTAAGAAATGAACATTTCTAAATTTTTAGGAAGACTAAGAATCACAGAAGCCGGGAAAAAAACAAAAAGTGAGAGAACATTAGAACAGTGGTGCAGCAGAAGTCAATGAAGGGGGGGGGGCAATACTTTTTAAAGGTTAAAATGAAAAAAAAAAGAAGTATCTACTAAATATGGAAAAGGAGGTCTTTTAGGTGTCCATAAATAAGATTTCAGAAGGATGGTTTGTGCAAAAGCCCAACTGGTCTTGAAGTTTTAGCCCAGAAATAAGACATTTTCTCTGCTCGACCAAGGTTAAGCTGGGGACATGGTTTCCCAACTAGCCCTGTCATTATCCTTAACAAAATAGAGGATTTAGTTGTTACCACACACTTTTCAAACAAAGGTTCTAATGTATCTCCGAGTGTCTTCCCTGTCCTAGCCTTCACCCACCTGTATAGGCTCCTGACCTATCAGCTCTGGCCAGGGAAATGGGCTGATTCTGCACCTGATGGCACCTGATGTTAGAAGGATGTTTTTCTCAAGGCATCAGTGGGCATGGAAGGCATTAAGAATTTCTTAGACTCTTTTCCAAAATAATGCTATACTCAAGTCTACCAATTGTTTAATTTTTATTTCAGAATGCTAAGATCCTTTTCATTTCTTTTTTTTTTTTTTTTTTTGGTTTTTCGAGGTAGGGTCTCACTCTAGTCCAGGCTGACCTGTAATTCACTATGTCGTCTCAGGGTGGCCTTGAACTCACGGCAATCCTCCTACCTCTGCCTCCAGAGTGCTGGGATTAAAGGCGTGCGCCACCACGCCCGGCGATCTTTTTCATTTTCATCAATTTCTTTAAAACCATTTTGGTTTTTAAGCAATTACAAAAGCAATACATTATCAGTACAAAAATGAGAAAAATACATTTAAAACTTGAAATTCCCAAAAAACCTTGAAATTCAGCTAATTTCATTGGAATACAGAAAATGAAATAATGAAAAAGCTGATCAATTAAACAATATTAGAATAAAAAGCAGGGTGAGAATGTAGCTCAGCGTGGTAGAGTACTTGCATATCATACATTCAGGAGGCCCTCAGTTTGACTCCCAGTACCACAACCAAAAAACTTGTCACCAAATAACAACATTAAAAGAATGATGGGCTTGGAGAGATGGCTCAGTGGATAAAGGCCCTGGTTTGTAGGGCCTGATGACCTGGGTTTGATTCCCCAGTGCCCAGGTAAACCAGATACACAAAGTGGGGCATGTGTCTGGAGTTCTTTGCCAGGCATGATGGCACATGCCTTTAATCCCAGCACTTGGGAGGCAGAGGAAAGAGGATCACCATGAGTTCAAGGCCACCCTGAGACTACATAGTGAATTCCAGGTCAGCCTGGGCTAGAGTGAGACCCTACCTCAAAAAACCAAAAAAAAAAAAAAAAAGAATGAAAAATACATGCACGTGGCTCACAACTTAAACCCTAACACTCAGGATGCTGAAGCAGGAGGAATGCCATCATTGTAGCTAGCCTGGATAGCACAGTGAGTTTCATACTAGTTTGGGCTATAGCGTTATTTCTTGTGTCAAAAACAAACCAACAAACAAAAATGTAAAGGTAAACCATGCCATAGAAGATATTTGCAATACATATGCCTGACAAAGGGTTCTTCTATAGAAAATATAAAGAACTCCTAAAGGTTGAGCCAGGTGTGGTAGCACGCCTTTAATCCCAGCACTCTGGAGGCAGAGGTAGGAGGATTGCTGTGAGTTCATGGCCATCCTGAGACTACATAGTGAATTCCAGGTCAGCCCAGACTAAAGTCCTACCTCAAAAAAACTAAAAACCAAAAACCAAAAAAAAAAAAAAAACCCAAAAAAACCTGAGTGGCTAATAACATGTGAAAAAATAAGCTTACTTTGTTATCATCATGGAAATAAAAATTAAGTTTAACGTGATTCCACTACATTCCTAGCAGAATAAAAAAGAAGTCACTCCAGACGACCCATGGAGGAGGTTATCCAGTGGAGGGGGGAGGGGAGGGCAGCGGGGAATTGGCGATAACAACTCATTGTTTGCCCACTAAATGTTGTAACTCATTATGGACAATAAATTTTAAAAAAAATTGCAATATAAAAAAAATAATAAAATATTTTTTAAAAGTGAAAAAAAAAGAAAGTCACACCAAATGTTATAAGTAGAGGAAGTGATCTCATAAATTAATGGTTAGTATGTGAATTGACAAAACCATTCTAAAAACTCAATTTACATGAACACCTGAAACATGTATATTCCTGGCCCTAGCAAGTCTACTCCTATATATATATATACAAAAGAAATGTGCTCACATGTTTACAACTGACACATATTCAAATATTTATAGCAATACCCTTCACAGTAGCTAAAACCTAGAACAACTAGCTTTGTGTGGTGGCTAATGCCTGTAATCCCAGAAATTCTGAAGGCTGAAACAGATCACCACAGGCTTCAGGCCAGTCTGGGCTACAATAAGCCCCTGACTCAAAAACCCAAAAACAAATTAAAGACAAAAAAAATACAAAACAAACAAACAAAAACCTCTGGAAACACTATAAGTAGTGTTTCAGGATGGATATTATGGTATACACACAGTAGAATGCTGTACAACAATGGCTACATAATGATGGATCTCACAAACACAATGTTGAATGAAAGGAGCCAGATACTGGAGCAAATACTGTATGGGTCCACTGACCCGAAATACACAAAGGCAGAGCTCAGTTGTGCTAAGTCAGGATGTGGGGTCATTGTCTACCCTTGATGATGTGATTTCTCCCCTACTAATCTTCTGTCAACATGACAGTCAAAGCAATCCTTTTCAGTTACTTTTTTATTTTTTGAGGTAGGGTCTCACTTTAGCCCAAGCTGACCTGGAATCACTCTGTAGTCCCAGGCTGGCTCTGAACTCACAGCTATCCTCCTACCTCTGACTCCCCAGTGCTGGGATAAAAGGTGTGTGCCACCATAATAGGCCCAAAAAAAATCCTTTTCAAATGTGTCTTTCTTCCACTCCTCTCTGCTTCTTCTATTTCTCTTGACAGGGTCTCACTCTGCAGCCCAACCTGGTTTGAATTCATGGTGATACTCCTGTCTCATCCTCTTGAGTGCCCATGTCCAATGATAATCTCATGTAGGTCTCACTTTCAACCTTTACTGCCCTCCCTCCATCAACTCTCAATCTCAGTTCCCACTAACCTCCTCCTTGCTCACCTGCTCTGGCTACGATGGCTTCCACACTTAGGACTTGATTGCACTCCAGTATGTCCTCTTGTCGGAAAGTCATGTGATTAGCTCTCTCACCTTCCCTTCCTTCTTAAATGTCACCTTAAAAATAAACCTACTCTGACCTTCCAATTAAGCAATGTGTAACCCCATGGGAATATGATCGACACGTAATATTTCATACAATAACATTCTCAATAAAAAAAGCAATGTGACATCCCCTTCCCACTTCCCCAGACATACTCTGGATCCCTTCCCTCGGCTCCACTTTTCCTTTTTCCCACAGCACTCATCACCTTCTAACATACTGTGAGATTCTTATTATATCTAGTGTTTCTACCTCCTCGGGACATTATAGAGGCAGGGATCTGTATTTTCTCTGCCTCAAATAGAGTCTACAACATAAAAGACACTCAGGATTTGTTAAAAAAAAAAAATAAGTCAATTGGATCCATTATGACATTTGCTATAATTACACAAATTCCTTTCTGATTTTAATAGTAGTACATTATAGAATTATTGGAACACAACAAAAACTATACAAATAAAAAACCAAGTGTGGGCAGCCTACCTGAAGTATCAACACTTGGCAAGAGGATCATGAGTTTAAAGCCAGGCCAGGCTGGGAGAGGGGGGAAGGAAAAGAATAAAAGAATCTATACTTCCAACACCCAAAGATAATTCTGTCACTATTTTCATATATTCTCTTTTTTTTTCTGTTTTTCCCCATAAACACTTGTTTGGCTTTATAAAGATGGCATCATATTAAGGGCACTGAAAAGTTTTAGGTCTGTAGGGAAGATTGCATTTTAGATGGGTTAGAGGGCAAGAAGCCCAACAGAAGAAAACCTAATATAAACTAAATACATCAAGGAAGAGAAGCAGGAGGCAGGCAGGCACCATTAGGAGAAACATTTTGAATATTTCAGGTGACAGGTGAAAGGATTTAGACAAGGTAGTAGCAGGGGTCATTCTGATAAAGACAAATTACAAGTCAAACCCAAAACATTACATAGTACTTTAAAAAAATGAATCTAGTCTAGTTTTTAAAACTTTGCTTTGAAAACTGTCACTGTTAAAATGTCAATCAGGGATCGAAATTGACACTTTTGTTGTTGATCAGAATATGTAAAAGTGTTACAACTCCTATGAAGAGTGTTTTAGCAATTTGTATCAAATTGCTAAATCTAAACATATGGGAAAAGTCTCATATGGTTAAAACATCTTCACAATAACCAAAATAGTGATTAACCAGTTAAAATGACTTCATATAATAACATTATTAAAATTGTTTATTAAAGAATTTGTGAAAAAAAAAGAATTTGTGATAAGAGGAAGTTGCTCCAGATATGCTTCATCACACAAACATACTCAACTATTCATTACAGGAAAGACGTGGAAAGCTCTTTAGTAGGTGGACCAGAATTAATAGTGATTGCCATCCTATAGTAAAAACTGGATGGCATGTTACTCACAGGGCTTTTCTAACTCTCTCTAATTTTCCCATAAATTTCCAATTTTATCTTAAGTGGGGCCAAAGGCTAACTGAGCTCCCAAACAGTGTGAGCACAGCAGTGAACACAGCAGCAACACTCACCTGGATGGACACCAGCAGGTGGGTCACAAGAACTATTAGAAGGATATACCACTTTTTCTTCTCACAGCCATCAAAAAACACAATGCCCCAGAACACGTGCAGCATTATGATAACCAGTGTCATGAAAGCTGAAAAACAGTCAGCAATTAGTGTTCATCCTACAGACCACAGCTACAAAGCCAGCTAGCTGAACACCCTCTCACTGCACCCCTCTTGGAGACCCTTGCTGCAATGACAGAACCTGAACTCCATTTGACAGAAGTGGCCTTAATCCACGCTCTAGTGCTAACTTGGGAAGAGGCACTTCTAAGGGGCCAGCCTTTAGGCAGCTCTTCATCTAGAATGTGAACCTGTTCAATCAAAAAACAAGATCTGACTTTCCCGAGGAATGCAGTAATATCACTATGAAATCTAAACAGCCGTTTTCAGCCTTTGGCCCTACTTAAGAGAATTTTCTCAATTAAAAGGAGTATCTTCTGTTGAAACAAGTGAAGGGAATTTCTCTTCACAACTTTTTTTAAAAGACCAATGGAAGAATAAAATGTGTGTGTCTGTCTGTCCGTCCGTCTGTCCTGGGTGACCTTCTTTATTAAGCAGATAAATTCCATACATTTTGGGAAAAGGCATATAGATTTCCCTTTCCTGCTATATACGTGACCATTAATACCCACCGGACAGAAGAATTCTGTGAGTTTTCTCTTATACTGCTTGTAGGAAATAATCTAGTATCACCAATTAAAGGAGAAAAAGTGCATTTGTTTCACTTAAGCAATCCCAAACTAGATCTATATGCTGGGAACCAGTGAGTTACAAATCACCTGTGCCTGCGACCTTGATAGAGGAGAATGCTCAATGGTTTGCCTGCAAAGTCTGTCGGCCTGGGTTCAATTCCCCAATGCCCAATATGCATGTGTCACATGCGTCTGGAGTTCATTTACAGGGGCACTTGGGAAGCTGAGGCAGGAGATTGCTATGCGTTTGGGGCCAGCATGAGGCAACTGTGTGAGTTCCAGGTCAGCCTGGGCAAGAGTGAAAGCCTATCCGGGAGGGAGGAACTAAACCATTTCTCCATTCCTCTTTGCTTTTATATTCATCTCATTTAGTTTTTCTTCCTTCTCTCTCTCATTATCCACACAAGTATTTATTCAGCACACAGTATAGCCCAGGCACTGTTCTAGGCACTGAAGCTATCACAGTGCACAAAACAGTCTCAGGGATGCTTGCTCCACTTTGTTTCCTGTTTTATTAACATAATATCTAACTGACTGCTTGAACACATTCTTACTTGACTATTTACATAGCCAGCACCAGTTTCTGGATGGCTTTGATGTCCTTGTGACAATGGGCTAGGAAAGCAATGACTGCTAATACTGGATTCCAAAAAGTACAGAAACTTTTGTCCTGTGGCCTCCCCTGACCACCTGAGGGGTCTCTAGATCTCAGGGTTACACCACACTGAAGTTGTTCCACAGTCTTCTGTCTCATGAGAAGTCAGCAGTATTTCAGTGTCATTTCACTGCTGTAAGGAAAAAGTCCAGTAGAGAAGAGCAAGCAGTGTCCTACCTTAAACTACAGACTTCAACCTCAAGAAATATATTCAAGGGTAAGTATCTGCTGACAACTAGATTTTAAAAAGATGATAAGATCCAATAGTTATACCTACCCCTTAAGGTAAACCCCAAGGTTAACTCATCTTAAGAGCCACCACGATTTCCAAACATGTATGCAAAAGTGTGGTTCTGGAAGTTTAGGCTAAAACTGATTCAGAAACACAGTGTTAGAACACTTCAGAGTACACCAATAAAGTAAGGTATACTGTAAACAATTCCTTCAGAAATTGGGCAGTGCAGCTATCCTGATGTGAACACTGATCTCACTGGTATAACTGTGGCGAGGTAGAAGAGTGAACTGGCAGTATGGTCAGGGATGGAGGGAGAAGGGACACAAAACAGTTCAACAAATGCCAGGATTCCTGGTATTTCTGTACAACACAGCCAAAAGCCACATGAGGTCAAGCTAAGGTTGTTGAGAAAGGCTAGATTAATGAAGTTGAAGACAGGATGGACTTTGTCCCTTTCAAATTATTATTTTTTAAATATTTTATTTATTAATTTTCAAGCAGAGAGATATACACAGAGATATGAATACTTTAATGTACCACAGGCCACTAGACTCTGCAATAACCCACGACTTAATGAAAGCATATCCAAAAAGTATAATTTACTATTCTTAGTTATTTGGGCAGTTTGAAGGAAAGACTATTACATTATTGATAACAGTGAAAATAGGAAAAATGTATTTGATGACAAAATTGTTAACATCTATGGCAGAAAGAGTTCACTGTTTCATAAGTAGCAGCATTTAGTTGTGATAACTTATTACAAGAAATTATGATTCTAAATGGATCCAGATAAAAATAACTGCAAATTAAGCTCTACTGTTATTTTCTCTTTATCATCAAAAGATGGTATTTCTTTTCTCTATCACTTTGGAAATTGGTAATGTAAGTATTTTGATAATTGCTTATAAACAGATTAATTTAAAAGTCTACACCTTGCTAGACATGATGGCTCACTCTTGTAATCCCAGTATTCAAGGATTCCAAGTGTGAAGCCAGCAAACCTTGGCTATACAGGAAGTTCTTCACTCAAATACCAAGTTTAAACCTTCAACAAATTGCCACATGTGGTGATTATTCTTAAATTATGGTGAATAAAAAAGTGAATGAATAAAGAAATTAACTGAGTTTGTTAACAGTAAGGGTTGGTTCTCATGCTGTCTGTGCTTTGGCTGGTCCAGGCTGGGCTCAGCTGGCTGCCCCGATGCAGGCTGGGCTCAGGCATGGGTGCTGAGCTGCCCAAGCTAAACGGGTGTTAACTATCCAGGGAATGATTGATCTCATGGAAGGTGACCCCAGTCCGAGAATACAACTCCAACCATGCAAGTGTTTTTTGAGACAAAAGTCTCACTCTATAGCCTCAGCTGGCCTAGAATTCACAAATTCACTGCAATCCTCCTGCCTCCATGTCTAGAGTGGTGCACATGCAGTAACTTTTTAAAGCCTCGGAAGTTATACCCATTAACTGACCAGTTTAAGTCATGAGTGAGCTCAAATCAAGGGACAGAATATACATTTGAGGTCATGCAAATGGTTGATGCATGACCTTATTTAGGAAAAAAACAAACTGAAACAAATGTTGAATTTCCAACATTCCTCTTAACTTTTACTTTTCTTCAATATACCTCTTATATTGTGCTCACTATTTCTCTTTCTACAGTTATACTCCATAGGACACAGCTTCTAGTACCATGCTAACCATGTTCTACTGTTTGCAGTTCTCCAGAATTCCTACTAAACCACAGTGCTCAGAACTGAATACAACAGGCCCGTGTGGTCTCATTGGTACTGACTGCTTAGTGAAAGCTTTAGTGGCTAAAAGGTTTTAAACCTTATCTAAAGTATTGCCTAGAAAATAAGAGAAATAAAAAGACTTGGGGAAACTTTTAAAATATCAGCTTATGCTTTTGAAAAAAATTCAGTACTAAAGACATTTTTCTTCTGAAGTATAAGGGAGGTAGTTCAGAGCAATAAACCAAGAGTCTACATAATGTGGGAGGAATTATCCTCTCTGAAGTTTGTTGCTAACTGCAAGAATACCTTGATAATAATACCCTTTGGCCACTTCAGAGTTTATAAGGCACTTAAATATGTCATATAAATAATTTCACTTAACTTTTAACAGCTCTGAGCTGGGCATTATTTCTGCCCTTACTGAACAATCAGGAAACTAAGGTAGGAGGAGGAGGTCTCTTCCTTCTGCCTGGAGCACCCTTCCTTAACAACCTCCTTCCTTTGCTGGCCTACCTATCATTTCTCTTGAAATAAATATCTATTCAAGCAGTATTTCCTCCATAAGCTGTGCCTGGCTTTCATTTTTCAGTAAATATTTATTGAATGCCATCTAGAAAAAAGGACTCCACAGACTCTAGGGATATGGCACTAAACAAGACAGATGTATGTAGTCAGACTGTCTGTCTTACATGGCTTAGCACCCAACTGGAGAGACATTAACCAAATAATTACACCATCAGCCAATCACAACTGGGGCAAATATGACAAAGGTGGAGTTCTATACCATGGAGTTCTATAACAGAGGTTAACTCCTTCCTCTGTGTAGCATTTTTATTATGCTTTGTGCAGTTTGCTCTTTGTCTTTATTCCTACCGTGGGTAGAAGGTACGGACAATAACTGGGCTGTACTTTTGACAACTTGGTGTAACTACCACTGAATGAAGATACTTAATAATTGTTTATTAAAAGATTAAATAGTCAAAAGGACTTGTCCAAACATGCTAAATTAATGAGCCAGGATGACTTGAACTTAGAATTCCAAATCCCATACCTTTCATTTTTTATACAGCCATTTCCAAGAAATGACAATGATTCCAGCAATTTAATGCCTAATACACAACTACAAATAACATAGAATTAACTTACACATACCTGTATAAGTGAAAAACTATTCCCATCTGGAACAAATACTATGCACATGCACATAGCATATAATGTATATCTTACTAACACTCTACCATAGATATAGTAATTAGTGACCCATATCCCTTATTTATTCAAATTATTATTTCAGCACTTGCAAAGGCCTATGTTAAACAGACAGTTATAAACATGGCTGTATAATTAAGAGTGAGTTTGTGTTTAAATAAATGATAATAACAACTATTAGAAATAATACATAACATAGACACAAATCTCATATATATAAATTTGGGGCTATGATTAAAGAAAAATTAATTTCCTAAATGTACAATTCAAAATGCTTCAAAGAATGATGATCTAACAAGAAAGCTTACATTTAACAAAATAATAGCTGTTACCTCATTCTACAGTTACCTAGTCACAGCATGGTCGATCTGCCATTCTAACTTAGCTAAAGACCATAAGCTATATTACTGAACATGAATTTTTACCGAATTCATGGAAATTACAAATATAATCCCCAAAGTACTAGCAAATCTTTTTTTTCACATTTACAGAGGAATCATTTTAAACCAGTCTTTTGAAAACAGCCTAGTGTACTAAAGGGAACTAGCACCATCTAGCGAAGAAAGCTGGCAAAACTTGAGGATGAAAAGAAAATAGCTCCTATAGCAATGTAATAGTATAAGAAAATTCAGAAAACTGTAGCACTAACACCATGAATATATTTTATTAATTTACATTTTAATCTAAAAGACTTTACTAATATTTCATTTGTTTTTAAAACCTGACAATATCATTTTAAAATTTTGCCAGAGGGGGTGGGGAGATGGGTCAGTAGATAAAAGTGCTCGATGCTCAAGCTGGACAGACTACTCAAGTTAATTCCCTAAAACCCCAGGTAAAAAGTCAGAATCCCAACATGCTGACAGAGATCCACCTGACAGAAATTCGGGACAGGAACAGGAGAATTTCCCACAAGCTCATGACGAACACAGCAAAGAATATGGTGACTGTAGCAGAGAGGAAATCCAGAGCGAAACCCTGACTTAGGTTAGGATGACCCAAAAAATGTTTTCTGACCTCCTCACATACATATTAGTACTCACACACTCAATCACACACACACACACACACACACACACACACACACACACAAACAAATTTAAAATTACCAGGTATAATCCAGTTTGCGAATAGTTACAAGAAAGGTCATTTGCTATGTTGGAGGCATCATTAATAAGTATGACCTATTAACACACTTTCCTCTTACTTATAACCAGAATTAAAGGGTCTATTGAAATGATATTTATTCTTTTTGTGTGCGTGTGTGGGAGGGTATTTCCCCTACTAGAGGATGAGCTCCCAAAAGGGTATTAGCCTGGATGTGAGGACAAAAGAAAGGGTATCCTGGGGTCACTTGCAGAGAAACACTGATACAAAGCTCTAGAGACACAGAGAGAAAATGGGCACACCAGAACCTCCAGCTGCTGCAAATGAACTTCAGATGCATCTGGCTTCACGTGGGTACTGGGTAATTGAACCCCAGTCATTAGACTTTGCAGGCAAGTGCCTTAATCACAGAGACATCTCTCCAGCCCCTAAACAGTGGATTTTTAAAAACAACTTCTTGTGGAATTTAATAAAAATACTATGTGTTAATTATACATGTTACTAAAATTTGCTATCATTGTATCATGATAACAATTTTTAGCTTGTGGTTGAAAAGCAATTTAAAATAAGCTAATCCTCTTATACCACATCTTTGGATAAAACAATCACTTCATCTATTATTTTTTCCCACTGAATTTCAAGATTTAATTATACTGTCTATCTCCAAAAGACACTGATATATAAACTAATTAAAGCTTAGGGCTAAGGGTCCAGGACTAAATACCCAACTCTGGGTGGGGTGGTAGGGTGGGAAATAAGAGCTTATAAACACACAGCTTCAATAAAGCACAGTCACTACTATGCATCATAATGCAGGAACAAGATATTCTCTATTCACAAGGGATGATACAGTACTGCACTACATCTATGATGCTAGAGGATACAATTTAGCAGATATTATTTGAGACTTGATTCTACTTTTCTAGTAGTGGGCCCAAAGGATGGTATGACAGACAGCTCTGTGAAGAAATGCACTCTTAGACAGGATTTCCTTCCATTTGTGGCACTGCTCTAAGTGCTCATTCTCTTCATGAGCATTAGCTAACAACCACTGTATGTGGGGGGGAACAACTAGGAAAAATTCCCACAAAATAAAATTTCATAACCACTAGGTTCATACAAAGATGGCTGAGTGAAGGCAAGCAAGACTCAACTGAGCTAGCATTTTACCAAATCTGAATGGTGAGAGCTCTGAGGAAGAAAGGAGAGGCCAAGGAGTGCTTCGAAGCTTCAGACCACAATCAAAATGCAGCATCACTTCAAACAGAAGCAGTAGTCAAACACTGCTTATTTGGATGCTGATGTCAATATTTAATCATCTGCTCATTCATTCAGGAAGAGGTCAGTCACTACTGTACTTTGATTGTGTTCAACCCAGTCACCATCTTACAAAAAGCTGCCATGAAACAGAAATCAGGCTCCTTTATCCAGCATCATCTATCTTCAACTCAACCTCCCAGCCTACTTCTAATTTTTCAACTATACTGTAACATTGGTAGACAGAAAAATAAAAATAAATTTTATGCTGAGTGTGGTGGCACATGCCTTTAATCCTAGTACTTGGGAGGCAAAGGTAGGAGGATCGCCATGAGCTTGAGGCCACCCTGAGATGACACAGTGAATTCCAGATCAGCCTGGACTAGAACGAGACCCCGCAATGACTGACTGCTGCTCTCACAACTCATATCCCACAACCCCACAGTGAATAGCAGCAATTCCACTGAGGAGGGCCCTCAGTGAAATGGGGGCAGGGAGGAGGAGAGCAGTGGTACAAACACATGATGTGACCATACCAAGTTTCTACTTAAAAATAATTAATTAATTAAATTTTATGCAAGCTTAATTTCTTTAATATTTTAAACACTTTAATGAAAAATTTCCCCTAGGTTCTTCATGGTGAAATGCTTTAAGAATAGTTTGCCTTTAAAAGGCATAGCATAAATTTCCATTCACTTGAATTCCTAAGCCAATGAACTCCCCTAAGGATGATTATTCAGAGTAGAAGCCTGAACCTACAGCTACCAGATACATACCTGAGTTAAGGAAGAACTGAGGAGAATCACCATGAATGCCCACTGTGCCTGGTCCCAAGGAGTCAGACAAGGTATTGACAAAGGAAAATACTCCACTCATAATTCCAAAGCCCAAGCCAGAAACTAAAGACAAAAAAAATAAAAACCACTGGTAAGTCCTTTTCCTGGTATAATGTGTCTTCAAATCAAAGCTGCAAGGGCTAAGGAATATGTGTTGCTGAAGGGGAAAGGGCACATGTGCTGAGGAATCACAGAGCAGCTGGCTCTGGAGAGCTAAATTATGGAGAAAAGGGGAGAAAGGGAGAAAAGAAAATGAACCACAGGATAAAACCGAGAAATGAAAAAAGGAAATTACCTAGCTAAGCAGAGAAGAAAAAGGGGTGGGGTAAAGGGAGGAGGCTATGCTGCTGACACTCTACAGAGTCCACAGAGGTAAGTTTGATGGCTGAGAACTGGGATTCAGCTGAGAGAATAAATATGCATTGTAAGGTGTGATCTCTGGCCCAGACTGAGTGAGGTGCCTTAACTTAGAGACCTAGACCCAATCTTTTTTTTTTTTTAAAGTATTTTATTTATTTATTTGAGAGAGAGAGAGAGAGAGAGAGAGAGAGAGAGAGAGAGAGAGAGAGAGAGAGAATGAGCATGCCAGGGCCTCCAGCCCTCTTGTGCATCTGGCTTTACATGGGCACTGGGGAATCGAACGCAGGTCCTTCTGCATTGCAGGCAAATGCCTTAACCGCTAAGCCATCTCTTCAGCCCCCAATCTTTATTTTTTATTTTTGATCTTAAATATATATTTATTGTCCATAATGTGTTACATTATTCAGTGGGCAAACAATGAGTTGTTATCCCCAATTCCCCAATGCCCCCCCTCCCCATCCCCAATCAGCTGGATAACCTCCTCCGTGTACCATCTGGATCATAGACCCAATCTTTAAACATAGTTCTGAAAGAATAATATGCAGAGATATTATTGATCTATAGAAAGTCTTCCTAGTACAACCAAAGACAGTAAAAATCCAGAGAAAGTTATAGTTACATCATTTGGAAATTGTTAGTTAACATGAGTGTAGATATTAATAACTTTCACACTTTGCTAATATTTAATGGACATATAAACAGATAGGGTTACTAAGCAACCACTTTTCTTTCCATAAAGAAGGAGGAAAACTATAAAAATAAATAATGTATTACAACAAGACAAAGTAGGAATACTGTTTGAAATCTACAAAGATACAAAGTTTTATGCCAAGTCTGATTTTTGTATCTTTATGATGCCATACAATTTTTACTTACCATAGGCCAGCAGTCGCATAGAGGGTGCAGTATCATCTGGGTTTATGGTTTTCAAACCCTCATTGGCTTTTCTAAAATAAAACCATATATTTTTTTAAGAATTAGTGTATCAGGAAAATTATAAGACCCTTCAAAACTAGTTATTTACTGGGGCTTCTAATTTGATTATACTTCAGAATCCATTTACTTAAACAAAAGCCAGCACATATCCAACAAACTAAAATAGACTGAAATTTCTACTAACCTCTTTTACCTGATATTAACATAAAAAATTAAAAATATCAGTGAACAAGCCATCAGGGTTTAAGTACGACAGCAATCTCGAGTAATTTCTGAGCTCAATAAATATTTGCTTTGTTATCCTGTGGGATTTGCCACTTCAATATTTCTCTTTTCACTTCATTGCATTGTCCACTGTGGCTACACTTACTCTACTACCCACCCTTTTAAGAACCTAAACTGTTTTCACTCTCCAAAGTCCAGTGTAGGCAGCTTTTCTTTTTTTTTTTTTTCCGAGGTAAGGTCTCCATCTAGCCCAGGTTGGCCTGGAATTCACTATGTAGCTTCAGGTTGGACTCGAACTCATGGTGATCCTCCTACCTCTGCTTCTGGAGTGCTGGGATTGAAGGTGTGCGCCACCACACCTGGCAACATTTTCCCCTTTTACTTTTGGTGCTGGGATTGAACCCATAAACTCACACATGCTAAGCACACATTCTACCAGTGGTTGACACCCCAGACTCCAGGCAGCTAGTAGTACTAATGATTTGAATTTTCATGCTGGTACTTAATCTCAGGTGTTCAGATGCTAAAGTAGTTTACTTATGTTTCATATTCCTAATTAGATATCATGATAGCAATCTGACCCTTTGCTAATGAGTGTGATACTGCTATCACAAATATATGAAATTAATAGGTGTGATGATATACTCTTAATCCCAGAATTCAGGAGGTACAAGTAGAAGACTCACTTGCTCAAGGCAATCCTGGGCTATATACTAAGCTTGAGGCCAGCCTAGGCTATATGAAATCATCTCAAAAAACCAACCAACCAACCAGCCAAATAAAACCCAAATATATTACACATATGAATTCAGAAGTTTAGTGAGCTTCCTTATTTTATGCTCTGGGAGTTTGTGGGAGGAAATGTTATGGCACTAACAGTTCTCTCTGTTCTGTTAACATCAGGAAGTGAGAAAGTACAAAACACCACCAGTTTCCATGTTCCTGACAAACAGAATACAGGACTGATGCTGCAAGGGCCCCTGTTTTAAAGCTGAAGGCTTTACCCAAGTGAAAATTCTGTGTTTGCACTTCCCTGCAAAACTACTAAGGCATCATAGTCTTTCTCATTTATTTTTTATGTGCATATATAACACATAGAGAGTATTAAAGGATCTGTACATAAATTAAATACACCATTTGGGGAATTTTTAAAAATAGACTATTGGCACCTCTGTAAGTATTGTAGGAGGCTGGGGTGTAACTCAGTGGCACAACACTTGCCTGTTGCTGGATTTAATCCCTGGCACTTGAAAACAAAAAAAAAAACAACAACAACAACAACAAAAAAAAACCTGTGGCAGTGGCTATTTTACCTTTCTTTTCTTTTTTCTTACATGTAGAATATTTTCTAAAACTGCCACATATTTATTATTAGAAGAAAACTGAATTAAGTTACAAAACTTTCTGGCCTCCACACATGTGCGTGCACACATACATGTACACCATACACAGGCAAACTGTTTAAAATTGTGGAATGAGAACTGGGAATATAGCTCAGTGGTAAAGTGCTTGTCTACTATGCATAAGGCCTTGGATTTAATCCACAGGACTGGCAAAAAAAAAAATAGAACAGTAATAACTATTACCAGAAACAGTCAACCAAAATTAGATGTCCTCACTATAAAATTTTAATTATCTTTTTTCTTTGAGAAGTCCTAGGCTGGAGCTACTCTGAGTAGTGGAGACTATAGGAACATGTCACCATGCCCAGCTTTTGATGTTTTTTTATAGATTACTTTCTTACTGTTGTAACAAAAACCTGACTAGAAGCCATTTATAGAGGAAAAGGCATTAACTGGCTTGTAGTTATGAGGGAAGTTTCATAGCAGTGGGAGCAGGAGCAGAGTTGGGTCCTGGTAGGCAGGAGTGGGGCCAGACCCACCTCCAGTGTCCCACTCCTTCCTCCTCAAGGTTCCACAGCCTTCCCAAACAGCACCACCAGCAGAGGACCAAATGTGCATACACATTAGCCTATGGGGAGCACTGAACAGAAAACCACAATTTTTTTAAAAAGCAATGCTGGGGATAAACCCAGGGCCTTCAGTGTGCTGATCCACGCTCTACCAAGTGAGCTATAGCCCCAACCCTAATCATTATTTTCCGTATTTGTTACTCTACCAGGAATTAGCAATTTCATTTTTAAACTTTTTTTCAAAGCTCTGACTTTTGGGACTGGGGAGACGGCTCAGCAAGAGTGCTTGCTATGCAAGCATGAAGACCTGAGTGGAATCTCATGCATGCACGTGAAAAGTTAGGCATGGTTGTGTATGCTGTAACCCCAGCACTGAGAAGGGTGGAGACACGAGGAACACTGGGACTCATTGGCTAGCCAGTCTACCTGAAAAATGGGGTGCTATGGCTCTAGTGAGAGACCGTCTCAAGAAAATAAGCTGGAGGAGCAACATAGCATATCTGATATCCTCCTCTGGCCTCTGTATATGTGCATACAGAGCACATGCATCTGCACATACACATGTATATGCACCACATATGTTACACAGACACAAATATTTTTTAATATTACTTTTGGGCTGTAGAGATGACCTGCAAAGCCTAAAAACCCAGGTTCAATTTCCCAGCCTTAGGTTTATGTACTTCAGATACCATACATAGGTTTACTGTTTAAAATTATTATCAAAATCATAATTCAAGTCTAGCTGGGGGAAAAAAGATAAAGCAAACATTTAACTTACTTCAAAAGTCTATAATATGCAAACCGGAATATTTCCTGGATACAGACTGAAAGCAACACGCCAAAGATCAGCAGGTGTTTCTGTATTGGTCCCTCTCTGTTGTCGGAAGCAAGTCTTGCTATGAACCAAAAGACAGACGAAAGCAGTAAAGAAACCAGCCAGAAGAAAGCTCTGAAAAACAGGAAAATAAGTTACCAGTGAACATAAGCACAGAATCAACAATGGTTTAAGATCAAACCCTGCCTGAGAAGGAATAGATTTCCTAACTTTTAAATAAAGGGGGGGGAGAATCCCTCATAAAGTGTTCTCAATCACTGTCTTTTCATAAGTGGTATATTTTCCCTAATAAACATATGCCGGGCATGGTGGCCTACACCTTGAATCCCAGCACTCTGGGGGCAGAGGTAGGAGGATGCTGTGAGTTAAAAGGCCAGCCAGGTCCAGGTCAACCTGGGCTACACTGAGAACCTACCTCAAACAAACAAACAAACAAACAAGAAACATATACCAAGAAGAGTGTGAGATTTGCCCAACCATTTACTTGTTTTCAGTGACCCTGTCACACACGAACGCAGACGACCTGCCAAGGGACAGGCTGACTGGAAATATTCTTTCTAATGGATGCTTTGCCCACCGATGTGATAACACAACCTGTGACTACAGCATTTTTTTTAAAAAAACCTACCAAAATTCATGGATTTGATGGTCAGGTATCAGCAAAGACAAGTGGCTTTTCCATCCAGAAAAGAGAAAAAGAATGGCTAAATCTTTATTACTAGAATGTGCCATGGAAAGAGAGTTCAGAGGTTGAAAACCTGTTCCCTGGTCCAGATGAGTTTTCCTGCCTCTGTTCCTGCAATACTCCTGCAGGTTTTTATGATTACAGCAAGCTTTGCAAGCTGTTAGCTCAAATCTGAATGATTTTTTAAAAAATATTTTATTTATGAGCAGAGAGAGAGAGAGAGAGAGAGAGAGAGAGAGAGAGAGAGAGAGAGAGAGAGAATGGGTGCACCAGAGCCACTACAAATAATGCATGCACCACAGTGCACCTGGCTTTACGTGGGTCCTGGAGAATCAAACCCAGGTCCTTAGGCTTTGCAGACAAGCGCCTTAACCACTGAGCCATCTCTCGTGATTTTTAAGCGGGAGGGGAGGAAACAGGAAAGCGGCCCACGTGGCCGAGCAGTGAGGCGGGCAGTGTTGGGGTTCGTCGAGCGGGACCCCAGGAGGGGTGTGCGCGCCTGCCCGGGGCTCCGCCCTCGGCTGCACACGGATCCCACTGACTCGACTGTTTGGGCTCTAACGGACAGAAACATCTAGAAGAAATGAATGTGTCCCCCCGGGCCTGTCTCTGGGGCTGTTCTCCCTCGGGTCCGCGGGGGAGGGCCAGGGGTCCGCTCTCCCCACCCCCGCGCGCGCGCAGCCCACATCCCGACCAGGTGACCAGGTGGAGACGCCCGGGGCGTGGGACCCGCGGGGACAGGAGCGCGGCCCTCACCCGGCGATGAGGAAGATGATGCGCAGCGGGTCAATGGCGATGGTGAAGACGTACAGGGCGAGCGCAGGGCCGAAGGCGATGAAGGCGCAACCGAAGAACACGGCCGCCGTCATGGCGACCGACTGCGGAAGCCGGTCCGGGGCCCTGAGGGGACCGCAGATGCGGCGGGCGGGCGGGCGAGCGCCGGCCCGGTTGGGAGGGGCGGAACGCCGGCGGAGCTGGGGGCAGGGCGGGCGGGGCAGGGGGCGGGGCCTCGAGGTGCTCGGGGTTGAGGGCGGGGCCTCGA
>PVHP010000106.1:143950-206106 GCA_004024765.1 Zapus hudsonius | reverse complement strand
GCAGGAAGGTGTGCCAAACTCTGGCAAGGGGAAGCTGGCTTATAACCCCATAAGCCCGCCCCTGACAACACAGCTTCATCGAGGTTGTAAAACCCAAACTGCCATCAGCTGAGGATCAATCTATCAGAACACATTCATTTGTTTGTGGGGGACACCTGTATCAAACCATGACAGATGACTTGGAATTCACTGTGTAGTTTTACCTCTGCCTCCTGAGTGCTGGGATTAAAGGCGTGTGCCACCTAGCTGTTTTTTTTTTTTTTTTTTTTTTTACTAAGGTGGTGCTTGGGATCAAACTCAGGGTCTTCTGTGTGCTCAGCAAGTGCTCTCCCACTGAGCTTACACCCATTTCCTTTTTAGTCTTTTTAAACGAGAAAATTGGGGACTAGAGAGATGGCTCAGCGGTTAAGGCACTTGCCTCCAGTGCCTAAGGCTCTCAGTTCAATTCCCCAGTGCCCACATGGGCCACACCCACAAGGTGGTGGCCTTGGTGCTCTCTCTCTCTCTCTCTCTCTCTCTCTCTCTCTCTGCTTGAAAATAAATAAATAAAATATTAAAAAAAATCCGATAAAATTGTTTGGGAGATGGCTCAGTAAATAAAGCACTTACTGTGCAACTCTGAGCACCTGAGTTCAAACCCCTCATAAAAACACCTGAAGCTGTGGCAGGCTTCTCTAACCCAGTGCACCTGTAGTGAGAAGGGAGAGGAGGTGGAGAGGAGAATTTCCAGGAAGCTTGCAAACTGATCAGTAAATTGAGAGACCCTGCCTCAGAAGAGGTGGAAGGTGGGCTAGAGAGATGGTTCAGCCCTTAAAGCGCTTGCCCACAGAGCCCAAGGACTCAGGTTCAATTCCCACCCATGTAAAGCCAGATGCACAAAGAGGTGCATGAACCTGGTCCAGTTCATTTGCAGTGAATGCCCACAAGACTCAAGACTGTCATCTTTCAGTAGCTTCATCTTTCAGTAGCTATATGAGGCCTGTGGCTGCCATACTGGACAATGCAATCTAGAACATTCCTCTCACCGTGGAAGTACATTTGGATAGTACAGTTCTAAAGAGTTCTTCACAGCAGTAGGACATCCTCATAACTTCTCACATGAAAAATGAGAGTAGAGGAAATATGGACAGCAGGCAGAGGGGGAGAAAGAAAAATGAGAACCTGGGGAGGGTGGTGAAGAGACAGCTGGGCTGACCAGCCTCAGGGTGGGGATGTGGCCTTTGGATGACAGTTCAGTTCAAGGGTGATTGTGGATATTGGTGTGACTGATGGTGGTGAGCCACCCAGGCGCCTCACTGTTTTTCATAGCTTGTGGGGAAATTTGCCTAAATTGAGTAACTGGCTTTCCTGATTCAAATGGAGTCAATGAGATGTAAACACATATAATGGATATGTACCTTTTTAAACATTTTCATTTTTGTGATAGGATCTTTCTATAAAAACCCAGGCTGTTCTCAAACGTATGATTCTCCTGCCTCAGCTTCTCAGGTGCTGGGCTTACAAGCATGTTTAAGAGCAAAATTTTCATTGTGAAAAGATGGCAGATCCACAGAAGGAAGAAAAAGAAAGTTCCATAGTTGTCAAGAATGTGGTCTGAAACGAGGGTGAAAATGGCCCCAAATCATTTGAAGGGTTTCCACTGTGCGGAACTGGACTAGCTGAAGTAGGGAAGGAAGAAAAGGTATTTGGAGATGTCAGAGACAGACTGTTCTTTCCATCACTTCACAAGGATTTCTCCTTCAAAATCGTTTCTTTGGAGGTTCGAGACATTTTAACGATGACCCAGCTAGGGCACACTCACTCCCAAAAGAAGGAGAGCATTTGGAACAATGAAGCAGTTCCTCGCTTAGTCCTTCTTGTCTGAAGTCAGGAACTCTATTTGAAATGGTGCCAGTGGCAGTTGGGATCATCTTCCTTGACATAAATCAGGCCACTTCTGATAGGACCGCTGTGACTCTAGGAATTTGTAATCTGTGGAGGATCAATTTTTCTTAAAGGGCTATGATGAAATGAACCTCTTAAGGACAGCTTCCAGGGCTTGTGCAGAAAGCAAAAGAAGCCGAGATAAACAGATAAGAACATTCCTATGTTGGGAAGTGGCGGAGGCCACAGGCTGCCCTTGCTTTGGCCGAGCCCAGTCTTCAGTCAGCCTGCATTTCCTGGCTTAACAGATGGGGACACAAAGAGGAAAGAAAGGTCACCTGGGTTGTGGTCTTTTCTGGAGCAGCTGCAGGTATACCCTGCTATGTTCCAGTACCCATTACATTTTAATTATAGTGGAGAAAGTGGGTCCCTGTCATACTCCCTGGGAAAAGGGACATAATTTCCCTCTTAGACCCTGAAGTCAGTCAAGTGCTAATTGGAGATTAGTGGGGTAAAGCTGTTACTTTTAGGTGATGAGTAGCAAGTAGGGAGTCCCTGACTCCCCCCCCCCCCTAGAGTCTCACTCTAGCCCAGGCTGACCTGGAACTCTTTCATCCAGGCTGGCCTTAAACTCACTGGGATCCTCCTACCTCAGCTGGGATTAAAGGCGTGCACCATCACACCAGGCTTGATTTTGTTTTAAAGTTGAAAGTCTATATCACCTTGGGGAGTCTGGTTGAAGGGCAGGTTGACTATACATGTTGTATGTACATGCCCACACACATAAGATCTTTTGTACTTCGATTGCTGTGACTCTTGTGGAAGACCATTACCTGAGTTCTCCACCCACCTGTGACTCTCCCATTCAACTCAAATGAGTAAGGATAGCCACTTGGCATTCTCCCTCCTTCCAGGGCTGTTGGCTAAAGACATCCCTATTGGGGCTGGAGAAATGGTTCAGTGGTTAAGAATGAGGGCAAGCATGAGGCCCGAAGAGGCCTGAGAGACTGCTCGAGTTCGAATCCCAGGACCTACATAAAATAGCTGGGTATGGCCATGCATGTCTGTGACTCCAGTCCCATAGGGGAGAAGGGAATCACTGGAGCTTGTGAACACATGGCAAGCTCTGGTATTAGTAAGAGACTCTGGCTCAGATAAGAACTAAGAATAAATAGAAGAGCAATGGAGTGGAACAGCCAGCATACCACTCTGGACACTGCAGGTGAGCACATGGGGTGCTGCATGGGCACACATATCACAACACATACGCACACACACATGGAGGCAAAAAGACTTGTCCCTATGGGGCGGGGCACTAAAGCAGATGGGGACAGTGATGATGGGAGGATGACATCATTGGTGCCAGCATGTCTTTGACCAAGACAGGAGATGGGCAGTGGGCAGGCCAGTTCCAGCTGGCATGGGCTTAGGCTGTGCTCTATCTGCCCCATACTCCCTTCCTACTTCTTAGGACATTCTTGTCTTCAGGCACTTCCGCTTAAGAGTGGTACCTTAGGTACATGGTCAGATCTCTGCAGATTTTTTACTTAATATAAGAGTGGAGGCTAGAGTGGAGGAGGTGGACACTCTCATCTCCTTCCTGAATATGGGGTGTGAGGTGGTCTTTCCCCTTAGTTTTTGTAGGGTTAATCTCTTTCCACTTTTCAGTGATAAACCTATAAGTGCTTGTGTTTAGAAATTGTGTTAGGGCTGGGGAAGTAGCTCAGTGGGAGTGTTTGCTCCTGGGTTCAATCCCTAGTACCAAAAAAGAAAAAAAGCAAGGTATGGTGGTGCATACCTTTAATCCCAGCACTCAGGAGGCAGAGGTAAGAGGCTCGCCATGAGTTCGAGGCTACCCTGAGACTACATAGTGAAGTCTAGGTCAGCCTGGGCTAGAGTGAGACCCTACCTCGAAAAACAAAGAACAAAACAGAAAAGAAAATAAAAACTGTCAACCTCTGTGCATGCATGCGTGTGTGTGTGTGTGTGTGTGTGTGTGCGCGCGCGCGCGCATGTGCATGTATGGGGAGTGTATATATATGTGTGTGTGTATATATATGTGGTGTATATATGTGTGTGTGTGTGTGTGTGTGTGTGTGTGTGTGTGTGTGTGTGTGTGTGACATTAACCTAGCAACTTTACTTTTCTGGGGAAGGAAGTCTCTAACAACCACGGTCCTTGGGGTCTGCTGTCAGACTTGGGATCCTGGCCAGGAGATAGCATACCTGATAATGAGGGGACAGGAAACCATGCCTTTGATCCCTTCCTGCAGAGGTGTTGTAGTTCTGAACCTACCCACCTCAGGAAGGGAAGGGGGTGAAAGAGATAGAATTACCCAGGTGAAGGATGAAGGGAGGCCAGCCCAGCCAGCATAATTAGCCCGAAACCTTGAGAAAAGGTCTTGTGAAAGTTCATTTGAAAATGGAATTCCATCGTGGCTGACTCTTGGCAGTGCCTCTGAAATGGAAAAAAGCTGAGAAGGGTCAACAAGTGGCTAATGTAGAATTGTGTTCTGCCCGTCCTAATGCTGCTGGTTCATGTGCCCAGGGCAAGCACATTGTGACAGGCAGACAATATCCCGTGAGAAGGAACCGAATTCTCTGGAATATTAGGGATGGGAACAAAGAGTTGAGCTGTTACTTTGAATGTCAAAGGTCACCCCAACATCCTTTACCCCCCCCCCATGAGTGCTGTCATGGCTGGATGTCACCAGCCACTAGACTGTAGTATGTGTGTGTATGTATGTGTGGGAGGTATGTTAGGGGAGAGTGTTTGTGGAGTATCATGGATGTTCAGAGGTCTCTCCAGCATGAGTGGCTGATGTCATGGGATGGAGAGGTGAGGAGGAAGCAGGGAGAAGTACTTGATGTCACAGTACATGATAAACTAGGAAATGCTTCCACAAGGGTAAAATAAGAAAGATGAAGTAAGGGTAGAGGCCAATGGGAAAATGTTTTCCAAATGTTTGTCTTAACTGTGAAAAATGTTTGGCAAACTCCCCCTCCCCCCTGAGTTGGAAGTGGTTTGTTTTCATTGTTTTTGCAAAAATAAATATTTGTATTAGACCAAATGTTCGGGGCAAACATTTGTCCCCAGTTCTGAGGCTGTGTGGGTCGAGGAGATGCTTCATGCTGACTACTAATGTTCCTTTTCTGGCCAAATCAAAGGTAGTTTAGGACAGGATCTTTACATGCTTTTACATCACTGCTACAATGAGACAGAGCAAATTGAAAGAAAATAGGAAGCCTGACAATGAGCCTTCCAGACCTGGGATGGCTGGCGACCTGGTGTTTGAAGGGTGCCAATGCTAAAGAGAAATTGCCTTTCTGCTCACAGACAGGGAGGCTGGATCCAGTTAACACAGGGAAAATGTACATTAAGTAGGAGGCAAAGTTTCTAAACGGTCATTTCTGTAATCTCTCTGAAAAGGATGAGGACAACATGATGGAGTGATGTCAAATTCTGTGATATATAATAGTTAGTGACCACTGGTTATTATAAACATACTTCTTTCTGTGATACATAATGATCAGTATCTACTGGTTAGGCCACACACTCCTTCCTGGAATAGTTAGTGCCTGGTACCCACTGGTCATCCCACCACACTCTCCTTCCTGGGATATATAACGAATAGTGAATAGTGACTACTGGTCATCCCACCACAAACTCATTCCCCAGCCCACTAACCATCGCTTGGGACAGAATGCGCAGGGCCTACATACTTGCCCCAGGTGTCTTCCTACCACTAATATCCAGGTAGAAGGGCTTAGGAAAATCAAAGTTTATTCTCGAACAGACAGCAAAATGTCAGTTCAGGAAGGAGAAGCTGAATGGGTTACTGAGTGAGAGCTAGTCTCAGGGCCTTCTCAAGTGCACCTGTTGCCTTACTTTTCAGGAAACATTGGAGGGTTGCTTCACATCAGGGTGTCTGGTGTTCTTGCTTACCATTTTTGGCAGCTTAAAAGCATCTCAGGAATGATTGTGAAGGGGGAGAGAGCTCAAGAGGCTGGTGCAGAATTAAGTTCTTCCTGAGTAAACGCTGAGGAACCAAACTGTCTTTGGAATTTTGACCAACCTGGGTGGGCTTGTGTGCTCTAAAAAACCTACCTCTTAGGGACTGGGAAGTGACTCAGTGAATGAAGTGCTTGCTGCACAAGCATGGTGACTAGAATCTGGATCCTCAGCACCCATGGAAATGTCGGGTGGGTGTGGAGGAGGTAGAGACCAGGCCAAGTTAGCGAAGCTAAATTGTTAACTAGCTGAATTGGTGAGTTCTGTGTTAAAGTGAGAGAGCCTGTCTCAATAAATAAGGTGGAGATGACTGAGGAGGATATCCCCATCAGCCTCTGGCCTCCACATGCATATGCATACATGTGCACACCACACACATATACTCTGGTTTCTTTTTAGATTGTATCAGTCTTTCACCTTTTACCGAACACACACAAAGGTGCTCCGGAGATGGCTAGGTAGTTAAAAGTGCTCACTTGCAAGCCCATTGGCCTGGGTTTGATTCCCCAGCACCCACTTAAAGCCAGGCGCCAAGTGGTACACACACATGTGATCCCAGCTCCTATGCAGTGGGAGGTGGAGTTGGGAGAATCTGGAAGCTCGCAGGCCAGTTAGACTGGTGCACATGCAGCAGAAAAGAATGATGATGATGCCTTGTCTCAAGCAAGGTGGAAGGAGAGGACAGACAGCCTGAGGCTGTCCTCAACCAGCGGCATGCTCGAGTCCACTCCCCCCACCTGCCTCGGGTAGATGAGCAGGAGAGTGTGACCGGATGGCTCTGGGTTGGCTGCTGCTTCCCTGGCACTGTGAACTCAGCATTCAGTGGGTACCCACTGTGTATGGAGCACCTCACTGGGCTCTGAGAGGAGAAGGTGGACAGTGAACATCTGCTTTTGAAATGATCATTTAAGTTACCAAGCCCTAGAGATGGCTCGACGGTTAAGGCACTTGCCTGCAAAGCTTAATGACCTGGGTTCAATTCCCCAGTACCCACATAAAGCCAGAGGCACAAAGTAGCACATGCATCTGGAGTTTGCTTGCAGCAGCTAGAGTGGGCTCTGGCATGCCTATTCTTTTTCTTTCTCTGTTTGCAAGTAAATAAATTAAAAAATATATTTTAAAGTTTCCAAGCCCTTCATGACCACCATTTTGAGCTCATTTGTTCTGTTGCATGTGTCCTGTGATTTATTCTCCACACTCAGATGGAGAGTCTGAGACTTGAGAGGTACATTACTTACCCTGGAGTACCCAGCTCCTCGAGAACCCGGGCTACACCTGGCCTCCGTGTCTGGTTCTCTTTTTGTTCCATCCCAGCTGCCGTCCTCAGGCATCCAGCCAGCTATTTGGCACATTAGTGTTAACCTATATGAGATATTAAACATTGAATCAAGTGTTCAGCTGTGACTCACGGTCCAATAGGAGCCATTCTGTCTCATTTTTAAGATTTCACAAAACATGTGCACAAATAACACTTTCTGTCTCAAGGAAATTCAAATGAGGCAATGCATCAGGAATAAAGTCAAACTCACTGTTCTTCCCTGTGCACGCAGAAGTGATTCCGGATGGCTTTTAGGTGACCATGTTCCCAGTTCTCTGCGTACATAGCACCTACAACCATGGAGATCTTATTTTGTGCAAAAGGACTCTCCCATTCATGGTGCTCCATACAGCTGTTTCCAGTCAGCAATATGTGGAGCCTTCTCATTCTGTGTTTATAGTTTCCCATGGACTGAATGGGTGTTGGGAAAAACTGAGAGAGACTTGGGAAGCTGAGTATGTTTCAGTGGAATGCTGGGTATTTTTTAGCAGACCCTCAGGGGCTTATCCAGTTCTGAAGAGGTCTGTGTCTTTGATTGTCTCTATCTAGCCCCCATTTGGGCTTTCCAGAGTTCAAGTATAAGCGCTGTAGGATTAGCCTACTTGTTGTATATTCATCTTTCTGCATTTATTTTTGAGGCAGTTTTTCCCCTGTGGGAGTATGCCTAGTAACCTCCTCCCCTCTGGGGAAGAATGGTAGTAATTTCTGTAATGGAGTTAAATGACCCAAGGGATGTCCAAAGTACATTTTCTTATGAGAAAGGAAAGTGCTACATGTGATATGACATTTTTGGGACCTGTAGGGTTTAACATCTCTCACCTCTGAATAATCAGTCATCTCTCCTGTGGCATTCAAAGCTGTGTTAGAGAAGTCAAGGTTGAATTCAAAGACTTTATTTTCCCGGGAATCTTTTTGCATGTGCAAATCTGGCAGGAAATACAGGCTCAGAAAGTAGGCCTGCAGTTTTATAAAGGGGGTCCCATACACCTCACTTTTTTTTTTTTTTTTGAGACAGGTTCTCATTGTTAGCTCAGGTAGTCTCAAATTCTATGTAATCCAAGCTGGCCTCAAACTCCTGATGGTCCCGTTCCTACCCCTGAGTGCTGGGATTATAGGTGTATATAACCACCCTCAGCTTGTTTTCTCACTTTACCTTTGACAGTCACCCCCCCACCCCCCTCTACCCAGAGGGTAGACCTGGGAGTTGTGGTTGGTGTTACAATTCCAGTTTGAGAAAGGGGATCCTGCTCAGAGAGGTTAGGATTTTCCATGATCACATAGCAAGGATCCAGGTCCTATTCTGGTGCTAAACCATGACATGGTTCCCACCTCTCGGGGTTCTTGTGTTTGGTTGTACAGTGCACAGCTCTTCCCATCACAGAGTTAGTAGGTGTTTAAATGTATCAGGCTGCAGGTCAGAAGGGGTCCCCAGGAGCAGGGGACACCTCTCCAGGATGTTGCATGCCCCTGGTATTAGATCCTCTCACATCTTTTACCCTGACTTGATCTGTGTAACGTTCTCCTCTGTGGAATTTCATGGTTCTTCCAAGGTAACTGCTTTGGTTAGAAGTTTGCATGTGGCTTGCCCGGGCGAGGTTGACATGGTTCCCACCTGCAGAATTAAAAGCTGAAATATACACAGCCCAGAATGACACAGGACTGGGGCCTTGCTCCCCACTTCTGCCTGCTTCTGAGGTAAGCTTGGCTGGAGGCAGAGGCCAAAGCCCAAGTCTTCTGTAACTTTGCAGCTGTTGGAGGACAGAGTGGCACTTCCTCCTTTGTAGGGGTCACAGTCAGCAAGCAACAGTGATCATATGGAGAAAGGCCACCCTTATCAGACATGGTGTGGGCTTGGTGTCACCTCCGAGTGCAGCCAGCCCCTTCTTTCCCTAGGGGAGGATCTGGAGATGGCAGTGCCAGGGCAGAGGCAATCCTGACCTGGATCTTAGGGCGCAGCAGCTGTCACGGCATTTGTTTCCAGTCAGTGAGTGTCTCCTGGAGCTGATATGACAACACTGTATACTCAGGAGGCCAGAAGTCCAACATCAGGGTGCGGGCAGGTCACCCTCCCTGGAAGGTGCTAGAAGGATCTGTCTCCTTGGCTCGTACCTGGCCATCTTCTCCCTGTGACCCTTGTCATCATCTTTCTTCTGTGTGTGGTTCTGTCCCCAGGTTTCCCCCTTTTACAGCACACCAGTAGAGACCTCATTGGAATTTAATGGTCTCTGCAAAGGCCCTATGTCCAAATAAGGTCACACTTGAAGTTCTGGAGGTTAGAACTTCACAGTTAAAGCCCTCTCGCAGACCCTGCCTACATGTACTGAGCCAGTGTTTCTGAACCTCCCCAAGAGGTTCTGTGAGGGGCCAGGCACAAGACCCACTTCCCACGGGAGCTACTTCCTGAGGAAGCTGACAGCCCCTTGTTCTTCATAGTCTCATCTGAGAGCCTCTGGGAGCCTCCATTCCTACCCAACCCGGAGCTGGTGCCCATGGTTCTGCTCAGACCTTTCCAGTTGTGGGAACTGCCCCCTCAGCAGCACGTCTGACCCCCATAGATTAAAAAAGCAATTCCTTAGCCACTAAATTGCATATATCTGGCCAGGACTGGGGCCTTTTCTTGGTATCTCTTTGGGCCCCACCAGGTGCTAAATGTTGCCTGTTTGCCCTTGAGACCAAGTATGCTGGCTCTGCATCATCCCATAGGCTCTGATTCTGCTCTTTGGTGAACTCTGAAAAAATTCACTGATCTTTGCTGGAGGAGGAGGGAGGGATGCTTCTAATAATAGAAGACATCCGTGATGCCCACTGAGGGCCTGTGACAAAATACCACATAGAAGCAATTTAAAGAAGGAAGGATTGATTTTGGCTCATGGCTTGGCAGCTCTCAGATGTGTCTCTCACATCTTAATGGACTGATATGGGATATTGGGGTTCAGGAAAGAGTCCTCAAACCCCGAACCCTGAGTTTGAGTCTGCTTTTAACCAAAGAATTGGATAAAATAAAACTGAGAAGGATAATTATTAAATTACCACATTTATTCAGGGAAGTACAAAACCAAGGTAAGGAAAATGGATACAGTCACATGGTCATGGTGGGCCTGGAAGAAATGGGAAAAGAGAGTTAGGAAAGCAAAGAAAGTGTAAAGAGCTCCAGCCATGAGGGAAGGCGATAGGGGGTAAAGCCCATGTGGGAATAGGGGTCAGAGGCTTTCTCCTGTTGTCTTGGCTGGGCTGGGGGAAACTCACCAGAACCTGGGGGGAAGGGGGAGAGGAGAAGAGAGGAGAGGAGAGGAGAAGAAAGAAAAGAAAGAAGAGGAGGAGGAAGAGGAAGAGAGAGAGAGAGAATGAGAGAGAGAGAGAGATTATACTTTCTGGTGGTAGTTCCTGCCTCCCTCTTCAGGTGAGTCAGAGACAGCTGATTGGTCTGGGCTAGGCTGGCTCAGGAAGTTCTAGGGTCTTAAGCTTGACCAACCACAATGCCTGGAGTGGATTTGAATTCTAGTAAAGGAGACCTCCCACTCCAGGGAGGGGTTCAGGTTCATGAAAAACCGGTCTAGGAACTCCATTAGGCAAGAGATGAGGAGTAGCCAGACTTTTCTCTGGATTCTAGCAAAGTGGGGACTGTGAGGCAAGCCCAAGGACAATGCTGCTTTTTGCTTTTGGGGGCCCAGTCACCCTAAACTGTCTCAGTACCAGGAAGCAGAGAAAGGAGGTGCTGCATTCTCTTTTTTTCCCCTTTTTATTCAGGTTGTAGAATGATGGCACCCAGATTCAGGGGGAGCCTCCACCCTCAGCTAATCTTCCCTCGAAATACCCTCACAGATTCACCCAAAGGAGTATTACACTAACACCCCAGGTGTTTAGTCCATTCCTAGGACTGAAGCCAGCACCCCAGCCTTCAGATTTCTAGGCTGTGGTTGTATTGTAACTTAAGCCACAGGCTGCTGACAGATGGGAATCTGGCGAGGCACAATGATCCAGGGGTTGAATACCTACTGTTTCTCTTTTTGAGGTGACTTTTTTTTTTTTTTTTTTTTTTTTGCTGTTAAATGCACTCAGCTAGTATGTTTCAGTTTTCACTGAAAGCAGTCAGTGGCTCTGTGAAGATTCTAAGAAGGAGAATGTACCACCAACATGCTGTATGGCCTTGGGTATATTGCTTGACCTCTCTGAGGGAAATTTACCTTAGTCCTATAAATATGCAGATTAGTCCTGGTGATCCCTGAGGCTCTTTTTGCCCTTCCATTCCTGAGAATTTGCTAGTAATAGAGCTGTGGGCATTTCCTAATAGAATTTGAAGAGCAGGCATTATACATGAAAATAAAAATTACTCCAGAGGAGAGTTAGAAGAGCCAGGATGGGTTCCATGTGTACTTGAAACAACAGACAAAAACCTGCTGCCAATTTTAACTGCCACCTATAATCAAAGACAGGGAGTATATGATTCTTTAGTGGATTAGAGAAAAGAAAATGAAATAAAAAATAAAAAACAAACAGTTTGATTGTTCTGAACTCTATTATCTTAATAAACTGTCTTCCTGGAAAGTTTAAAAATACACAGTCCTTCATCTGGCCAAAGAAAACATTAAGTAAACACTGTTGAGAAAATGTAAGAATTTTCCATCAAGACATAAGGGATGGAAACATGGCTATGTGGACTTGAGGACATCCCCAAGGAGGCCGAGGCCTAGAGGCACTGCCTACTTTACACGTTGGAACACTGCTTTCATCCACAGGGAAAGAGGCTTTTGCTTTATCGAGTGATCTTGCCTGCCTATCATAGCACTCACTATGTAGCTGAGGATGACCTTGAACTTCAATCCTCTTGCCACCACATCCCAAGTGCTGGGATTACAGCTATTGCAGATATGTACTACCATGCATGGTGCTGGGGGCTAAACCTAGGCCTTTGTATATGCTAAGCAAGGACTCTACCCACTGAAGCACACCCCCAGCCCAGCCTGTAATTCTTTTTTGTCCAGATTGATGCAAAAGGCAGGCAGTTCCCCTGGGCAGCAATTTTGGAACTGAGCAATGGGGAGCAAGAAGGAAGAGTGAGAGGAAGAATAAAGGTCCTGTGCTGGGTTAGTTAGCCTTATCTCCTGGGCACTTTGTTAGGCTTGGCTCTTCTGGGTGGGCAGGTGTGTGTGTGTGCGCGCGCGCGCGCGCACTCGCTTTTCAGTAACTGCCATCATGTACTTTATAATAAAATAACGCTTGGTGGGATGTGAGCACTTCTTGCTGGAAAGCTGGGTGGCTGATGGAGAGAGACTGGTGGCCTAGAATGTCACAATCAGGGATGTGCTGGAGGAAGCTAATTGTTCAGTGAGCCCAAGAATGACTAATGAGCAGGGATGCTTTGGGATTCAGGACATGGGATCAGTGCACTGCACTGATAAATTCAAGACCCTCTTGGGTGTGAACACTGGGCAGAACTCTTCAGAAATGCAAAGCTACTGCTCTTCTTCTAGAACAGACATTCCAGCTAACTGTGGAGGTATAGGTGCCACCCCAAGTCTATTCCAAGGTAGGCTTTAGACCCAAAGAGAATCTTGATGGGGACAGCAGTCATTAGAGATTTCATCAGTGATGTGGCATTGGATATTCCTTGATGACAGGTGTTTAATGGTGAAGTATCATCCACAGAACCACCAACAGGTGATGTGGGCAGGAGCAGTGCTTCACAGCGACAGGTGTGTATGGCACTCCAATCTGATGCATTAGTGATCATTTGCACATAGCAAACCCAACAGAGACTGTAGTACTTGCTCAAGGCCTTGTAACAGCTTTGGGTTTAGATGTGATCCTCCAGCCTGTGCATGGGCAGAATCCACTGCGTGAGGTGACTGGTGGAGATAGTTTGCTGGCAGTAGGGAGGGCAGAACCAAATGATGGTGTCTGGAGGAATAGCTTGAGGGGGCTCTTTTGGCCCGGTGTTATGTAGTTTAGGGACGTAGGGTAGAGGCAGGCAGGAGAAAGTGGCCAGGTGTGGAGGTCTCTGAATGCCAGGCTGAGAAGTTGGGAGTTCCCATTTTAGGCAAAAGGGAGCTACTGAAAGTCTCTGAAAGGAGGAGGCTGGTACTGTGTTTGCAGACACCAGGTCTGGCAGCAGAAGCTCTGAGATGGAATGCGCGGTAAGTTGTGTGTATGAGGGCTCAGGGACCTAAAAAGAGGAAGGGTGAGTGGGTGACAGCAGCTTTGGGGGTGCTGAATCTATAGAACTTAGTACCTTTGGGACAAGGAGTTGGGTAGAAGGACAAAACTGAGAAATGTGCACCCAGGGGAGAATGTAGGGTCGTCTGGAGATGTTGCTGGCTCTGGGCATCACTGAGTTACAGGTTGGGCAGCATGGAGCCTGGGGGACCCAAGCTTCCTGGCTGGAAGTAGGGGCACAGCAGCAGCTCTGAAGCAACTAGGAGCAGTTGGAATCTGTTGCTTTTCCTTGCTGGGCCTCTACAACCTCTGGTAATAGCACTCCCCCTTAATCCTCAAGATTGTGTGGGATGGCTTCTCATTGTCTTCATGAGTATGCATATGATCCAGCTCTGGCCAATCAGAGCCCTGTTTCTTTTCTTCCAGTACTGGTTCAGGGTGAGGCCCAAGAGGGCTCCCCTTCTGCTGCTGAGGCAGCAAGCCATGAAAGGGAAGGCATAGCCTGGAAGAGAATAAAGGCCTTGCAGTGCAACGCTGAATCCAAGACCGAGGGGCTAGGGGAGGGTGAGACAGAGGTACAGAGAAGCAGTGATGGAGAGAATGAGAGACCAAGATGCTTCATTGCTGTTTGATCTGTTTGGTCTCCAGCCATCTTGGGAGCCAGATGTGTGTCCCTGGCTTCCTGTTTGGGCAAACTGATGATTTGATTACAGTAAAAGGGTCCTGACTCACTCAAGGTTAGGAGCCACAGGCTGAAGACAGATGCCAGGAGCAGAGGTCCCCAGCACAGGAAGGCTGAATATGAACACAGGGCCCAGGCTTTGCACAGGTGCAGGTGCATTTGGTTTCCACAAACAGTCCAGTTCCCCAGCTTGGCTGCCCTTGTGGGATTCAAGTTGTAGGGGAAAAAAAAAGCTAAAAACAGGAAACAGGTAAACAAAACATTCTAGTCACCATGGAAATGTGAACCCAAGGTGTTTGGAACAATGGTTGTATGGGAGTCCGGAAGTATATTCTATCCACAAACTGGTTGTATCCTAAATCTGTTTTTTCATGGAAGCCTGGACATGCCTATAAGCTCATTATGTAGCCAGCTCCTCCTGGGCTGGGGTTAGCTCCTGTCAGTGTGGTTTCATTATCACAAGAAGGCCATAAACCAAATCTGTGGTTTATGAATGCTAGGCTGCTTCTCTGCCTCCCTCTAGGGTAGAGGCTGTTTCCATCCCAACTCTCCAGATGGAATAATGGAGGTTCGGGGTGGCTCCTTTACCTTCCTGAGGCCACAGTAAAGAATAGAGCCATCTGAGTCTGTGCCCTTTTAACTACTATGTTTGACTACACCATCTGGTAAGAAAGAATATCAGTTAAAGTAGTTCACCCCTGGGGAGATAGCTCAGTCCTTAAAAGTGCTTGCATTGTAAACATTGAGGATGTGAGTTCAGTTCCTAGAACCCACATTAAAAAGAGCCAGGTGTGATGATGCACGCTTTTAATCCCAGTGCTGGTCAGGTGGGGACAGGAGGACCCACTGAATCTTGCTGGCCAGTCTAGCCTACTTAGTGAGTTCTAGGCCAATGAAAGATCTTGTCTCCAAAAGAAATATATATTTTTATATATATATGGTGGACAGGGTCTGATTAATGACACCCAAAATTGTCCTCTGGCCTACGCACACATTGTTTGGTTTTACTTATAAATCTTATGTCATTTACTCTTGCCATAAACCCACTATGTAGGTACAACTTGTTAATCTCACTTATAACTAAGGAAACTGAGGCACAGAGAATTTAGGAATCTTGCCCAAATTCTACTGTTGTAGGAGGCAGAAGTATATTTTAGGATTATCTTTTCTCAGCTGGATTTGAAATGCTAATGTGCCATAAGTTTAATTTGGAAGCTTGGGTTGGGTGATGACTGTCATTTCTAAGCCTGGCTTTCTTCATTCGTGATGCTTTTCATGTGTAGGTTTATGTGAAAGAATCAGGTGAGCAAAGGGAAGATGAGGGATGGAGACCAGCAGCAACTTGACCCGTCTGTATCCTGGAGTTCACCAACATGGATGGAGTTGTACAGTAATGAAGCAAAAGATGGAGACTTCAAAGCAAAGTCACACCATTAAGTCTATGTAAATTGGTTCCTTGGCAAGAAAAAAACTACATGTACTACTGTTTGTGGGCTGTCTGGCTGTGTTACAAATGTCGTGGAGTGGGAGTGTGTGACAGTTTTTTTTTTTAAATCAAGGTCCCATTACAAGACACACTTGGTCTTCTTCAGCTCTCTGAAGCTCATGAATTGGTTCAAGAACAAAAAGCATGAATCATTGTAATGTGAAGTGCTGGGATGCCTGCCTGAATTATTTCTGAGACACTCTCTTTTTGAAAATGTGTTATATATAGTATTTACTTTCCTTGGATTTGGGAACCAGTGACCTATAAGATTCATGAGAACAGGGTTTCAGTGTGTTTTATTGATCTTGACTGTATGCCTATATGCAGTAGGTACACAATAAATACTTTAAAAATAAACGGTGACTCCCACCATACCCGTCTGCCCCTCTCTGGAAGGCTTATGAGGGACTAGCAGGTGAGGCTAACACACCCCCTGCCCCGAGGCCTGGTTCTCACCATTGGACTGGAAAGGCCAAAAACTCCTCTCCCAAGGACAGGAAGAGATGAGGCTAGGGTACCAGGCAGGAGTAGGGTTAGGGTCTGGGGCTGGCTTAAGCCTCAGCATCATAGTGGCACTGAGCTTTGGATCTCTCAGAGAGTGTGGCATTGAGCCCTTGCTTCTCCCCTCTGGGACCTACCTCCATGTCACCTCCTGCCTGCACCATGGAGGGCTGGCTGTGTTAATTCAGCTCTGACTGAGGACTCTGCCACTCGCTGGGGTTTTCTTTCAAATTTTTTTATCGGCTCCCTTTTGGTTGCACAGGTGGTTAGTACTGCAGCCACCATTCTACAGTATGGAAGGTGCTGTCTCTTCCTCCTCACAGGAATCCTGTGACCATTGTATTGCCATTTTTACAGGCAAGAAAACTGAGGCCAAGGGAGGTAGTGCGGGCTGAGCACTGTATGTCCTTTCTGTTGTCTAAACCAAGCACACATGCATGACTTTTGTTTGTTCTCAAACAGGGTTTAGTGTAGCCCATGCTGGCCTCAAACTCACTATGTAGCTGAGGCTGGCCTTGAACTCCTGAGCCTCCTGCCTCTACCTCCTAAGTGCTGGGTTTACAAGTGTGTGCCACAAGAGCATGACTCTTACATGCCCTTTTCTTCCTGTGCTTGTCTTGGACTCACACTTGGCATGAGTTTGGGAAGGGAGGTGCAGGCTTTTGTCTGATAAGCCAGTCTGAGTTACTAGTTTGCCTTATCACAGGCCTTATGAACTGCCTGAGGCTTTGGTGCTCAATGTATCTTATATATATTTTATATGAAAAAGACCACCACCCATCATATTATCTCCTAGAGATCTACGATTGGCTGTGAAGGGAATTTCTGCACAGTGAATGTGAATGAAGTGAATTCTATTGTATTGTATTATTTTCTGCCTAAAGAATAAAATTGCCCCCTAGAAAGGATCCCAGGAGGTCACAGCCCTTGAACACATCCCATCCTTCATGGAGCTGTCCCTGGCCGAGGATGTGTTCCTAGGACTGTATTCTCTGTGCACATGTTAGTAGTAGTGCCTGATTGCAGGCTGAGGTGACAGGTGGGGCTACTCATTGTCTAGCACAGAGGATGCAAATTCTTCCTTTGGCCTAGAAAATTTTAAATCTGGATATATCATATGACCTTTCTGGTTTAAATATCTCTTAGAAAATTAGAAGTTTGGGCAATATCAGGTGAGAATTTGTGTCTAGCAACATTTGTTGACAATTGAAGACTTGGGTGTGGTGGTGCACATCTGTCATCCCAGCTACTCTGGAAACGGAGGCAGAGCATTTCATTGAAAAGCTCAAGGCCAAACCTGGGCTACATAGTGAGACCCTGCCCCCCCCCCAAAAAAAAAAGCTGGGGAGATACTTAGTTGGTTAAGTGCTTGCCTTGCAAGCATGAAGACCCAGCACCCATGTAAAACAAAAAAAGCCAGGTGTTGTGGTACATACCTGTAATTGTAGGTCTGACGAGGCCAACACAGGAGAATCCCTGGGGTCTAGCCAGCCTGCCATCCTAGCCTCATTGGTGAGCTCTTCCCTAATGAGAGAAAAGATGGGTAATACTCCTGAGGATTACACCTGAAGTTGGCTTCTGGGCTCTACATACACACATGCATTAAAAAGTTACAGTTGAAGGCTGGAGTGATGGCTCAGCTGCTAAAGGCACTTGCTTTCAAAGTGTAGGTTTGATTCCCCAGTGCCCCCCCGTGAAGCCAGATGCAGAAAGTAGAGCATGTGTCTGGAGTTTGTTTGCAGTGGCACTAGGCTCTGGAGTACCCATTCTCATTCTCTCTCTCTACTTGCAAATTAATTAATTAAAGATATAATTGAGTTGAGCATGGTGGTGCACGCCTTTAATCGGGAGGCAGAGGTAGGAGGATCACTGTGAGTTGAGGCCAGCTTGGGTCCACAGAATGAGTTCCAGGTCAGCCTGAGCTAGAGTGAGACCCTACCTCTAAAATACCCCCTCCAAAAAAACTACAATTGAATATTGGTTGTCTCTTTATAGCAAGAAAGGTTTAGCAGGCTCTTCATTTTACCACAGACCTTCTACTCTTGCCTCACGCCTCACACCAAGTCCCCTTGACTCATTTCCGTCACCTGACCAGCTGCTGGTTTGGGGCCCCTAACTTCTTCTAGAGTGTATTTGCATTTCAGGGTGTTTTTAAAATGTAAAACAAACAAGCAAAAATTAATAAAAAAAAAAACCCCAACACATCCTCCATTGGACAGCTAGTGGACTTACTGAAGATGTCATCATTTCTGTGGTCACTGATTTCCTTCCCCCAAGGCCAAGAATAGTCCTGAGACATGTGTGGATGCCTAGTAGCAGCAGGATGTAGGAGGGGACACCAGGTGTTTATTACCTGGGGCTTCAGCAGGCCATGTGGACCAGCTTCCTTTAAGAAAGGAGAAGCAGCTCACAAAGCCGGGTGGAAGCTGTTTCACTCTGTCTTTCTCTCTTGAACACTGGGGGTACAGGGAGGGAGGAAGTGATGTGGAGGGGGTTAGAGTGGACTTCTCATCAGTCTCATCCCCTGGGAACCTACCATGATGAAGTAGCTGGGGAATACCCACACTTATCTGAGGGGGGAGAGTACTCTGTGTGTGTCCTTATAGGAAAGACCTTACTGTCTGCAGGAGCAGGGGATGGGGAGAGGCTGAGTTAGGGGTGGAAATGGCTGAGTTCTGCATCTTGTATTTTCTGTCACTGTTTACAGTCTGTGTGGGGACTGTGAGGATTAGAAGGGACAGGGTGCCAATCAGAGGAGCAGGTCTGGTTTGGGTTCTGGATATTTCCTGGGCCCAGACAGGGCTTCCTCATCTGTAGTAGAGGATGCGCTGGGAGCTCTGCAGTGGGGGGGGGGCAGATCTTGCGGGTTTCCTGGGTCGAGGAGGGTAGACTGGAAGGAGGGGGGCCTGGCCCTGCAGCTCTCAATTAAACTTTGGACTGGCTCACCCAGGGAGGTGGCTCCATTTCCTCTAGAGGTTTAAAATAAAGAGCTGAGATTGGATTCCATCTGGAATTAAGGGTGTGGCCTGCCTAGTGCTGGGGTGTACCCCGTATCTCTGCAGCCTTCTTTGTTCTGAGACTAGACACCCTGCCCCTCACCAGCCTGGGTCTGCAGAGTTCCTGGGACTGAAAGACCCTCGGAAAGAGAGGTCCTTTGGGCATTGAGCAGGAGAAGCCCACCTTCTACATTCTACAGACTTGTGTCTCTTGCTCATGTATGGATAATCTGCCTGGAACAGAAAATATAACTCTTCAGGATGGCAGACTGTGGACACATCCCTGCCCCCAAAGAGACACACCTTACCTGCTGTCGGAAGTGATGACCCCCAAGAAGGGTGACCTACAGCTGTGGCCAGGATTAACAGTGCCCCCTTCTACTCTTGGAGTGGTTTCCATTGGCACAACACATTAGTGGTCACTACTGTGCAGAGCAGATGACCTCATTTGAGAACTTAGTTCAGGAATGGGAAGAACAGTGAATTCAAGGCATTTGGAAAAACACCATTTTCCATTTCAGTAGATTTACATCTATGTCTTCTTATCTGTAATCTAAATGAATACATACAACATTCCTTGCTGGAAAGAGGAAGTTTTGTTTAGGAGAAGCTTATTTTAAAACACTGGGAGAATGTAAGTGCTACTCTGTGGGTGGGGACAGGCAACCCTGGGGGTAGGTGGCAGGTGGCTGCATGTCTGGAACATTGAAGACGCAGATGCCCAGGCTATGGCCATAGGCAGCAGGACTTTGTGCCTGACTTTCAGCCTGTCTGGGGCCCCCTAGTCCGTCTGTGAAATGGCTGATTGCAAAAGGGTGGGGGGTCAAAAAACACTTCCTTAGAGTAGGGTCCTCCATCTGCCACCTTGTCTAAGGTGCTCAAGTGCCTGTACTTGTGTCCAGGGCATCTGTGAGGACCAGAGTGAGAAGACAAAGGGCAGCAGTGGTTGGTGTGAGCCATGGCTCTGGGAGGGCTGGTCTCATGGCCCCTGTCTTCCTCCGACACTGAAACGCCTTCACCTCAGAGACATGGGACAGGTGGCCTTTAGTGTGCTTTGTTCCCGCCCTGGCAGCAGCTGACATTAGGCTTTGACACAATGTTCAGCCTGCTTTTCCTAACATGGGCTTGTCTTCGGATTCTGCCTGTCCCACGCTGCTAACCACAGGCTTCTCTGGGAACACATGTCTTCTCCCAGAATGAAGCTGGCAGAGTTGTAGGAAGCAGCTTTGTGGCGGTGCTATGTGTAATTGTGAACATGGTGCCGTGGTTGGCTCACAGGGGAAACCCACTCACCCAGTGGATGGGTATTAAGCCCTCCACTGTGTCTAGGCACGTGGCCATGCCAACATGATGTTGCCTTCATTGTGGGACTGGCTTCCTTGAGGGGGAGCCTACCAATGGAGTAAGCATAGCAACAAGCTTTGTGTTCTGCCCGCTTCACTTCAGTATCTAGGGGTGACAAATTTAACAAAAAGTTAATGATAGTTTTTTTTTTGTACACATGAGTAGTTTGTGTGGTGTGTATGCGTGCATGCGTGCACATGTGTGGAGACCAGAGAACTCAGGTGTCCTTCTTTAACACTGGTATGCATGCTGTGGTTATTCAGACCTGGTGGCCCCAGTGAGTCTCCCATCTCTACTCCCCACAGGACTGGGGTTACCAGCATGTGTGGCCATGCCTAGCTGCTTCTATGGGTGCTGGGAATAAAACTCAGGCCTCATGCTTGCACGGCAGGCAAGTGCTCTTAACCTTTTGAGCCATCTCCTCAGCCCAAGAGATTCTAAAGTCATACTTAGGTGCAGTAAATCACAGAGAAACATAGCTCAAGGTGGTGGTTAGAATGTGGGGCTTATGTATCTTCTTCTGTAAGTGAAGGAAGAGAGAAGGGCTGGGCAGTAAGCAGTAGAGGTGCCAGGTGCTCAGAGCTGCTGATTCTTTTCCTGCTGTGGGTGGGGTGGGGTGGGGTGGGGTGGGGGGAGCTTTACTAACAGATATTCACATCCTGCTTTTAGGCAGAAGATTGGGGGGGTGTGGGCACAGTGCTTTCAGCTCATAATTATCCTTAAGCCTATATGGGGGGTGACATATTCTGGTCTCCTCCATTAGTTACTTACATGCCATTAAACAAAAGAAAGGCTAAGAGATCAAAGATTGAGGACTTTGTGGAAAGGCCATACTGTTGGGTGGAGAGCACATCTAGCCAGCAACTGGGCTCTGAGGTGAAGTCTGGGCAGGGGAGAAATGACGTAGGAAGGTTTTGCATAGCTCCCAGCTCATGAGCTGTGTCCTGCTGGTTGACACTGGGAAGGCGATACTGCTGAATGTTGGTACCTGGCTAATGGTATGGAGGCTTCTGGGGAGCTGGGCCCTGGCTGGCTGGGAGTGTGCTGAGTGCAGCGCTATCCTGGCAGGGTGGTGCTGAGTTGTGCCTGCTGTACACTCATGACACACCACTTGGGGATGGTGGTGTCAGAGAGGCTGTGCTGGAGCCAGCTGGAGGGGGTAGATCAGGTGTGTCCTAGTTATATATACTGGTTAAATATTAAAGTTGCTAAAATAAGAGAAACATGAAAAATAATATGTGAACTCTTAATAGAACATTAAAAAATTCCAGCTGTAGTGCTCAGAAATCCTTTGGCAGTACATGATAGAAACCTAAATTTAATTAGTTTAAACAAAGATGAGAATTTGTGGACTTGTGTGTCTGGGAATCTAGTTATATCCTTGGATTTCTGGATCTAAGGATTCAGACAGTGCCCCTGGGGTTCTTCCTGTCCCCTCCCTCAGCTGTGTGTCTTGCCTCCACTTCATTTTTGGCTGGGTCAGAGGGCTAAGTGACTGCTAGCTTAGTGACGCCAGAGGCCAGCAGGAAGACTGGAAGGGACTTTTTGGTGGCATGCTATCATTTGCTTGACCCCAGGGCTGGAGGGAAGAAAAGGAGGAGTCACATGGAACGGCTGTTAACAGAGCAGGGGATGAACACGTGCCACACCATGAAAATGACAGTCGGTCTCACCATGTGAGAATATGGTGTCCCCGAAGGTCATAGAGACTCATCCAGAACTAATCTATTTGGGTGGCAGGAACTTGTATTGTGTGCGTGTGTGAGATAGGTTCTTCCCATACAGTAGCATGTTGATCCTCCTGCCTCAGCCTCTCAAGTGGCAGAGTTACAAGTGTACCCTACCATGTTCCACCCAGAGCTTAGATTTCAAGGTTGTTTTTGTGAGTTTGGCATGTGGCACACACCTGTAATCCTCAAGAGACTGAGGCAGGAGGATTATTACAATTTTGAGGCTAGTGTGACCTATGTAAGTGAGACCCTGTGTCAAAAAATTATTTTAGTGTCAAAAATTACAGTGCTTAAAGGAGAATAATCTGGTCCAGATATGTCTTTTCTGTCACATTACATTTTGGGTCACAATTAACATACTTTTAAGTCTTGATCATAGGCCCCCAGGATGTAGCACACTTCCTTGTAAAGGGTAGATAGTGAATGTTCTATGGTGTGGGCTCTATGGGCTTTGTTGAACACAGCATGAAAACTAAACAAATGGGTGTGGCTGTGTGCCAATAAAGCTTTATTTATAAACACACATTCTGCTAAGTTTGGCCTACGGATACCTTGCCAAACTCTTGATATAGATGTGACTGAAAAAAATCACTGCCTGATTCCATTCACATGAGCACTTTAAAATAGTCAAGCTCATAGAGAATAGAATGATGGTTGCCAGAGGCTGGGGAGGACCACAATGTGAGGAGTCTTTCTTCAGGGTGATTCAGCTTAGAAAGAGACACCTGCTGTACAGTATTGTTTCCAGTCATGAAAGTGACAATATTCAGACTGCTAAAAGGGCAGATCTCACTTAAAAACCCCAATTACAAATATTCCAGCTCTATACCAACATATCTAAGAGGGTAGATCTTACTTTATATATGCATAGGAAGGAAATAAAGTACATTTTTATAGCAGGCTATTTTTTGTTGTTGTTCCTAATGTGGTGGGAAATGTCTAGAAAAGACAGAGCCCATCACAAAAGTAAGGAATAAGAACTGCCTCATCTGAAGGAACATGTGGCATTCCTCACAAATGGATATGCAGATAGTGTCCACCATGGCCACACATATCTAAGAAGCAGCATTGGAAGGCACAGTTAACATGGTCCTATTCTGGCCTTGGCCAGGAGAGTTTGATCTTGCCAGTTTGGGCAGTATGTGCAGTTAAATAATGGATTTGGGATTAGTATAGTATGTCTAGTTGAGGTTTAAAGACTCCTTCTGGGGCCTGGAGAGATGGCCAAGAGGTTTAAGGTGCTGGCCTTAAATTCCTAGTACCTGAGTAACGTCAGATGCACAAAGTGGCACATGTGTCTGGAATTTGCTTGCAGCAGCTAGAGGCCCTGGTGTGCCCATTCTCTGTGTGTCTTTTCTCTCTATCTGTTTGCAAGTAAATTAAAAAAAAATGACTTCTGCACCCTCCCAACCAGATGTCCCCAAGGATTGAAAATGTCCCTTGTTTGGTCAGTAGTATGCCGGGACAGTCCTCTGAGAAAGGCTCTTCTCCTAGAGTTGCATTGCAACACCTTCAGCTGCCCACCAGCTGCTGTGATTGGCACAGAGGAGCTGGCCAGATCTGGAGTAGACTTGCCCCCCTCCCCCACTACTGGCAGTTCAGGGCCCTGGCCCTGCTCAGGACACTGGATTGGATCCTTCTGGTTCTTAGTCACTGTGATCGTGGGGGTGGAGCACACAGAGGTTGCCTGGAACTTGGGGTCTATGTGACTGTCCTAGGTCATCCAACTCAGGCCAGGGAAGGGCGGAAACTCTGAGAACATTCCGTTTGAATAAGATGCATTTAATAAGAGCAGTGGAAAAATGGCAAACCTGGCTCGCTTGGGGGAAAGAGAATGTGCTTTCATGTAAAACAAACAAACAAAAAATGTGACTGGGGAGGCTTCAACAAAATAAGATGACCTGCAGGCTGGATTTAAAAATTGGCACTGAATGAAATCTTATTTCCACAGCAGTGACTCCCCTCCAGCAGTGCTTGCCTGACTGCCTGATGGAGTAAACCAAAATAACTTCCTAAATGAGAGTTTATGGAGTCAGGAACTCTGGGCCTGGACTATCACACACCAGATGAAAACCAGGGTGCCTTTGTTTATAACCAGCAACCTTGGTTTGAAGGTTGATGGTGTTTGCAGAAGGCTGGGTCACACACAAGTGCAATTAAAAAAAAATTACCGAAGATGGCCCAAAGAGAGTCATAACAGTGTTTCCTTTCCATCTTTATGCAGCCTGTGTTTGTTTGTTTGTTTGCTTGTTTGTTTTTCTCTCTGGGAAGAATGGCTGTGTCCTGTGTAATTAATATAACCAGCTTTTGTTTAGATAGGAGCATGGGGAAACAGGCTCAGGGTGCTTTAGTTGATGTCCCTAAGTGGTGTACTTTAAGTATGTTCCTAAGTGGTGTTTTACAACTGGAACATGAATTTTTCTTTCTTTTATTGTGCAAGAAAGAAAAAGATGCTTTTGGGATGTAAAAGGCCTAAATTCTTGAGTTGCACAGAAGCAGGCATGAAGCCTTCTGCTCTCTGTTGCTGCTGGTCTTTGGTTGCTTGGAGTCCAGGCCTTTTTCTTTCTTTCTTCTTCTTTTTTTTTTTTTTAAATTTCAGGGCACACCTTCTTGCTGTTGTTTGCTGTGCTGTGGCAGAGGTGATGTCCACCTTCTGCTCATGCCATCATTGTCCTTGCTATGATGGTGCTTCCCTGAGTCTGTAAGCCAAAATGAACCTATTCCTTCCTCCAGAAGCTGCTTTTGGGTTGGGTTCTTTTTTGCACAGCAATGAGAAAGCTGACTACCACAGTTTTGGTACCAGAAGTGGGGGTCTGTCATTTCTAGAACCCTGATTCTATGGCTTTGACCTTTTGGAACTGATTTGTAGGAGGAATGTGGAAGGATTTGAAACCTTGGCCTAAGAGACCACTTGAAATACTATAAGTATAGCTCGATGGACCATTCTTGTAAGAGTTGGAAAGACCTGAATGCAGTAAGGACTATGGACTGTGAGGTTTGGCTTACGAGAGTGAGAAAGAACTTTGTCAGAACTGTGCCAGGAGCAGTTTGTGTGAGAGGCTTGCTGCCTTCTACCTGCCTGTGTCCTGAGAACTTGTGCAGGGTTGCATTGCATAAAAATGGACTGGTATGAGCAGATGGAGATGACACAGAAAGAAATGAAATTTTTGGGCTGAAACTGTTGCCTGTTCAGCTGCAATTGTTTGAGAAATTACAATCATTGAGATTGGGTCAGGTGATTTGCATTGAGACAGAAAGTATAATATGGACTCTTAAAAATATTTATTTGAGAGAGAGAGAGAGAGAGAGAGAGAGAGAATGAGAATGAAAATGAATGGGTATGCCAGGGCCCCCAGCCACTACAAACCAACTGCAGACACATGTGCCACCTTGTGCATCTGGCTTTATGTGGTTACTGAGGAATCGAACTTGTGCTTTGCAGGCAAACGCTTTAACCACTAGGCCATCTCTCCAGTCCAAATGCTCTTTTGAAGTAAGGGTCCTGAATGTTGAAGTTTTCCTGCTCTTCAAAGTTAGCTTTGTTCCCCCCTGGATTAACAAGTTGGTAGCTCATGTATTACTATGGAGTATAACTTAAAATGCAGGAGAGAGGGTCATTGGATGTACAACCCGTTTTTTTTTTTTTTTTTGGTTTTTTGGAAATGGCCATGGGCAGTTTGAAGCAGGTGTGTTGGATTACCTCTGTGGAAGGCCGGATGAACCATGGGTTGTTGCAATGGAGACCCAGTGAAATGCCAGGACTATGGGATGGTTGCCACAGAGAACTTCCAGCACTGGATGAACTTTTCCTGGACTGTGAGTAGCCAAACTCCGGAGACCATTTACTGGTCATTATTGGACTTGGAGTTATAATATAGTTTGATGTTTGCCCTGTTTGTTTTAAATCTTGTATTGGTTCAATTTTTCATTAAAATCTTTAATAAAGAAAAACAATTTTTTAATGTGTGTGCATGCTTGTGCTTGCATGTGTGCATGCATGTATGTGTGTGTGTTTGTGTGTATGGATGTACCAGGGTCTCTTGCCACTGCAAATGAATGCCACACACATATGCCACTTTTTTTTACATATTGGGGATGGACCCCAGGGCCTTGCACATCCTAGAGAACCACTTCTAAGCAACATTCCCTATATTTTTAAAAAAAATATATTTATTTGCAAGCAGAGAGAGAGAGAGAGAGAGAGAGAGAGAGAGAGAGAGAGAGAGAGAAGAGAGAGAATGGGTGGGCCAGAGCTGCTGCTGCAAATGAATTCTAGATGCATGTACCACTTTGCATCTAGCTTTACATGGGTACTGGGGAATTGAACCAGGGTTGTTAGGCTTTGTAGCCAAGTGCCTTAACCACTAAGCTATCTCTCCAGCCCCTATCCCCTCTATTTTAAAAATATAAACAGGATCACGATGTGTGTGTTGATATGTAGCTTTCTTTTTCCAGGTGTATGTAGCATTCCATCATATCAGCCCAAATGTGTATGACTTCAATGCTACAGAGCATTCATAATGTGGATTCAATTCATAACTCATAGAACCATTCCCTCCCTACCTTTCTTCCTCTATCTTTCATCCTTTCCTTCTCCCTTCCCCCTTTCTTCCTCCTTCCCTCTTTCTATCCTTTTCAGCACTGGGGATCAAAACCCGTGTAAGGCAAATACTCTGTTGTGTCTCAGCCTCTGTTCTGTAAAATGGCAATGATAATGCCACCATTGTAGGGTTGTAATTTAACACACCTATCAAATGAATACATGTAGAACACAGCAGGGGATCATGTGCCAAATGTACATGCAAAAAATGCTCAGTAATGCTACTATCATCAAATTATTTCAGTCAAGAGCTTGGTACACACTTGTGAAGATATCACAGGCACCCAGAAGCAGCCTTGTGGGTGAAGGGTATGTTGGTAGGCACTGGCAAATTCCCTTCCAAATGGGCCTCGCCTTTCCCCTTTTCCCCTGACAACCCTGGGTGGGGCTCAGGTCTTATATAGCAAACTGCATCATGGAAGAACTGGGTTCTCAACTCCATCTGGCTCTTCCCTCTCAGGGCTCTGTGCCAGACCTCAGATGCATCTCCCTGAAGGCTGTCTCTTCAAGTCCCAACCTGCTCCTCCTTTGCTGGACCCACCTCTGTGCTCAGGCCAGCCTCTGACCTGTACCCTCAATTCACAGATCTAGAAACTGGAGGCCTCAGGAAATTAGCTTGTTCAAGGTCTGGAAGCTAAATGTAGAGTGAGGCTTGAACCCAGCTGTCCTCTCCCACACACTATCTACTCCACGAACCCTGCTTCTTCCTGAAAGGTTGAAGGAGGTGTCAGACATGATACATTTTCCATCTGCACGTTTCCAAATCAGTATCCCGATAACTGGATCAGAGTGATGAGAAAAAGCGGAGGTGACCAGCACAGGGAGTGTCTTAGTCACTGCCTGTTTCCCTCCCCTTCTGACTAAAGAGAGTTTGGAATGGCGCATGTGTTGTTTGCTGTGTCCCCACGTCACAGTCTGTGCTGCTCAGTCACGCCAAGAATGCTGCCCTTCTAACAGGTAACTTTTCTGGAGGGAAGCGCTATTCTCAGGCCTGTCCCCATGTGCCTATCAGGGACCTTTGCCACAGACCTTCTCACATTCCAATGGGCATGCCTGCAAAATGTGAAGCAAATTTACTCACATGTTTCTGACCTTGGGCAGGAGGGGAAATGTTTCTGGTCTGATGCATTCTTTCCTTCCTCCCCTTTTTATTTTCTCACGTTGATATTAAGAAAGCAATAAACATGCTGCTTGCCCCCAAACTGTCTGAATTTAAAACTTGGACTCTTAATTTGCATAGACAGTAGTTCACTATGAGGAATGTAAAACATTTGACAGAATTTCCTGAAGGAACAATGAGCCCCAATTCCCTGATTAAAACCACATTAGAATAAGAAGCAGGCTACATCCTGCAAGTCCAGGCTGGATGTGATGGCCTCATGGCTTTTTTTTGGGTGCCCTAGCTTATTAAGGGCACCCCAGTAATGTCAGCTCCAGCCTGTCTCTATGTTGAATTGTTTTCTCAAAAGGCCAGGCCCTTCCTGTCTGCAGCACTGTAATGGAGGAAAAGCCAGCGAGCGCCCCTTCAGGCAGGCCAGCCATGAGCATTCACCCTGAACTGTAATCGTCCACTCCCGTGTTCTTTTCTTCCCATCTCATAGAATGATAATGAAAGGTGTCTGGGGGTAGGAAGATGTATGGCTTAAGCAGGGCTTGTTGACCTTTTCACTGTTGGTATTTGTGGCTGTGAAGTTCTTTGACAGCCAGACTATGTGTTGTAGAATGTTTAGTACACCCCGTCTTTACTCACTTAGCTGCTGGGAGCGTCCCTGTCATTATGATAACTCAAGGTATCTGCGATAATGCCAATCCAGGATGGGGAGGAGAACCTCCGGTCTAGATTTTGGTGGTTTTGAATTTGCACCCTGTTGTGCCATCCTGTGCATCATCACCTGAAGTGTACTCTATACACGGGACTGTGGCCTTCTGATGCTCACTTTCAATCCTGATTCCTGACCTAAGGTCTTGGTGAGAGTTAGTCAGTGGCTGTTGCTTTGGTTATGAGGCCCTGGAGAAGACCCCAAAATAGCATTCCTCTTCTCAGAATATACTGAAAGATGAAGTCATAGTGGGCGGTGTGGACTTGAGACCCTGCCCAGGTTTCTCTGGCTAGTCATTTTCCATTCTTGGGCCAGTATGCAAAGTGTCTGGAAGCACAGGAGGTATCCGGAGGATGGTGGACACTGGGAATTAGTGCAGAGGCCCTGACCCCTCACAGGTAGAGTGCTTCCTGGCATTTCCCAGGCTGCCTCAGTGCTCTTGACTACCTCACCTCAACCTGCTCACTTACTGATGAAGGTGTGACCTCCTTGGCCTTGTCAGTCTACAGCTACCTTGGTGACACAGTGGTGTCCATATTCCCAGTACCCTCTGAGCCCATCTCTAGGGGGTTATTGAGATTACAGTGGCTCGTAATAGAGTCCCAGAATTCTAAGGAAAAGCATCTATGGCCCATGTCAAGTTAGTGCTGCATTAGGATAGAGGTCATATCAGGCTACAGGCCTGTGCTTCTTCCTATATAAGGGTCTTCACATTCCCTAGGCCTTAGGTCTGCAGAGAAGAAGAAAAAGTCTGTCCCCCTGTATTTTAAATTTTATTTTTAAGTTTGAGGTTTCGACTCCTTAATGTAGCCGCCCTATTTTGTGTGCCTAGTTGACTGAGTCCAGGCTCCACACAGGCCTGTCTGTCTCTGACATGTTCCCTGGGTGCCACTGTGCTGAGCTGGGCCAGCAGCCCGGGCCTTGTCCCTGCACAACCCTGCCTCTTTTGGAGGTCATAGTGTGCCCTTCCTTCACCATGGCTCTGGGCCACTCTTCCTGAGAGTACTTGTGAATGATGATGCAATACTAGAAAAATGATCATCTCCCAGAGAGAGGCTGCTGGCACTCTGCCATGGAGGAGGGGCATGGGGGGATGTGTAGTATTGGGGTTCCTGGTGGTTGTTTGCCTTATATAAGGGTGCGCACATGCATGTGGGCATGCTTTTGCATGGGCACACTTATTTTCAGTTACAAATGTGGTCTCCTAGGAGAAAGTTCAGCAAGCTGGATACTTGATTTAAATTCTTAGGCCTGGGCTGGAGAAATGACTCAGTAGTTAAAGGCACTTTCTTGCAAAGCCTGCCAGCCTGGGTTGATTCCCTGGTACCCACATAAAGCCAGATTTACAAAGTGGTGCATGTGTCTAGATTTTGTATGCACTGGCAAGAGGCCCTGGTGTGCTTATTCTCTCCCCCATTCCCCTGGTCTGGCTCAAATAAATAAATAAAAATATTAAAAAAATAAAATTTTATGCCTTTATTAACTGGCTGACTCCAGTCTCTGTTGACTTGTTCCTTAAACCAGATCAAATCATAGTGGGAGAGGATGAGCCATGTGTGGGGCCTGCTGACATTGCACTCCTGCTACCTTGTCTTGGAGAATTTCTTTCAGAATCACCTGGCACCTGAGTAAGGGAACTCAAAAGTCACTGTGGCCAGTGGACTCATTTTAAAGGAAGACAAAATGGAACAACTTGGAGCCCATGGCCCTCCTGAGGCCACACTGTTGAAACCCAACTCACCTCTTAAGGCCCAGGCAGAGTGGTCTCCTCTGCTCTCCTTTCCTTTGTAGACAGTGTATTGTGATCAGTTTGCTGAGTGGGCCCAACATCAAATCTTAAATTGCATGGTTCTTGAGCATGAACGTTGACCATGTAGGCGACAGTACCAGGTTGCAGCGTCACAAAAATAAATATATGTTCTTACAGCCAATGGGCTGTGGGTTGGGCACCCCTGTTTTTTTTTTTAATTTGTGTGTATACATGTGTATGCATTTTCATGTGTCTATGGGGGTGTGTGCATGTGGAGGCCAGAGGGCAACCTTTGGCATTGTTCCTATTTTATTCTATATTCTTTGCACTGTGGGTGTGTAGTGTATGTGTCCTTGAGGTGCCCATGCCATAGCCTGCAGTGGGTGGAGAGAAGCACCTGCTGTTTCTCTCATCACTCCATCACTTCCATATATTCTTTTTTTAGGGGGGTAGATCTGAAGCTTTCTCTTTAAACAATAATGGTTCAGAATTTAATAACCACAAACCAGCCATACTGGACTTATGAACTAGTGAGTGACTCACCAGAGCCCCATGGTCCTCAGTGTGTGCTGTCAGCCAGTGCCCTGTGGCTGCTGATCAGGGTTCTAGGCCCAGTGAGGCTGACATAAGACAAAGGCAGCTGTTCCCTTTCCTTGCTTCCAGCTGCCTCTCCCAGGAGAGGGTCTGAGCCACCCACCCAGCAGATATATCCAAGGTGGTTCTTCAATGCCTGGAAACCTTGGGAGTCTTTCCTCTAGGGTCTTGAAGAGCACAGAGTCCACCCTGAACTGTGTGTACAGGAGGGGCATGTAGCTGTACACCTTGACAAAAAAGTTGGTAAACTTGTGCCTCCCATGGAAGTCGAATTCATCATTGCATGCATTCTTTTTTAAAAATATTTTATTTATTCATTTTCAAGCAGAGACATACAGAGAGAGAGAGAGAGAGAGAGAGAGAGAGAGAGAGAGAGAGAGAGAGCGCACCAGGGCCACCACCTTGTGGGGCTGGCTTATGTGGGACCTGAGGAATTGAACCCGGGGCCTTAGGCACTGGAGGCAAGTGTCTTAACCGCTGAGCCATCTCTCCAGTCCTGCATGCATTCTTTTTAAAAAAAATATTTATTAGAAGCCGGGCGTGGTGGTGCACGCCTTTAATCCCAGTACTCGGGAGGCAGAGGTAGGAGGATCGCTGTGAGTTCGAGGCCACCCTGAGACTACATAGTGAATTCCAGGTCAGCCTGGGCTAGAGTGAGACCCTACCTCGAAAAACCAAAAAAAAAAAATTTATTAGAGAGAGAGGTAGACAGAGAGATCGAATGGGCACTCCAGAGCCTCCAGACACTGCAAATAAACTCCAGATGTACGTGTCCCCTTGTGCATCTGGCTTTAGGTGGGTACTGGGTACATTTTGCTTTGCAGGCAATTGCCTTAACCACTGAGCAGTCTTTCCAGTCAGTAGACATTCTTATTTGAACTGGAGTTTTTTACTAATTCTGGAGTTTACCATTTTTTGAGAGCTCTGGTGATTCTTGGATCCCTTTTCCCCTACAGAACTGGGATTACAGACAAGCAATGACATGCCCAGCTGTATATGTGGATCCTGGAGATCAAACTCAAGTGGTCTCTCAAGCCTCCTAAGCCCTCATGCTTGCATAAGAAGTGCTCTATTGCCGGGCGTGGTGGTGCACGCCTTTAATCCCAGCACTCTGAAGGCAGAGGTAGGAGGATTGCCATGAGTTCAAGGCCACCCTGAGACTACATAGTGAAATCTCAAAAAAACAAAAAAACAAGTTCTATCTTTTTTGAGATAGTGTCTCTCACTGACCTGGAGCTTACCAAGTAGGCCGGACTGGCTGGCCAGTGATCTTTGCCCAGATCCTCATGTCTCCACCTCCCCAGTGCTAGGATCATAAGCCCACCATGCCGGGCATTTTAAATGTGAGTTTTGGGGGTCAAACTCAGTTCCTCATGCTTACAAGGCAGGCACTTTACTGCCTGAGCCATCTCCCTGGGCCCTGCCTCCATTTATTTATTTATTTATTTATTTATTTATTTATTTATTTATTTATTTATTTATTTAGCAAGCAGAGAGAGAAAATGAGAGTGAGGGAATGGATGCATCAGGGCCTCTTGCCACTGCAAACTCCAGATTCATGTGTCACTTTGTGCATCTGGCTTTATGTGGGTAGTGGGGCATCAAACCTCAGCCTTCAGCCTTTGCAAGTAAGCGTCTTTTAACCATTCAGCCATCTCTCCAGGTACCACCTGAGTCTCACTATGCAGCTGCCTCCTTTTTTTGAGATAGGATTTCATGTAGCCTTGAATTTGCTAATTACCTTGGGCTTCTCATTCTCTTGCCTCTACTTCCTCTGCTGGGAATATAGGCATGCACTGTCATGCCCAGTTTATGCAGTGTTGGGGATTGAAACCAGGACCTCATGCATGCTCGGCAAGTACTCAACAAATTGAGCTACAGTTAAAATTAGAACTTTTAATTGCACGCATGCGTGTGTGTGTGTGTGCATGTGTATGTGTATGACAGGGTATCTTGCCACTATAAGTGAATTGCTTACATGGCTCTATGTGGTTAGCTGGGGAATTGAACCAGGGTGACCAGCTTTGTAAGCAAGTGCTTTTAAAATTTTAAACTGCTGAGCCATGTCCCTAGCTGCCCTAACAATTACATTTTTCTTTTGCACTCTGATCTTGCTCATTCAACAACTTAAGTTGTTATAAAGTGTTCCAGGGGCTGAGGGTAGAATGGGTGGTAGGCAGGCAGACCTGGTCCTTGCTGCCTGCTGGTGACCAGATGTCATTCCAGTTTTTGGACCTGTCCTTGTTACCACTGTCTAAATTTCAAAGTACTTTTATCACCCTAAGAAGAACCCATGCCCATGACCAGTCAGTCATTCCTCATTTGCCCCACCAGAGCCCCTGGCCACCACTAATCTGTATTCTGCTTCTGTGGGTCTTTATTCTGCACTTTCAGAAGAACGAGCAATGTGCAGTCTTTCATATTGGCCTGTTTCCTTTAGCGTAATGTTACTGAGGTTCACCCATGCCATGGTGTGTATTCTGTATTCCTCTTTGGGCTAGTTGTAAGCTCTACTGCGTTGTCATTATCCATGGGTGCCCTCTTATTTAAATTTTGGCCACCAGGTGTTCTGGAGCTTTCTGGTGAGTGCATGCTATTTCCAGCTTCTCTAATGGCCACTTGGATCAGCACCCACCACTTGCTGGGCTGGCAGTATTGACACATTTTTCAGGTGGTCATTGGAGAAAAAAAGCAGTGTCTGAGCTGTTGAAAGGGAAGGTCCTCTTCCCTAGGCCTGGAATCTGATATGATTCCCCCTAGGGATATGCGTCAGGGAGGGCTGCACTGTTACAGGTGGGAATATAGCACAACTCTGGAGTGCTGGACAGAGTAACCAAGCTCACTGATGGAAGGCAGTTGGAGGTGGCAGCCAGGACCTCAAGTGTCTTTCCTCACAGGCACCTGCTGTTTGCAGTGAAGATGTCCTGGGCTCAGCTAGACCAAGGGCACATTTTAAGGTCCTTGTTTAGAGTAGTGCCTTTATTATTTTTAACCTTTGGTGTGTATGTGTGGGAGTGCTGGTGCAAATGTGACACAGTGCTTATGTGGAGGTCAGAGGCCGATTTCAATCCTTACCTTCCACTTTGTTTGAGGCAGGGTCTCATTAGTATTCACTGCTGCATTCATCAGGCCAACAGACCAGAGTGTCCAGTTCTGTCTTTCCCTCCCATCTTACTGTAGGTATGCTGGGCTTACAGGTATGCATCACCATATCCGGTTTTCACATAAGTGCAAGGGATCTGAACCCCAATCCTCATCTTGCATGGCACTTTCTCCCCTGATCTATACTCTACCAGCTTGAGTTTTGCTTTTATTATCTTTTGTCTGTTTATTTAATTAAGACATAATGTGTGTACAGTAACATTTACCTTTTTGTTGGGCGTGGTGGTGGCTCACACCTTTAATCCCAGCACTCGGGAGGCACAGGTAGAAGGAGCACCATGAGTTCAAGACCACCCTGAGACTACATAGTTGAATTCCAGGTCAGCCTGGGCTAGAGGGAGACCCTACCTCAAAAAAAAGTAAAGCAAAACAAAAACCCAACAACAACAAAAAAGAAATACCTTTTTGAAGTACATAGTTCTGTGTATGGAAACACGCGTGTGCAATCATGAACTGCTGCTATCGGGAGGACATTCCTGCAGGTGCCTTGTGCTCACCTCCTACCCAGAGCCCCAGCTCCTGGCAACCACTGGCCTGTTTTCTATCCTGATGTTTGTCTTGACACAAATGTGATAGAAAAGAATCACGCAGAGCGTGCCCTTCGAGTCTGGCTTCTTTTACTTCACACGACGCATTGAGGTTGGTCCATGTTGCCGAGTGCTGGTTCCTTTTTGATTTTGAGTGGTAGTCCGTTGTTGTTTACCTCTTCCTCAGCTGCAAGACATTTGGGATATTTCCAATTTTTTGGTGATTATGAATAAAGCCACTATAAACATTCTCAGACAGCTTTTTGTGTGAACACAAGTTTTCATTTCGCCTGGGTAAATACCTAAGAGTGGGATGCTGGATTGGTCGTTAGGTGGATGTTTAAGTTTCTAAAGAACTTCCAAGCTGTTTGCCAGGGAGCGACAGCGTTCTGCATGCTCAGCAGTGATGCATGAGCATTCATTATCTTTCATGATGCTTCTGTCTTCTGAACTGAGCAGAGCCAGCTGAGCAATGCCCAAGTGTGCCTAGCTTTCGAATTGCCAGAACAAAGATGCACTCTGTGCCTTGTACCTGTTTCAGCTTGAGCTTCCAGCAAGTGCACTGGGAGGCAATGATTTGAACCTAAGTTGTGTGTTTGGGGAGTGGTGCCAGGAAATACAGCAGGGCAGTAGAGAAGTGAAATGATGAGACACACTCTTAGTGAAGAGCGTGTGCATCAAGTATGCTGTCCTTGTGGGTAATGGGCACTTACAGCCCCTGGGAACTGAGAAACACACCTCATAGTCCCTTCCCAACCTAGAGGGCAGGGACTGGAGTTTCTCTAAACCATTTCCCAGCAGTCATCAGCTGCTGTGGGCTTGCGTTCTCTCCTTGGCATTCCCTGCCTGCCTGTGTATGGCATAGCTGGCTTCAACAGCCAGTCACAGGTGAAGGACATATGGAAGTCTGACCCAGGCTTGTCAGAGACAGGCCCCCTCCCCGGGTTCTAGATGGTACCCTCTATCTGCTCTCCACATTCCCTCATTTATCAGAGTCTGTCCATTGGCACTTCCTTCTCTGCCTCGCCATTTCTGCTTCTTGTGTGCCCATTGCCCGCTGACAGACTGCAGATATCAGGTCCCCAAGGGAGAAATTGGTGATTGTTAGTCATTGTCCTATTGCCAGAATGTTCATTTCAGGTCATCTGTAGTCACACTGGCCATCTGCCTGCTGCCCTTGGGTCACATGGCCTGCCCTGGGCTACTAGCTGTGTCCAAGTAGGTGACCAGAGACCTAAGATCAGTGCTGTCCAGTGGACTTCTCTGAGATGATGCATGTTCATGTATACCCTGACTGTTACAGTAGCTACTAACTCTAAGACTCAGAGTTCTCTGCCCATCTCCCAAATGACTCCTGAGTGCTTAGAGTATGGCTCTAAGGAACCAAGGTTTTAATTTGATTTAATTTTAATCAAGATTTAATTTTATGTATTCACATGTGGCTAGTGACTATTATAGTTCCAGAACATGGACACTAAAGGTTTTGACCTCTTTCTTTCAGCATTCAGTGTGATTTGTGATCACTGCTTAAAAAGCCAATAAATACCTGATTCAGAAATGATTTTAATTTCTTTTAAATTCTTTTTTAAAAACTCCATCTGCTTCAGAAATTAAAATGTCATCATTTTAGGCAAGGAAATTAAAATTGAACCAATGAACTGTGGGTATTTTGTGTGTGTGTGTGTGTGTATGATGTATATATACCTGTGTGTTGCGGATATGCGAGCCCCATGGACGTACCTACAGAGGCCAAAGGAGGACATTGGGTTATATGTCCTCCTCTGTCGCACCTTACTTTCCTGAGGAAGAGTCTCTTATTGAACATGGAACTTACCATTTTTTGGTTAAACTGGCCTACAAACAAGCCCAAGCAATTATCCTGTCTCAACTCCTCAGCACTGAAGTTACAGGCATGTGTAGTCGTGCCTGGGCTTTTATGTGGGTGCTGGGGATAGAACTCAGGTCCTCATGCTTGCATGGCAAGTGCTTTTAACAGTGAACCATCTCCCCAGCCCTGAGAATGATTCTTTTTATGAAGCTTCCTTTGATATATTTGCATTTTTACCTTCAGAAGCCACAGTGTTCTGTACATCTGTGCCTCCCCACCCCATTTTGTATTGTCAGATGTATGTGCATAAGTTACTGATTTTCTCTTATCCTTGGAGACTCTTGGCAGCTGATGGAGCCTACCTGGTTACAGGGCTGAGTTTGTTCCTTGGAATTGGGAAGCACAGTGTTATCCTTGAAGGCAGTCTATTTGTAAGTTCCAGAAACCAGAGTGAGGCTTCAGTGCTTTTGAACTGCCTGAAGATTATATGTCATACATTAAAAAAAATTTTTTTGGAGACAGGGTCTCTTGCATCTCAGGTTCCAGCTCCAACTCAGTTTGTAGCTCAGGATAATCCTGAACTTGTGACCTTTCTGCCTCTACCTCCTGAGTGCTGGGATTACAGGTGAGCATCACCATACCCAGTTGATTTTTGGTGCTGTGGATTGAATTTAGGGTGTCATGCATGCTAGGCAAGTACTCTACCACCTGTGCTACATCCCCAGCCCATACATGACATCATGAGCTTTCATTTCACTCTTGCCTTGGCTTTGATAAATGACCAGGAGCTGCCTTTGTCATGGGTGGAGCATCAGTCACAGAGGAAGGAAGCAGGGTTCAGCTTGGTGCTGTGTTCCACTTAACAGTTTTCTTCATCTGTAAATAAAGAGTTTTGATTAGATCTGCACTTACCAAGTGTCTCATGGAACACCCTTGCAGGAGATGTTGATAGATGCATCTCAGAAACAGAGCTTTATGGTCAAATATAGTGGGCAAAATTTTTTGCTCTACCTCCTTGGATAGTAGCAGTGAACTTTTTTTGTTGCTGTTTGGCAGTATTGGGGATAGAACCCAGGACCCTGACATGCTAGGCAAGTGCTCTACTATTGAGCTATATCCCTACCTCAGGCTCTACCTTCTTATAGCAAAGGTCTTGAGAAATTCTCCAGAGGAATAAAACAGACTGATTTCACTGTGCAAGTCCTCAACTAGAAAGGAATTCCTTCCCCTTCCTTTCTTCTGTCTCCTTTCTTTCCCTATTCTTCCTTTCCTTTTCCTGTCCCTTCCCTTCCATTTTCCTTTTCCTTCCTTCTGGTCTTGACCATCTTCTAGAATACTGTTCTATAGACTATCAGCTGAGGAAAGAGCTGTTTGTTTTCTTGAGACAGGTCTCACTAAGTAGCCAAGGCTGTCCTTGAACTCTCCATCCTCTTGCCTTCAACTCTTGGATGCTGGGATCATAAGCATATGCCATAATGCCCCGGGAAATTTTTCTAGTTTAAAGGCCAAGTCACCTTATCTAAGGAGGATAAAAAGTCTTCTTTAAAAAATTATTTGTGAGGCGAGAGAGAGAGATAGAACGAGAACACGAATGAAAGGGAATGGCACACCAGGGCCTCTTGCTGCTGTAAGCCAGTTCCAGATTTCCAAATATATGTGCCACTTTGTGCATCTGGCTTTATGTGGGTATTAGGGAATTAAGTCTCAGTCCATCAGACTTTGGATGAAGCACCTTTAACCACCGAACCATCTCCCCAGCCCATCGTGTCTCCTCTCCTCTCTTCCCAAGTATTTAACCTCGTAGGTTAATTCTGTATGTCTTGTCTTCTGTAGCACCCATGGTGAGAGAGAAGATGATGACAGGGGGGAGGCAAGTTAGGGAGAGACTCACAGCATTGCTTTTCAAATTTAACAGGGCCCTGGAGGCTCTGTATTTGCTGTGCCTGTGAACTGCTTGCATGAACACCTCCACAGGCACCTGAATCTGGCCACTGTGCCATTCTGCAGCCTGAGTCACCTGGAGTCCAGCAGGATGACAGCCATTAGGTAGGCTCTTCCATTACAAATGACAGAAGCTCAACTCCAGCTGGTTTAAGTAAACAACCATCTCCAGAGAATTTGGTTCAAGTTTAGTTCTGGGTGGGGGCTCCTGATGTCTTCTTAGTGTCTCTATTTCCCTCTTTCCTCTCTCCAAAGCTTCTGCCTCTGCATCTGCCTCTCCAGTGTGACCTCTTTCTCTTCTGCCCCCATGTCTCCTCTCCTCATGGAAAAGATGGCCAGCTGCTGTACATCCTCAAACCTTGACCTTGGACTCCAGCCTCTGGAACTGTAGCTATAACTTCCTGTTGTTTAAGCTCCCACACTTTGGCACTTTGGCACAGAAGCCATGGTGAGTAAGGCAGCTGTATGCTAACCACCATTGCCACTAGAGTGCCTGGGTTCCTCTGAGCTAGAAGTAGGGAATTCCTTGTCTAGTAGGCATTCCATATCTCAGGGCCTTCTGAGTCCTCTTGTAGAAACTATAGATCCTAGTTTGCACTACTGACCCCTTGTCCTCTCACCGACTCAAAATGCCAGGAGGCATAGAAGGCCCTTTGGGGGTGCCTGACTAGGGCTGAAGTCAGGTCCTTGGGGGTTTCAATCAGGTTCTAACTTAGGGACTGAGTTGCACTGAGTCCATCTCTAGGCCCAGCAGAAAGGTTCTGTTAGGCCCTTTTTGCCCCCACTGCTTCCAAGACCACCTGGATATAGAGGACATTCTAGTGATTGTCTCAGGAAAGTTTAAGGATGCTGTGGGCTGAGCATCATGATGTCAGAATCCCCTGTGTGCTGAGCATTATTATGATGTTAGAGTCTCCTGTGGGCTGAGCATTATTATGTTGTCAGAATCCCCTGTGGGCTGAGCATCATGATGTCAGAATCTCCTGTGGGCTGAGTATTATGATGTCAGAATCTCCTGTGGGCTGAGTATTATGATGTCAGAATCTCCTGTGGGCTGAGCATCATGATGTCAGCATCCCCTGTGGGCTGAGTATTATTATGATGTCAGAATTCCTTGTGTGCTGAGCATTATTATGATGTCAGAATCTCCTGTGTGCTGAGCATTATTATAATGTCAGAATCTCCTGTGGGCTGAGCATTATTATGATGTCAGAATCCCCTGTGGACTGAGCATTATGATGTCAGAAACCCTTGTGAGCTGAGCATTATTATGATGTCAGAATTCCCCCGTGGGCTGAGCATTATGATGTCAGCATCTCCTGTGTGCTGAGCATTATCATGATGTCAGAATCCCTTGTGGGCTGAGCATTATGATGTCAGAATCTCCCTCCCTGTCCCCCTTTCTGTCTCCCTGTTGTTCCTCTTCTTCACTTTAAAAAATATTACCTATTTATTTGAGAGAGAGGGAAAGAGGAAAAGGGGAAGAGAGAGAGAATAAGAATGAATATGAATATGGGCATGCTAGGGCCTTCAGCTGCTGCAAATTCTAGGCACATGTGCCATTTTTTGCATCTGGATTTATGTAGGTATTTGGAAATTGAACCCATGGCTGTCAGGCAAGCAAGCACTTTAACCACTGAGCCATATCTTCAGTCCCACTTTCGATTTTTGGAGATAGGGTCTCTTCATAATTTGTATGTTTTTCAGGGTAAGGAAGTTATAGTAATGTTGGAGGGTCAGTTGGGGGAACATGCTATCTGGCCTTGTAGCTGGGGTAGGAGGCTGGGAGGTGGAGTCTGCATGGAGCTAGAGGGGCCCCCATGGCTCTTTCTCCTTTTCTCACTGGTAGAACTTTCTTTTGCCACTCACCCACTGAGTGAGGAGACTGGATGGCATGATGGGGTGGGGTGGGCTGAGGAGATGTGTTTTAATATCTGGCAGTGGTGCGATGCCCCTCCTGTCAGTGTGCCAAGGTAGGGGCTGGGGCCATAACTGCTAGGCAGCTGGCCATTGGGTTCCTGGCTTCTTCTCATGGTCAGGGGAGGGATTCCTATGTTGGGTTGAGCAGTCTTCCCCAGAAGGCAGGGACTGGAAGCTGTGCAAACATGCTGAGTTAGGGACTAAAGAGAATGGCTAGTCAAGACAAAAGCATTTGGCCAGTTTTGGCTCTACAGCAAGTTGGCAGAGTCATTCTCTGGGCCAGCAATGTCCTCCATGACATGTGGGATCAGCTCTGGGAGTGTTTCATAGCTATGGTTGGACTGGGACTCTTACATACTCAGCCACCCAAGTGGTAATGTGGAATTGGGGAGGCTAACAGCCAAGGCCCAAAACTGGAGGTGTAGTGGCACACACCTATAATTCCAGAACTTGGGAAGTGAAGGCAGGAAGATTATTTGGTCATCCTTGGCTACATATGAGTTCAAAGCCAGCCTGGACTATATGAGACCCTTTCTCAAAAACAAAATCAAAGCAAAACAGAAAACCAAACAACCGGAGGCTAGTAGTCTCATAGGTAGTGGGCCCTGAGAGAATGTAAGCAGACTGGATTTCTGCAGACTTGAGGAAGAGGCCCGAGTGTCCTCATTTATGCTGATCCCAAGTGAGTATCTGTGTGGACACTCGAGGGTTTGGAACCTGTGGTCTGTCAAGGAGGCAGAGAGCAAGGTCTAGACATTTGCCCCTCAGTTCTCATTCCAGCCAGCAAAGTTAGTGTTAAAATAACCTTGGTGCTAAATTGAGTATGCAGAATTCAGTAGCTTAAAAACAAAATCCAAGCAGTACTCGCTTGGTTTTCGGGTACCATGTTTTTCTGTACAAAAACATCAGGTCCTTATTGAGGAAGCCAGGACTTAGCTTTCCTCTGCCTCTGTTCAGTGCCCTCTCCTCCATGTCCATGTCTGGGGGTTGGCCACAGCCAGTGCTAGTCTCATTGTCAAGGGTGGGTAAGGGCCTAGGCTGGAAAGCACCTCCTCTGGGCAGTTTGACTAATAATCCCTCTGTGTCTGTACCTGTAGACTGGGGATAATGACACCTGGATGTCATAATGCTGACTTCTTCCATTGTTGCATAGTTGTTGGTCATAGTAGCAGTTGCTTTCTCATTGCTGGGACAAAACACCTCTCACTGACCAGAAGCAGCTTATGAAAGGAAAAGGTTTATTTTGTCTGGCAGTTTCATCATGACGGAGAAAGCATGGCATGGACAGGAAACGGGCTTATATCATCACGTGTGAGCAGGGAGGTAATAGAGAGTGAACGCACTAGCACTGGCAGGAAGTCTGGGTTATAAAATCCTAAGGCCTAAACCCCTCCCCCCATCTCCAGCAAGGCTTCACCTCCCAAAGGCTCTAGCAGCTGGGGATCAAGTATGAGGCTTAATCACAAACATAGGAGGTTATGGGGAACATTTCACATTGAAACACTACAGTCATCATTCACATTGTCACCAGTGTCAGGAGTTACAGTAGAGTTGTACTGTCTCTTTTGTCCCTATGAAGGCCACCTGTGCCCTGCCCCCAGGACCCAATTTGCAGGTAGGATGCTTCACTTCTGGCTGACTTGGGAAAAGTGGCTACCATAGGTCAGTCCTCACCCTCCTCCAGATGGGAACAATCCTTGCCCCCCCCCCCTCTTTGGAGTAGAACTGGAGCCTTGGCCAATTGTAGCTCTCTTAACATCACTCCAGACTCTTCCAGCAACCTTTTTGTTCCCTTATAGAAATCCAGAAACAAGTGACTCCCTTTCTAAACAAAGGGGGACTTTTCGCAGGAAGTTAGCTAAGTTGATCCACATTCCCAATTGTGGAAGTGTTGAAGCCTATGGCCTCTTCTCCCACAATCAGGGCAGCTGGCGGACAACAAACAGTTGTGTGCTGCTTCCCATGAGAGGGAAGAGGAGGTCCAGGTGGTGGCCAGAGCTCCTTTCCCTAGGGAAAGGCTTTCCTGAGAGTGTCCTGAGCCCCTTAATGTGTGCCCCCAAGATTCCTCAGGTAGTGACACTGTAGTGACATGGTGTTCTGGAGGGTTCTATGGGCCATCCCTGTTTATTTATTTTATTTGTTTGCTTTTTTGTGTGTATGTGTGGGTGTATACATGTTCATATGTGTGTGGGGTATGGGTGCCCATGTGTGTGAAGGCCAGAGGACAACCTTGGGTGGTGCTCTTCAACTAAGTAGTCCACCTGTTTTTGAGACAAGGTCTCTCATTGGCCTGAAGCTCCCCAGTTAGGCTAGACTGCCTGGCCAGCGAGTTCCAGCAATATCATTGTTTCTGCTTTCCCAGTGCTGGGGTTTCAGGCATGAATCACCATGTTTAGTCTTTTTAAAATATGTATTTATTTATTTGCAAGGAGAGAGAGACAGAATGGGTGCCCCAGGGCCTTTTGCCACTGCAAACAAACTCCAGATGCATGTGCCACTTTGCGCATCTGGCTTTAATGTGGGTGCTCGGCTGTCAGCCCTCCCCTTTGGATGTGGATATTAGATTCTAACTCAGGTCCTCATGCTTATGAGGCAGACACTTTACCCTTTGAGCTCTCTCCCCAGTCCCTGTCCCTGTCCCTGTCCCTATTCAAACAGTATCATATACTTTCATCATTGAACAAACCACCAGGGCTGACAGGAATGACCCATTCTGCTCCCTAGGCTGCCAGCTGCCTCATTAGCCTCCTTTGAACTCCTTGAATGTGCCTGGGAACCCATCTCCCCTGCCTCTGACTAGTCAAGGGAAACAGACGACTCAGCCCTGTGTTTTGCCGAGGTGCAGCCTATGAGCTTAGGAGTTCAAGTCTTGGTTCTAGCACTTTATTAGCCGTGTGACTTCAGGGAAGCTGCTCACCTAAATGTGACCTGAATGCTCACTGACTTGCAGGGTTTGGTACAAATATCCCTTTTTCAGGGAGGTTTACACTGGCATGCAAAGTAGTTGGGCTCCTTTGTGGAGCACCCCCACACTTTATTCTTAATTGCAGTTCCTGGTTTGTCCTTTCTTGTCTAGCCTTTGTCTGAGTTGGTCATGGTTCAATCCTTGGTGATTGCTTGCTGGTCACCTCCTGACTGGATCACCCAGTGCTGGGTGTCCACACTGGTCCACAGCCTTTTATTTTTTATTTTTTGCTGAAGACCCTCAAGCTCTAGTGAATTGGTTGGGGTGGGTCTCTGGGAGTTTTCAGTAATTTCTTGGGAGAAGTGTGAGGATAAGAGGTAAGCACAGCTTTTGTAAGTGAAACAATAGGTATTTTCCTTCCAGCAGCTGAAACAGAAGTGTGCTTGGCACACTAGTTAAAAAAAAAAAAAGCCCATGGAGCTCTTAAGAAAGCTCTGGAAATTTCATCTGTGTTTGAGTGAGCTGGCATGCTGGGCCTCCAGAGGAACACAAATGTGGAATTTGAACTCTATCCTACCTCAAAGCACCAGGCTGAAGGAGCGGACGAAATGCATTCAAATGTCACCAGTGTTATTATTAGTCATAATCTTATCTTGGTTAATAATAATAACAGGACCCACCTAGAAGTTACTGAGTGGCAGACAGGCACTTCCGTAAGCTACACCAGCAGATAGCACCGTGGGCCTGCCTGGGGAGGCGCCAGGGTTGAGGGATGGAGTGTTCACAGGAAACCCCACCCTGCTCACACGTGTTCAACCACACCCTCCTGCTCTTTAGGGTGCTGATCATCCAGCTGTGGGAGCCCCACTGCCGACACTTGCACAGCCTCCTGGGAGGCTCACTCTTTCCCTCCAGACACAAGGGGATTTGTAGTTTTTCTGAATTCCAGGACAGTTTCTCCTGAGGTGAATGAGGCTTTTCCCCTTCTATTGTGTCCTGCCCAGGGGCAGCTTGAGACAATGTGTTTCCTACAGATTTTGTTTGTCTGTATTGGCTTCTTTGTTTTGCTCTAGTAAACAGACATTTAGCATATACAGATCTGTACACTTGACAAAGAGAAATCTGGAACCTCTGGGCAGGACTGCTGTTCTGAGTCACTTGAACTTGACCTTGGATGGTTCAGAGGTTGTAAGTGACTCATACCACCATCCCTGGGCACAAGTTGCCAGCTGTGCTGATGGGTGATGAACCTCTGACTAGTCAGGGAAACAGATGTTTCAGCCCTATGTTTTGCCTATGAACTCTGGACTCAGCTCTCAGGAGTTCAAGTCTGAGTTCCAGCACTTTATTAGCCCCTAAATGTACTAGTTTTCTCCTGTATGAAAATGGAGCCTGCTCTTGTCACTTGTTGGCTGGGTCCTTTCTTGTGGATCCTCCATGGTCTCAGTGATCCTTCTGGGTGGGAAGTGCTTTCCTGAGGACCCACTTGGCCTAGAATAGAATCTGAGTGTCTGTCACTTGTAGGCTGATGTGATCCATATGGAGGTAGGAATATCGCCCCATTCATCAGAGATGACTCCGAATGTCCTGGACTTCTGCTTCATGTGGGGCTCTGTGCCAGCCAAACAGGATAGTAGCCAAGGGCACAGATGCCAAATGGGACAGATCTGGGTTTGCATGCTGGCTCCTGTTCCCACCAGCTGTGTGAGCCAAGACTCGCTACTTCCCAGAGTACTTCTCCTGCCCTTCTCTTGGGATAGCTGGGAGCTTTACCTGAACCAGTGTTTGTGTGAGGTATTCTGGAGGGTCAGCCTGGAGCCTTGGCTCACTGTGAGGGGTGTTGCCTCGTGAAGAGCAAGGTGTGGGGAAGCCTCAGAATCTGAAGGGAAGGGCAGCAGAGGCAATGCAAACAAGCAACCCTGTCCCACATCCAGGATTATATATGTCTTTGTGGTCTGTCTTGTGGTATGGAGGCCCTGAGCTGGCTAGAGAGAGTGAATTCTGCCAGGAGGGAGCTTCCTGCGGGAACTGAGTAGAGCCTTGGCACTGATGTAGTGGTTCCTTCTCAGATACTTTTACAAATGCTTCTCGGTGTCATGAACATACCCACTCCCTGGAATCTGAAAACAGCTAGGTTGGGGATGGCTTTACCCCTGAGAGGCCCAGCAGACGAAGGTTACATAGGGCAGTGAGTGGACAGAATAGAATGTGGGTTTCTGGAAGGAGCCTTGGTGGCTCCACTCCAAGTGATGCATCCACTGGCATCTGTTCTGAGGCTGGTCTTGTCAGGGCCATGGTCAACAATGGTGATGTAATGGAGATTTAGATGTGGTCCCTTCCAAATGGAGCTCTGTAGCTTAGAAGTATCAGGATGTTGTGACTAGAGAATATTCAGTACCATGTGGCCTTTTCCAAAGGATTCAGAATAAATTCATCCAGAGTCACTTCACAGCATGGTGAATGTGTGGGGCAGGGTGTCAGTCTCTAGTGCCTCAGCTTTCCCAGAGTGCCACAGGTATGAGTGGGCTGTGACTCTGACCATAGGACAGGACTCATTTTCCCAGACATTGTCTTTATTGGCCACTTGTTTTTCAACCCTGGCTTTGAGATCTGTTTCATGGTGAGAAGTTCTCTGAACTCTATGTCTTTGATTTTTATTTGTTTTTTTTTTTAAAGTGTCATCCTCATTCTTAGTTAAGTCTTTGAATGGTTGACCCTCCATCCTGTGTATTCTATTTTTCTTCAGCTAACTAGTCCTGGGTTTATGTGATAAATGAGGGAACCCCAAGGAGCTTGGTTTGAAGCAAAGCTTGATGAGCCATTAGCAACTAATTGGGGACTAAAGCACCAAGCAGGAGGACCCAGATGCCAGCCAGTGCCTGGTTTATACCACTGATCTGCTGGGCATACAGAAATGCAGGGCCACCCTAATGGCCACAGAAATACTAGCCACACTTCTCTTTGAGATGTCTGATCTGGACAAGATTAAAGAATATGTGCTACCCTGTGATGGATGTTCAGGGTGGCCACACATGGATCAAGAGGAGGAGTTCCTCTGCTGAGACATTCCAGGCATTTGCCTTTGTTTCCTGGCTTCTGTAGAACACTTGCCTGCATTTCCTTCAAAAGGTGATCAGCCTGCTACCTTTGCCTGTCACTCTGGCATTGGAAAGTGTGCTAGAGTTGTAGAGACCCTGGAGACTCCAGATAGTTGCCTCTATGGGGCTGTTCTCCATTGTTTGTATTATTCGTGATACTATCTTGCCTCTTGTAGCATATGCTAGGCCTTTCCCCTCTAGATTATAGCTGAGGGCTGTTGATTGAAGTTACAGGGTTAGGTTTCTCCATCCCCTTGGCTCATGGGCTTTCACATCCTCTTAACAGAGCTGGTGCCCTCTGGGTGGAGTCTGAGCCCCAGAACAATGGCAGGGCCTCAATACTCAAGGGTCCCAGCCTCAATTCATGTTCTTGCTGAATGGCCCTTGGCAAGCCCCCAGCCTGTGTGGGCTGCAGGTTCTTATTGTTATGAGAAAGTTGCTATGGAAACTCAAAGATCCTTTCAGTTTAAAGTTTCTCAGATAAAGCAATATTGCAAAAAAGTTAAGATGCTGGGATTTGAATTATGCTTTGGACACATCATAACTTCCAAATGATCCTGGTCTCCTGTATAATAGAATGATAATAGTTCCTGTCTCAGGAAACAAGGGGATATCACACTGCTGCCCAAATGTGCGTTAATGAAGGATTGTGCCAGCCAAGATGTGGGGCACCCAAACATCTGTAAGATCTTAAATTCTCTATTGTTGAGAATGACCTTGAATTTCTTCTCCTGCCTCTACCTTCCAAGTGCTGAGATTACAGGTGTATACCATCACACGCAGCAAGGATGCACTTGAATGGTTTTTTCAAAATATTTTATTATTTATTTGTAAGCAGAGAGAGAGAGAGAGAGCATAAGAGAGTGAAAGTGAGAGAAAATGGGCGCACCAGGGCCTCCAGCCACTGTAGTGAACTCCAGATGCATGTGCCACTTTGTGCATCTGGCGTTATGTGGTTACTAGGGAATTGAACCCAGGTTGTTAGGCTTTACAGACAAGCACCTTAATTACTGAGCCATCTCTCCAGTCCTTGAATGCTTTTTTTAAATATTAAATTTATTGGTGTGTGTGTGTGTGTGTATGTGTGTGTGTGTGTGTGTGTGCATGCATGCATGTCTAGGTGTCTTGCTCTACCTTCTTTGAGACAGGGTCTCTTGCCACTATAAACAGACTGTCAGACTGCAATGGAACATCAGAATCGCTAACCCTTGTCATAGGCATGTTGGTGTCTCAGATGCATGCACTACTTTGCATCCGGCTTTATGTAGCTGCTGGGGAATTAAACCCGGGCCTATAGGCTTTGCAAACAAGCACCTTTAACTGCTGAGCCATCTCCCCAGCTGAGGATGAATTTTAAAAGATTTTACAGAGAGTGTTTGGTATTTCAGCAACTCACTAGCAAAAAGGACAGAGGTCTCCAACAGGATTTAGATGAGCCCCAACCTGTCAGTCAAACAAGCTTGTGAAGAGGGCCTCTGCACCTCTGTCTCTCCACCCGTACCATTCATTGATTGTTCCCTTAGCTGCACACCACAGACCTGAGAGCCTGAACAGCAGAATTTTATTTTTTTCTCAGCCCAAGTTCAAGGCACCATCAAGGTTGGGCTTCTTGGAGACCCTCCCTGTGGCTTGCAGATAGCCTCTCTCTTGCTGTGACTTCATCTGGTTCTCCCTTGATATTCATGCTTGTCTTGCCTCATGCAGACACTAGTTATAGTGGATTAGGGTCCACCCTAATGCCCTCTTTTTTTTTTTTTTGAGGCAGGGTCTCACTCTAGACCAGTCTGACCTAGAACTCACTCTAGCTTAAGCTGACCTCAAACTCATGTGTTCCTCTTACTTTAGCCTCCCAAGTACTGGGATCAAAGGTGTGAGCAACCACACCTGGCTTAATATCTTTTTCTTAAACAGTCTTCTCTTTAAAGACCCTGCCTCCATCTGCAGTCACATTCTGAGATGCCACAGGTTAGGGTGTCAACATAAGTAATTTGGGGGCTGTCACAGATTCCAAGTCCAAAGGTGGATGCTCACGACAGAAAAACTGAGCAGTTCTGTCCCTGAAATGAGGCCATTCAGTTCTGTCTGGGGAAGAGAGCGCATGAGGGTGGACCCAGTGTTCTGATGAGAGGAGACTCAGGGACAGGCAGGCTTGGGGCTCCTTGGGGGGGGTTGTTAAGATAAACTTGGCTCTGGCAACAAAGACAAGGTCTTCTCATCCTCTTCAAAACATACTTTTAAAAGCACATCATGATTTCTGGTGGAATGGTCTACAGCTCACTGACCTATGCTAAGACCAGCTGCAGCCCTCAAGGAGAGGAGGACGTGCAGCAGTGATGACGGGCACATGAGTGACTGCCAGCGCTGCAGCCCGTGCTCTCCCTGGAGAAGCCTTCCCCTTTCAGAAAGCAGTGAAGGTCAGAGAACATGTGCAAAGCAGAGCAGCGGTGGGGCATTGCTGGAGAGTTGTCATCAGGCTTGCCCATGCCTTGTGGTGGTAGAGGTGGCCGCATGAGTCCCTGTGCTCACTGCCATGGCTCTTTTGATCCCTGGATTTCCGATTGTTGTGCATGGGACAGGCTGGAAAGGTCCTGAATGCATAGCTGTGACTTTACAACCCAGCCTCCGGTCTGTATTGGAGACCTTGACTCCAGAGGGAACAACAGAATGAAAAGGGAAAAAGTCTTACACATTGATGCAGGGACAAATTGTTTTTCGTGTCCCCAGAGGCTTTCCCTGAGTGTTAGCAGGCAGTACTAGCATGCTGGCAGAGCCCTGTACCTGTTCCCTTAACGCTCCCAAGTGAAGTTTGCTTCTTGGCTTTGCTGCCACAGTGTCAAGAATGTCAGCTTTCTTTGACCAGCCAAGCTGATGTCCACCATCAGACAAGGCTGTCCCTCTGCCATCCTTCAGAAGTGGCTTTGACGGTTTTGGTTTGCTGTCACCTGTTTTTTAGTTGTCGACCTTTGTAGGGTCATACCTGCTTTACTCTTTACTGTGTGTGTGTGTGTGTGTGTGTGTGTGTGTGTGTGTGTGTGTGTGTGTGCTCACACACCATGACACATGTGTGCAGGGCAGAGGACAACTTTCTATGTATGTCAGTCCTCACTTTCCACCTTGTTTGAGCCAGGGCTTCTTTCTTTGCTGTAGGTACACTGGGGTTATAGACTGTAGCACTTCAGCAACTGGCTTTACATGGGTTCTGGGGATCCGAACTCAGGTATTCACTTGTGTACAGCAAGCACTTTCTCCACCAAGCCAATTCCCTAGCCCCCTGTTTTATTTTTCTATTAAAGGGGGCTTGAGGAAGAATGTGAATACACCTGTGTAAAATTACCTATTAAGGTCCCTGTTTTCAGTTCTTTGGGATATACCTAAAAGTGGGTTATTGGATGATAAAGTAATGCTGTGCTCTTATTTTTGAGACACTGCCCAACTGTTTTCACTTTAGAATGCTTTGGAGGCCACGCCTGCTCTCACAGCTGCCTCTTGTACTCAGGATGTCTCTCACTGTGGCTTTAGTATAAGGCTTTGCTCTGTCCAGACTGATTTGCTACTTTGTGTCACCTGCACACTTGTGCCAGGTCATGTCTCCCACTTGGGACACTCCTTAGCTCCCCTCCTGGGGGCCTCGGGCAAATTTTGTCTACATGGCTCTTTCAGAAAGAATCTCTCCTCCCTGTTGCCCACAGGCAGATCTGTCAAGCTCCTGTTTATCGTGGTGATGCCAGTGCCTGGCTTCCCCAGTGCCCATGTGCAGATGCCCATGTGTGGAAGCCCAAGCCACTGCTTGCTGTCAGCCTCCCCTGCGGTCACATCCTTCTTGCAGGGCAGGATCTGGCTGGCCTCTGGTGTCAGTGCACTGAGCCCTCTGTGTTGGCAGGCTGTCTTCGTTCCTGCCTCTCTCCTCTTGGGTTCCTGCCCACTTGGAAGCATGCCCTTGAGCGCTGCCACCACTGATTGAGGCCATCAGGTCACCCAGTCCCCCCCAGGGAGCTAAGTAGCCTGGCTGAATGCCCCTGCCATGAACTGGTAATGATGCAGAAGCAAGCAGCTGCTCACTGAGCTTGGTGGATGGATTCAGTGAAGACCATTGGATTGTCTCAGCAAAGTGACTTGTCACCCAACGGCTAGATACTGAGACCTCATGTTTGGAGCCCCCTGCTTCTCACACTGGTGACTCTCACCCATAAACAGCTGTCCATGTCTGTCCTCGACTTGGCTCTCACCTCTTGCTTCCTGTGCAGTCCCCACTCTGCATTGTCCAGAAGTCTGCCTTGTCCCTCAGCACCATCATCCTGCAGGAGAAAGCTGAGTAGGAAGGGCTGCCCCAGGTGGTCTCTGGGAGTTGTCAGTAGGTTCCCCTGACAGCAGAGGCCCTGGGAGCTTTGGGAAGTTTTTTGGAACTCTCTGAAGTTTTTGAGTACACAAGTGTCTGGTCTTTCAGCTGAGACGGCAGAACCACGTCAAACATGCTTGGTGAAGCAGGCTGGGATAGTCACAGTGCCCACTGGGGACTGGTCCTTCTGCAAAGTAGGGGTGCATTTCAAGGCTGCTTAAAGATGATAAGAGGCTTGACCTGCTTCCAGTATTTTTTTCTTTTTCTTTTTTTGGTTTTGTTTTGAGGCTCCATATCATTAACAAAAAATTAAAACGAGGGCTGGAGAGATGGCTCAGCTGTTAAGGTGTCTGCCTCCAGACCCAAGGACCTGGGTTCCATTCCCCAGTACCCACATAAAGCCAGATGCACAAAAAGTGACGTATTAATCTGGAGTTTGTTTGCAGTGGCTAGAGGCCCTGGTGCACCCATTCTCTCTTTGTCTGTATCTCTCTGCTTACAAATGAATAACTAAAATATAAAAAATTAAAATAGTTTTAAAAGGCTATAAATATTGTAGTAATTTAAACTAGCAACCTTTATCATTATGAAACCTTTAAAACAAAAGTTATAGACAATATAATTTTTTTCTAGACACAAAGTAATGACAAGATGTTTAAAAATAATTCCTAGAGTGTATCAGGCAGCAAACCTGTAATGGGTTGCAAGTGTCACTTGGCCTTGAGGTCTATTTGAAAATGGTACTAAATATTCATATCATCCTTCCACCTTTCTCTTGTCCCTTCAAGCTATGAAATGACAGCTTGGGAGGTTGGAAGACAGAGCCTGGAGGAGGGACAAGGCATTTGCTTCTGGGGCTTTGAGCTGTCAGGTTTTAGGAATGTTCCTCTCTGCTACATGCTGATGGTGCCCCAGGCAGAAGTGGGTATGTCACCTTACCATTGTAATCCTCACATTTGGGAGGTAGAGGCAGGAGGACCAAAAGTTTGAGATCAACCTGCTTTGTCCAGTGAGACTTCATCTAAAAAACAAAATCTTAAAAAGGAAAAAGAAATAGTCCAACTACCAAGGAGGCTTGTCTTCAATGCTTGCCCCCTGGGGTATGATCCTGAGCTAATGGTTTCCATGAGATCCCATGGCCATCAAGGGCCACTATAGGCTAGAGAATGATCCCTGATGGCTAACACAGCTAAATAGCACAGCTGAGATGTAAATCTAGTCTTCAAGGCCTGTGCTGGAGAGTGTCTCAAAGTGCATCTTAGAGGGAGGCTGGCATGGCCCAGGGGAACCTGAAAGTCTCTGCTAAAGGCATAATAGCCAGTGTTATCAGGAACTGTGGCAGCTTTGCCAGTCCATATGGCATTGTTGGGTCCTCCCTCAGGTCTGGATGGTGGGCCTTTTGATTCCATGGGTCATGGGTGGATGAGAAAGGAAGGTCCAGTTGGGAACAAAAATCCTCCCATCATCTACCAGATAGCAAATGGAGCAGAGGTTTGAACACAGTTTATGTCTAAGCCAGCACCGTCAAAGCAAGCTCTTCTGAGATGGCAAAAAACAAAACAAAACAAAACAAAACAAAAAACCAGTAGCCACATTAAAAAGAGGAAAAGAGAAACAGTTGAAGACATTTTAATAATGCATTTTACTTAACCCACCATATGCAAATGGTTATTTTAACACATCATCAGTATAATACTATTAGTGAGGTATTTTGCATCCTAAGTATTCAAAATCCAGTGAGCTCTTTTGTTTAGGATGTAAGGATTGAACCCCGGGCTTCACACATGCTAGGCCACACTGTGGTGCTGAGTCATGTCCCCAGCCCTTCCTGTGGGTATTTAACTTACAGCATATTGGAACCCATGTTAGCTGCATTTCAAGTGCCATAGGACTGCTGTGCCCAGGGCCTTGGCCTAGACCAGGAGCACTCTAGTCATGGGGAACTCTGGGTATCCCTGCTGTTAGGAGTAAAGGGAAACAGGGGAAGAAGGAAAAGGATGACAGATAGTGATTCAGGGTCAGATCTGAGTGCATGCATTGGGTCTCTGGTTAACATCAAGGGCTTTCTCAAATGCAAGTGTGGAGAGAAACCAAGTTGCCTCACAAAGCCACATCTCAAAAGTGACCATCCCTAGGAACTGAAGGCAGGGTCACAGGGCCACAAAGAATGCAGACTCTGGAGCCCCATCTCCTAGGCCACAAGGAGGGTATGCTGTCTGCCTCTGTGTGGGGATCTGGCTCCAAGCTCTGTTGCTTTTGGCCAAAGGCTGTTGCAAAACTCTCAGAGCACAGAACAGGTACGACGTGTTCCTCGGCAAAGGTTATGAGATTTCAGACATAACAGAGGTTCTGAGTATATAGAAGGGACATTAGGGCCCATGTCCAGAGTGAAGTCATCAGACCCATCCATCCTGGGGTCACACTGGGCAGAGACAGTCAGTGCTGGGGGCCACTAGTAATTATAGGTTGTTGTGCACAGCAAGGAGCTAGTGTTTCCTTAAATGGATGTAGAATGAAAGAGCTGAAAAGGGGTTCTCCCTTGGCCTTGAGGTATAGGGGGAGGGTTGTGGGGGTGAGAACAAAGCTCCCAGGAGCCTTGCTCTCATTATGATTCTTGGGTCAGGGACACAGATCTAGGCTCTGTGGCCAGTCCCTGCCAGACGGAGATCTGGAAAGGTAAGTCTGGGTTTGGAACAGGGGAGGTGCTCTGTTGTGACAGATGTGTGTACATCTGCTACGGAGGAGTAGCCACAGCGCAGCAAGTCCTGGTCTGAAGATCCTGCATCCAGGATGGGTGCTGAGCGAACAGTCAGTTCCACACAACTGGTGTGACCCCAAAGTGCTCTTTGTAAAATTCTGCACTGTGTTGCAGAAACAAGAGGGGAGTGCCATGGATTTAGGAGTCTGGCAGGCAAGATTTGATACCTTAAAAAGCCTGTGTTTGATTGAGGCTATGCCAACAGGGTAGAAGTAGAGAGCAGGAAGCTGCTGAGAGCTAGGGTTGAGGCTGGTCCAGGGCAGGACAAGGTGAGGCCATGTAGGGGACCGTGTCCTATTCTCCTAAGGCAAGTGTGAGTCTTAGCTTTTCTATCTGAGAAATAGGGCCACTGGCCCTACTTTCCTTGAGCGCTTCATAAATTGATACATATAGAAGTGCTTTCCAGAACAAAGCACCCCTCAAACTCAGGAGGTTACTCTCATTAGCCTTATTGCAAATATTTCAAGTTTATTCCTTGTATAGACTTTAAGACATGGTATTTTATTAGGATTTAAAGTTGTTTTTTGGCCGGGCGTGGTGGCGCATGCCTTTAATCCCAGCACTCGGGAGGCAGAGGTAGGAGGATCACTGTGAGTTCAAGGCCAGCCTGAGACTACATAGTGAATTCCAGGTCAGCCTGGACTAGAGCGAGACCCTACCTTGAAAAACCAAAAAATAAAATAATAATAAAGTTGTTTTTTTTCCCCCATGGGGATGGGGATGCAGCTAATTGGCACTTGCCTAGCATCACAAAGCCTTGTGTTTGATCCCTAGCATCACGTAAAGCAGGTGTGATGGGTGCATGCCTGTAATCCCAACATTCAAGAAATGGAAATGGGAGAATCAGCTAGCTACATAGTGAGTTCAAGACCATCCTGGACCAGAGAAGCTATCTTAATAATAACAACAATAATAAATAAAATAATTAAAAATAACAAAACACTCAAGCCAAAGCAAAAACAAATAACCAAAAACCCTCCATTTTTCATTATGAAAATGCGTAGAAATTGAGGAGAGTGTAATGAGCCTGTGTGCCCTGCAGCCAGCTTCAGCATCTCTTATTTCACTGGGCAACTTTAGCTCACTTTATAATAATCCCTTTCATTTATTGGGTTCCCAAAATGCTTTAAATCCTTTGAAGTAAAATATTTCTGGACAGATTTCCACCAAGTCTGGCCCAGTGTTTGGAAGAAAGAGTTTTGTGTGGTGTTTTTTTTTTGTTGTTGTTGTTTTGATTAGCATTTTTGCCACAATCTGTGATTGGATCCTCAGTGACATTCAGTTGTTTACTGCATTGGGTAGAGTCACACTGGCAACCCTGGGGACCTTTGGGTGCCCTTTCCTTCTTCCATAAGTCATAAGGGCAAGTTCATCTCAGGGGAATTTGGGGCCTCTGTTGACTATTCTGTCCAGTTGAAGGGAAAAGGTTGTTCTGAGCTGCTGTTATTTATCTGAGGAACATGGGAGTGGCTGGCAGGATGGACAAGGGAGCTGGGGAGTTTGTCAGTATCCCTTTAGCCTACCTTCATCATTTCAGCCTGCCTCACAGGTGCCCCTGGGAGTAGCCACCCTGGGCCACTGGTACCCTCTCTTTGCCTGGGTGGAAAAGTGAAGGAAATGGGGAAAATTGAGGTCAGATGGCATGGTTGATTGGATTTACTTCACTACTGTGTGTTTTGGCTCAGAGGATCCCTGGGGTTAACAGGCCGGCTTGTACACTTCTTTCTTACATACTGCTTAACAAATTTATGTTGAAGAGTAGAAAGGAAAGATGTTTGTTGCAGCTCTATTCACAATAGTCAATATGTGGAATCAACCTAGGCATCCATCAGCAGATGAATGGATAGAGTATATGCACAAAGAAATACCCTACAGACCTAGGAAATAATGAAGGAAGCCATGTCATTTGCAGCAATGTGGATGAACTCAGAGGACATTATCTTAAGTGGAATAGGTCAGGCACAGAAAGGCACATGCCACCTGATCTCATGTTTGGAAGAGAAAGTAGCTGTCATATAGAAACAGAGCAGAGTTGTGGTTATGGAGGCTAGGAAGTGGTAGTAGGAATAGAGAGAAGTTAGCAGGCAAGGGTTCTAATGTATCACACAGTGGGACAACTTAGGTTGGCAGCCGCTTTTGTTTTGAAACAAGGTCATGTAGCCAAGGTTATAAACTCTTGTTGGTCTTTCTGCCTCCACCTCTTAAGTGCTGGGATTACAGGTATGTGCCACTATACCTGGTTTGACAATCTCCTATTTCAAAATAGCTAGTGGAAAAAAGCTAGGGTTTTTATAGCTATTTATTTGCAAGCATGAAGAGAGATAGAAGAAAGATAGAGAGAGAGAGAGAGAATGGGTGAACCAGGGTCTCCAGCCACTGCAGATGAACTCCAGATGCATGCACAACTTTGTGCACCTGGCTTTACGTGGGTACTGGTGAATTAAACTCAGGTCATTAAGCATTGCAGGCAAGTACCTTAACCGCTGAGCCATCATCTCTTCAGTCCTAGCTAGAGTTTGAAATATTCTCAACACAAAGAAATGATCAGTGTGATGTTTGTGTCACATGGATCCAGTGGTTTCATATTGCATAGCAGTACTGAAATGCCACACCATGTGCCATAAATGTGCGTACTTCTGGGTCAGTTAAAAAAATATGTTTTTTTGGGGGGGGTTTCAAGGTAGGGTCTTACTCTATAGCCCAGGCTGACCTGGAATTCACTATGTAGTCTCAGGGTGGCCTTGAACTCATGGTGATCCTCCTACCTCTGCCTCCCAAGTGCTGGGATTGAAGGCATGTGCCACCATGCCCGGCTCAAAATATTTTTAAGATTTACAAAAAAAAAGTAATAATAGGAGATAGGAAAGAAGGAGGAAGGGAAGAATAAGGGAATTAAAAACTTCACTGTCTATCCATTAAAATTTTTTTTTTGTATATGTATGTAATGTGTGTACTCCAGCATGCATTTGGAGGTCAAAGGACAAAGGTCAATTTCAGGATATTGGTTCTTTCCTACCTTGAGACAGGATCTCTCCCCCCCATCCATCCCTCCCTCCCTCCCTCCCCCCTCCTCTCTCTCTCTCTCTCTCTCTCTCTCTGCTATTGTGAAGACCAGACCAGCTGGCCTGTAAGCTTTTTAGTTTTCTTGACTCTGCCTCTCATTGCTGTAGGCATGTTGGGATTATAGACACTGTGTACCTTTAAGTTCAACTTTACATGGCTTCTGGGATCCAAACACTGGTCAGCATCTTTAACCACTGAGCCATCTCTTCAGCCCTCATCCATTGTCAATCATCCAGCACAAATCTTTCACTTCAAGCCCTCTGGTTTGGAGCCCCTTTCCCTACTTTTCCTGAAGAGGTTTATTCCTATCTCTGGGGCTTTGCTCAAGTGACAGGTCATCTTGAAGATGTCTAAGACTCTTCTGGCAAGATTCCCCCTCCTGTGTGTCAGGTCACAGCCACTACTCACCATCTTACACCATGTACATTCTTTTCCTTGATTTGGGTGCCATTCTGTGGGTGTGCCTCCCAGGTAGGAATGAGTAGACTTTTCCTGGTGACCCCTGCTCCTAGTGTTTGCCCCAACCTTGAAGCTGGGCATCTAGATGTACAGTTGTCAAATGTGGACATCTCCTATAGTGCTGGTCGCATTGTGGCCCATGTCATAGACAGCTGTGTGGGTAGGGTCCCTACCTGGAGAGTTTATGTACTTGTAGAGCTAGAGTGTGACTTGCCCAGTGCCTCTGATGGCTCAGCCCATATTGGTGGCCAACAAGGTTGGCAGAAGGTCTAGCAGGGTTGGAGGGGAAAGGAAAAGTGGAAGGGCTCTAGGCACCTAAATGTCTACCTTGTGGGCATAGGAGCTTGTTATATTTCTTGTGTTTGGCTTGGGGCTGGTAAGCATCAGGTAATTAATGTGTGTTGAATGAATGGATGACTCGAGACCCTTTTTTCCCTCTCCCCTAGTGTGGGGTTGGTTGTGGGTTATCTAGCTATGATGATCCAGGCCAGGGAACCACCCAGGGTCCTGCCCCAAGTGGACAACTGCCCACTGCCCCTCACCTTGTCACTGTTCTGATGACACAGCAGGCCCCCTACCCACCTGAACCACCAACGTGGCCTGTCCTGGTCACATATCACCCTTTGTTATGGACAGCACTAGTTGCTCTGACATCTTCCTGACCCTCTTCAGGCACCCAGCCTAGGTTTCCCCATCTCTGAGGGGAACACAGTGTTCAAGCTACTAATCCCTTCCTCGGTGTGCCCTTGACCTTTTCTTTAAACAAGTCTTTCAGACCCCCAGCTGTACTTGGGTCACATTCCCAGAGAGCCAGCAGATGAGAGCTGAGACTATTTATTTTCCAAGGTTTCAAGAAAACATGCCCCACCCCGCCCACCTTCGACCTTAAACAAAACATTGTTTTCCTCTGACACTTGTATTTTTAACTCCATGAGAAACTATGATAAAGAAGCAAGATTTCATTTTTCAGAAACTTTCATTTTTCAAAATTCTTTTTGCTTAACAAAAACAGTGGATGTTTGAGATTTTGTTTTGGTCTTTAGGGGTGTGGGGAGCTTGTTTGACCTAGAGCTGCACTGGGGGTAAGTATCCTCAGCTCCTGCTCTCCCACAGCGTTTTGCATTTCCAGAAATTTCTGCCTGCGCCTGGCTGGTTCATTGTCCTGATCAAGGATTTCTGGACATCTTTTCCTCTTCTTGAGCCTTTGGACTGAACAAGGCTGACAGTAGAAGTCCTAAATGTTTTCACTGGGCCTGGGTAGGGGAGGATCTTGGGTCCAGAGAGGGCTGATGACCTGGCCGTTGTCACACAGCCACCTGGGCAGTGATGAGTGTTGTGGAGAGCAGTTTCGCATGTCCTTGGTCTTCAGGCTAGCTGCCGCCACCATCCTGCCCTTGTTTCCATGGCCCAATGGTGGCTTGCTGGTGGCCTTCCTAGAGGCCCTTCTGGTACAGGCCCCTCTGGCCTGGCCTATATAGGCAGTTTCTTGTTCGGCCCTGTCAGACAGCATGTGCTTAGCAGAGGGGGGGGACGGGACTGTGAGATCCCTGGAGCTGATCAGCTCCTAGCGAGAGGACTTCTCTGTCCCGTTTGCCCACTCTTGGCCCATTCCCACTGCTTTGATTCCTTTCTGGTTCCAGCTTGTCCCTTATCCCACCTGGACTTGAGCAGTGGGCCCAAGATGCCCTTCTTCCTGGCTTGTGAACACCCTGGGGATCACAAATCATGTGCCTTACCTCATTTCCCACACACTGCTTCCACTTGCTTCTCTCTTCTCCTTTCTAGGGCATTCCCTAAAATCCCGAACCCTTAAGGCTCTCTGTGCCTCCCACCTGTTCTTCCAGGTCACACTGAGTCACCCCTCCTGCAGGGGCCAGCTGTCCACATGGCCCACTCTGGCCTCTGATGGGACTTAGTCATCATCTCTTTCTCGTGTGCCGCCTGTCTTCACGGGCCTCCCCTTATGCTGGCTGCTTTCTCCCTCTGTTCTGGGTAGATGAGAGCAAGGCTGCTCTGTGAATGGGCCAGGGGCAGCAGGGAGGAGGGGGAAAGAGGGGTCAGGAAATGTGTTCTGTAGAGGCTGGGAGCTTAGCAGTAGGGTGAGACTTGGGTTGGCTTTGAGGGGTGAGTAGATTTGGGAGGGACCTAAGTGATGAAGGCTCCTGGCCTGGCTCTTTGAAGGTGGGAGTCAGACAGCCAGGCTGCATGCAGCATGGCAATGCCAGGAGGGGTATTGGTGGGTACCACTTTTTCTTCATATTTTCCAGTGTCTCTTGTACTTTTTTGTTTGTTTATTTTTTTGAGATAGGGTCTCACTTTAGCCCAGACTGACCTGAACTCACTGTAGTCCCAAAGCTGGCCTTTAACTCACAATGATCTTCCTACCTCTGCCTCCCGAGTGCTGGGATTAAAGGTGTGTCCCACCACATCTAGCTTCTTTAACTTTCTGAAAGCTGGTGTTGGAAGCACAGAAGGTTCCTTGGAGCCTCTGAAGTGTCACCACCACAACTGGAAGTTCATTGACATCTGTGCCTTCTAATCGCTTCATGGTTGGGCTCCCCGTCATGATCAGTGACAGAGGGCAGGTTCCCTTGGGCCTCTCTGGGGACTAACCAAGGTGCTCAGGTGTAATGGTGGTCCTTGGGGGTCAGGGCTGCTTTCATTCACCAGGAAGCATCTGCCTGCTCAGGCCACATCTCTTCTCCATGGCCTCACCTCACCTGGTGCCTTGCTTGAGGGTGCAGCCTGAAGCTCGGGGGTCCTATCCATATGTTTAGGCTGCTAGCTGCTTGGAGGGTTGTGATGGTTAATATTGTCAACATCACAGAATCTAGACTCACCTGGAAGACAAACCTCTGAGCATGTCTTTAAAGGGGTTTCTGTTAGTTGAGTTGAGGTGGGTGACACCATTCCATGGGCTGGACTATGTAAAAAGGAGAAAGCAGAGACTCGTAAACCTCGCGGTCCACCCCAGTGACACCTCCAGCAAGGCCTCTCCTCCAAAGCTGCCATCAACTGGGGACCAAGCATCCAAAACTTGAGAGTTTATGGGGGCCACAGTAACTAAAATAGACTCTTTCAGAGAAATCTGCAAATAAAGATTAAATACCCTAAACCTACTTCTTACCCTTAAGGGAAAATATTTTAGGGTTGTATACAAACTTTGGATTCTGTTTGCTGGACAGGCCAGGCCTGGGAGTATAGCTGTACATCATGGTCAATGGGTAGCTTTCAATCACCTCTTCTTAGTACCTGAGTACCCTAAGGGCCTTGGCATTGCCTCTTATCATCTTCTGGTAGCCTCAAGGGCAAGGGTGATGCATGTTATAGTCATGGTAACTAAGGCCTGAAGAAATCTTTCTCAAACTGTGTTCAAGGAGGGCACTGCAGGGCTTGCTGCTTTCTCTTTGAATCTCACTGCAGTCTTGTGAACTTGATGGAAGCATTAAATTTTAATTTAATGTGTGTGCATGTGTTATAGAGGCCAGAGGACAGCCTTGAGTGTCGATCCTAGGAATACTGCCTACCTCGTTTTGAGACAGGAGCTCTCATTGATGCCTGGGACTCAACCAGTTAGGCTAGACTGCCTGGCCATTGAGCCCCTGAGAGCTGCCTACCTGCCTCCCCAGCACTGGGATTATAAGTGCAGGTCAGCTTTTTTATATGTGGGTTCTGGGAATCAAATTCAAGTGTTCATGCTTGCAAAGCAAACCCTTTACCAGGTGAGCTATTATCCCAGCCTCTGGGGAGTTTAAAAAAATTATTCATTTGGTGTGTATATGTGTGGTTGTGGGTGCATGGTGTCACATGTGTATGGAGGTCAGAGGACTTGGGGGACTTCTACCTTGTTTGAGGCTCTCTTGTCATCACTCCAATGCTAGCTTCCAGGAGGTTCTCCTGTTTCCACCTCCCTTCTCAACATAGGCACACTAGGGCTACAAGGCCCACCACAGCCTCTACCTTTCACATGGGGTCTGGGGATCTTAACTCAGAGTTGTGTGGTAAGCGCCTTATCTACTGAGCCAACTCCCTAGCCCCTGATGCCAGGGATTGAACCCAAGTCACTGCACATGCTAGGCCAGTGCTCCGTCACCAAGCTGCCCTCCAGCTTAGACTCCTGGTGTTGCGGTCATCTTTCTAGTTGCTGTGCAGGAAGAACCCAAGCAAAAGCGGCTTGTGGAGGAATAGGTTTATTTGGCTTACGGACTCGAGGGGAGACTCCATCCTGGCAGGGAAAACGATGGCATAAGCAGAGGGCTGGACATCACCTCTGCCACAGCACTGCAAACAGCGGCTGGAAGGTGTGCCAAATACTGGCAAGGGGAAGCTGGCTTATAACCCCATAAGCCCACCCCCAACAACACAGCTTCATCGAGGTTGTAAAACCCAAACTGCCATCAGCTGAGGATTGATCTATCAGAACACATTCAATTATTTGTGGGGGATACCTGTATCAAACCATGACAGTCCGCCCCTGGTCCCCACAAACTAATACTCATACATGATGTAAATACAATGCATTCAGCTCAACTCTTAAGTCCCCACAGCTTTCAACTGATCCATAATACCAAAAATAAACCCGTAATGGCACAGAACATTCACAATGCAAAACATGAGGCACAGCAAAAACAGATTGACCAATACAATAAAGGGCACCATCAATCTCTAACTCCAAGCTCAATGATTCTAACCAATAACACAAGTCTCTTGGAGATTCAATTCCGCCCCTTCAGCTTGGCTACTCACAGTCCGGGAAAACTTCATCTGGTGCTGGCAGCTCGCCTTGGCACCCATCCATAGTCCTGGAATTCTTTGGGTCTCCATTGCAACCCACAGTTCATCCTCATGGCTCCATCGGGCTCCATGCAGGCAACCTAGCACACCTGCTTCACATACCGATGGCCATTTTTCAAAAAACAAAACTGAGTTGCAAATCCAATGACCCTCTCTAACCAATCTCCATTCCACAGAATCAGGTGGGCTACCAACTTGTTAATCCAGGGGGGATCAAAGCATTCAGGCCCCTTACTTCAAAGAGTCTGCATTCTTCCTGTTGTTCCAATGCAGACCAGCTGGCCTAATCTCAATGGTTGTCATCTCTCAAACAATGCAGGTGAACGGGCAGCAGTTTCGACCCAAAGATCTTTCTTTCTGTGCCATCTCCATCTGCTCACACCAGTCCATCTTTATGTCAAGCAACCCTGCATAGGTTTCCAGGACACAGGCAGGCAGAACACAGTAAGCCTTTCACGCAAACTGCTTCTGGCACAGTCCTGACCAAGTTCTTTCTCCCCCTCGTAAGCCAAACCTC
>PVHP010000106.1:0-143850 GCA_004024765.1 Zapus hudsonius | reverse complement strand
TAAGCCAAACCTCACAGTCCATAGTCACAGCATTGCAAGGTCTCTCTCAGGACAAGGTTTCCAATCCATCCACATTCCTCCTGTAGATCGCTTCCAAAAGCCCAAAGCCACAAGATCAGGGTTCTAGCAGCAACAGATGACCCCACTCCTGGTACCAAAACTGTTGCGGTCATCTTTCTAGTTGCTGTGCAGGAAGAACCCAAGCAAAAGTGGCTTGTGGAGGAATGGGTTTATTTGGCTTATGGACTCAAGGGGAGACTCCACCTTGGCAGGGAAAACGATGGCATAAGCAGAGGGCTGGACATCACCTCTGCCACAGCACTGCAAACAGTGGCAGGAAGTTGTGCCAAATACTAGCAAGGGGAAGCTGGCTTATAACCCCATAAGCCTGCCCCCAACAACACAGCTTCATCGAGGTTGTAAAACCCAAACTGCCATCAGCTGAGGATTGATCTATCAGAACACATTCAATTGTTTGTGGGGGACACCTGTATCAAACCATGACACCTGGTTTCTGATCAGTGACAATCCTCGGCATGTTGCTTGTTTCATTGGCTGGCAGATACCATGCCCGTCCCTGTGGTTGTTGTAAAACCTCAAACTTGAAGGGTTTGTATTTGACCTCAGCATAGTGATGGGTACACAATAAGTATGCTATGTGTTCAGTGATGTTTCCCAGCTCCCCTAGTCCTTCCCTCACTGTGACTGTGACTGTGGGGTAGATCAGTGACTGCTGATCTGCCAAATGCCAGGCATAAGGGGCACTAGGAGGATCTGCTTCTTTCCAGTTTTGCTGGATCCCACCTTCCCCAATGCCTAGATTTGCTAGATGCCTAAATGGAAGCCAGGACAGTATGTCTTCAGCCCCAAGGTACATTAAGTGCCAGGAGGGGCTGGTGGGTGTGGCACTCATTAGCACGCACAAGATGGCAGGGGTGGGAACAATACTCTATTGTTACATTATACCTGAAATAGACGGAGAAGGAGGGGTGTGAATCTATTAAGGTCTGATCACCTAAGAGGCTCTGTCTTTTCAGAGGTTTGAGGATCACCTGCTAATCCATGGGGTCTGGGAGCTGCCCCCTGAAACCTAGCTGCTCCCTTTGCTCTGGCTGGAGCATAGGACAGTGTATCCACTCCTGATTCTTCCTAGGGACCACGAAGGGCACCTGATCCTGGGCAGCAGTGTGTTATACTGACAGAACCATGTACAGCTCCAGGTTCGAATCCTAGCTCTGCCCCTTAGGTGCATGTCTGGGATTTTCCTGATTTCTGTTTCTTTGCAGTGAGACTGCTTTGAATGGACTGGTCCAGGAGCTGCCCTTGGACGTGAGGCTGGACCAGGTGTTGAAGGAGGGCTTGTGCCACAGTGAGATATTTGAGTCTTAGGAGGAGAAGAGTGCAGAGGTCGTCCTGCTCAGCCTCCTAGGGGAACACTCATCAGTTTACTGCATGCATGTGCCGTGCACAGTACTGCTCTTGTCTTGTGGCAGCTGAGGGCTGCACTGTTCTCATGTTCATTCTTTCTACAAGCTTATTGAGCACTTGGGTCAGCCAGGCACGATAGGTAAGGGCACTGAATGAGCTAGGATATTCCTGACTCTGGAGGGCAACAGCTAGTGGAAATTATCCAGTGAAAGGGAAACTGAGGAAGAGCTTGGGGTTTTTACCCATGCCCTTGGATGCTTTGTTCCTTGTCCAATCCTTGACCACACAGCCCAGACCTCTGCCTGTGTATATCATGCTTCTTACATGTAGCATTTCTCATATGCTAGGGTTTTATTTCAGTTTTTTTTTTTTTTTGTGTGTGTGTGTGTGTGTGTGTGCTCATTAGTAGGTCAGAAGACAACCTTGAGTGTCTACCTCTTTTGAGACAAGGTCTCTCATCTGTCTAGAGCTAATTAGGCCAGAAGGCTGGTCAGTCAGCCCCAGGAATCCTCCTGACCCTGCCTCCCCAGCACTAGGATTGCAGGTGTGAGCTACCATGCCTGGCTTCTATATGGTTCTGCCTATCAAATCAGATCCTCATGCTTGTGAGGCAGGCACTTTACCAACTGTGCTATCAGCCCCTGCTTGGGTTTTGTTATTTCCATGTTTGCTTTTCTTCTCTGGGTTTTCACATACAGCCTAGGGTCCATCCAAGCACCTTCTCCCTTAGTCTCCAAACCCTGTCAGTGAGAACACTCAGGTCTGCTTCTTTCCTGCCATGGTCTAGCCCCTTACCACGGATGCCCCTCCTAGCTATTTTGCCAAAGCTGTGGTCCTCTCTTGCGCATACTCTTCCCTCTGCTGGGCACTCCATGTAGTCACATTCCTTACCAGCTGACCAGCACCTTCCCTGACTCTCAGATACTACTTCTGGATCCTGACCTCCCAGAGGTTGGAATGGCTGCCTATCTATTCCCCCACCTCAGAGCACAAGGGACCTGGTCGTGTGCTATCTTTTCATCTCCAATATCTGGAATAGGAGGTATTTACTGATTGAAAGAATGGATAGATGACTATCCGAGTGGCTTTCTGATAGAGGCCAAGGTATTTTTTAAAAAAATTATTTGTTTGTAAGCAGAGAGATATAGGAGAGAGACAGAGTGAATGGGTATGCCAGGGCCTCCTATCACTGCAAAGAGACTCCAGATGCATGTGCCACTTTGTGCATCTGGTTTTACGTGGATGCTGGGGAGTTGAACTCCAGTCCTTAGGCTCTGCAGGCAAGTGCCTTAACCATTGAGCTATTTCTCCAGCTCATGTTAATTATCTTTCATACCAGATTTGACAGGAGAATCTTGGGGACATATCTCAATAGCAAAATGCTTGCCTAGCACATAGGAGGCCCTAGGTTCATTCCTCAATAATACCCTCACATGTCTGCGTACATGCATGCAGTTCTGGGGCTCTCCTGCAGCACCTCAAGTTCAACTAATTCAGTGTTGTCAAACTGGCTTAAATGCCCTATAAGCCTTGTGTCCTGCTTTTGTGGGTACTGAGGGCGTCCCTGGGATTCTGAAGGGCCCTGGGGAAAGTTTGAAAAGCTCCGATCTAGCTCAAGTCCTTATTGTGCACCTGAAGAGACTGCAACTGGAGAAGAAAGGATGGGATGGAGATGTCCCTGACCTTGAAGTGACAGGCTTCCTTATGGATATCTCCCAGGGCTTTGAACTTAGCAGCTGCTGTCCTCACAGTTCCTCCGGAACCCATCATGGTCTCAGCCCCTTGCTTCATGGGCCCCCTTCCTCAGTGCTTTTCCAGCTGTAGTCTTTGGTGTACCAAAGACTCTACTGTGCTCTACTGTGTCTGCAGCCAGCTGCAGAGGTTTTGTGATGGGAATTTGGATCTTTAAAATTCAAGTGTCATCTCCACAAAGACAGGTGAGTGAGAAAGTGTGTTTCCTTGGAACCTAGGTGCTGCTGAATGTGGAAGTTCCACAAGAACTGGCATATAGTTTTTTTTTTTTAATTGAGAGGTATCACTGGGGATGTAGCTCAGTTGTCTAGCAATGCATGAAGCCCTGGGTTCGATCTCCAGAAGCACATAAACCAGATGTGGTGGTACATGCCCGTAATCCCAGCATTGGCAAGATGAGGCAGGAGGATCAGAAGTTTGGCTATATAGTGAGTTCAAGGCCATCCTGGACTAGAGACCCTATCTCAAAATCATCATCATCGTATAATTGAGTAGTGTGTAGGAAATGGATCTACAGTGTAAATTTGATGTCTGGTTTATTTGCAGACTGGTGTCTGCCCTTCTGGGGCTAGCCACAGGGTTAGATGTTCAGGATGGGCTCAGGACTGCCCATGGGTGTTTGCCAAACTGAGTTCATCATTGAGAGGCAGGTGTGGGTGTAAGAAGTGGGAGAGCAGTGTGCATGTGGGGTTAGGGGATGTCCTGTGTGTTGGTAACGAGCAGAGGTTGCTCCCAACATCAGCACTGTGGCCCAGCTTAGAAACTCCCAGTCAGGAAGGCAAAGTTTCCATAGTTTTCCAGAATCATAGGGATTTCACCTCCAGGATGCCAGCATATACGGTTTAAGGTAGTATACCTTCACTTAGAGATTGATGACAACCATCCAGCTTTGGGAGTGCTTTTGATTGACATGTGGGCTGTGTGACAACATGCAGAAACAGGCAGACTGTACATAGCACACTGTGGGCCCTAGTCATGAAGCAGTTCCCAGGTGCCCAGGTGGGTATCAGCCGTATGTGGCTCAGAGTCCTTGAGATTGCACCACATGGCCACATGCAAGTGTAGCTCATTTCTTTTTTGCCACTAAGTCATATTCCATGTCATACATGCCATGTTTGTGGCCACTAGCCCAGCACACAGGGTCAGGAGGATTCTTTGTGCTTTATAGAGAAGGAAGCTCAGGCTTGGGAGGTGGGCTCACCTGCCAAGGTCACAAAGTCAGCAGAGGTATCTGGGCTACAATCCCCCTTGCTCCATATCCTGCTGGATCCTCATACTCCAGAGCCTTGAGTGTGAACAGAGAGATTCCTGTTCCAATGGACTGAAATAGGTTCCAGAACATTCCCCTCAGTTCTACCAGAAGTGAATATCCCCATGTTCTTTCTTCTGTAGAAATGTGGGATCTCCTTCCTCCTCCTTGAGCCTTCCCTGGATGTCACCCTTTTTACAGGAGCTCACACTCTTCCCAGCCCCGTGTCTCATGCTGTGAACCTCTAGTGGGATTGGTGTTCTACAAGATGCCCTTTTCCTCAGGCTTCATGTTGTGATGGAAACAAAAGTGAGGGTTAGAGCTCTGCATAGCAGGCTGTCCTCTGCAGCCTTGGCTATTCCTCCCTTTTTAAAGTTTTTATTTTTGTTTTCAGATAGGTTCTCACTATGTAGCAGCTCAGGTTGGCCTCCAACACACAGTCCTCCTGCTTCACCCTCTGGAGTGCTGGGATTACAGGTGTGTGCCACTATAGCAAGCTTCTCTCTTTTTAAGCGACTTGTTTGTTTGTCTGTTTCCAGGGAGACCCACCTCACTATTGCGACTGTACTTGTGTCACTCTGGGTGTGTTTTCCTGTATTCCAAAGGCCAAGCCCCCTCCTATCTGTCAGCACAGGAACTATATTGCTCCGTGAAGCTATGAATGAGTTGTGACATCCCAGATGGGGTGGGGGTTACCCACACCACAGAGGTGACTTAGGGACATGCCCCAGCTGACAGCAACTAAGGAAGTGACTTACTCTCTCTGGGAGTGATTTGTCTCCTCTGCTCTAGAAATCAATGGTGGCTCTACAGTGACCAGGATTCCTTGCTAGCCAAACCCTGAGTTTTTAAAATTCCACTGTGTGTGTGTGTGTGTGTGTGTGTGTGTGTGTGTGTGTGTGTGTGTGTGTGTGTGTGTGTGCAGGTGCATGTGTTTTGCTGTTGATCGAAATCCTAACCTGGATGGCACAAGTAGCATTTTCCCCTGGTTCATGCTAGTGGCAGACATCACTAACAATCTCAGGGACTTCTGCATCCTGAGCCTGAATCCTATCCTAAGTTCAGGACTCTTAAACAGCCTGTGTTAGCCAGACTTTCCATTAATGTAACAGGATTCTGACATAAGTTAATGGAGAAAAGATGGAAAGATTTGTTTAGCTCATCGTTTCAGAGGTTTCATCCCATCACAGCAGGAGGGCATGGCAAAGCAGAATAGTTCAACATCATGGCGGCCAGCAAGCCAGTGGGGGAGGGAGAGCATGAGTGCAACTGGTGTTGCAGCAAGGCAATTGCTGGGACAAAGCACCCCACCAAAAGCAGCTGATGGAAGGAAAGTTTCTATTTTTGCTTCTAGTCTCGAGGGGAAGCTTCATGATGGCAGGGGAAAAACATGGCACGAGCAAAGGCTGGACGTCACTTCTGCCACAGCAGGTGGAAAACAGCAACAGGAGAGTGAGCCAAGTTCTATTGTAAAGGAGCTGCCTATAACACCCATAAGCTCTCCCCCATTAGCAAGGCCCCATCTCCCAAACTGCTGTTAGCTAGAGAGCAAGCATTCAGAACACATAAGTTTATGGGGGACACCTAATTCAAACCACCACACCTGGCTTCCTCATTTTCTCCCTTTATTATATCTGGACCTCCAACCTATAGGATGGGGCCATGCACATTCAGATGGTCTCCCCTTGGTTAGATGCTATGTGCCCTACTCTAGCCTCCCTACTCGATGGCATCCCTTTGCCATTTCAGCTTCAACTGTCACAGCAGAGTCTCATTCTCTGATGAGGAGGTTTGATTTCTTAGGGAAGGGCCCAGAAATGAAGGAAGGGCACATTTGAAGCATGTTTGTTTCCTGGACCTATTTCCTTTGCAGTAGGTCAGCAGAGGAATTTTGAGCATGAGAGTTCAGATTCCTGTAGAACATCCCTTTCTGTTTTTAGAGTATTTTTAAGGAGACTCGAAGATAGTAAAGTACCTAACTTAGCTCTCTCCTAACTGCCCAGGCTCATTAGCTCATCAGCTCTCAGCTGTGGGCTGAGAGTTCAGCATATACCCAGTGTCTGTGTGCATGTCCCAGTGTGGAACAGCTTCTTTCTGATTCTGGGGATACTGCCTGGCAGGAGTGACAGGGGGTTTGGTGGGTCTGCCATGCTCCCCACCTTGTGTATTTCTTTCCACTGTAGAAGTTTGGGGTTCCTGGGAGTGGAGTGGAGTTGCTGTTGCTGTCACCTCTGCTGGCAAAAAGCTGGTTGTTCACAGACATCAGGTAGAGATGGTGGGATCTGAGGCTCCTGGGAAGCTGTGATTCCTCCTTCAGTCCCAGTGTTTCCTGTTGTCCAGCACACCTTGAGTACAACTTGGCTGGTTGGGTCTATCAGGCTTCAGGCCAGTCTACCTGGTGGTTTAAACCAGACTGCATCAGCATGTGAACACTTTTGGGGCCAGTAAACAGGACCAGCCAGGTTTGCAAGCAGAGGCTGCTAAGAGGACAGGGCCTTCTAGCATCTTCCACAGAGACCTTGGGTTCCCTAGGATCCCTCCCAAGAACCTCTGGTGAGTTGCTATCCCCAGAGTGCCCAGAACCCCATCTGCCTGTGCTGTGTTCAGATGCTGCCTCTGGGACAGACATCATTCTGGTAGAAACATTATCCTTCCCTCCTCTGATCACCCTCCTTGCAACCCACATCTCCTAAAGTTTGTGAAGGAAGGTAGGCTACAGGTTGCACCTCCACTTCATGGCATCTTACAGAAAGGGTCCTTGGAGCTCAAAAAGGGTGTGTGACCCTCCCAAGGTTCCACAGGGAATAGGATGTACACTGTATTTATGGGGAGCTGAGCCTTTGTCCATGGTGATCAAGGCAGCAGGCAGGGACCAAGTAAACCATAAGTGAACGGTGTATGTATAAAACAGTCTATAAATATATAAATGAATAATTTCAAACAAACACTGTGAGGTCAGTGAGCTGGAGAAGGGTGAGATAAGGAGCTATCTATAGGTGGGGGAGCCATTTCAGATGATAAGAACCCAGGGGTATTCCTGTGGGAAAGGGGTTGGAAGCTGAGACTAGGCTATCAACATGGAGCCAGCAAGGTCCTTGCGGGCAGTAGGTACAGCTGGACGAAGGCTCAGAGGTGAGTGTGGACATGAGCCTCTAAGTCCACATGGGAAAGGAGAAGGCCTGGGGCCTTGGTGGGGAAAAGGCAAGAGGTAGTTTGTGTATGTGGAGGTTGTGAGCATTTGAACATTTGCATGTTATTCTAAGCTCATGGGAAATCTTTGGGGGGTTTTAAATGGGAGAATTCTATGCTCTAATTGAAGTTGAATCCCCATGGCTTTTGGGTAGAGAAGACTTGGGGTGAAGGCAGAGGAGGAGCACAGGGAGACCATGGACACTGGCCTAGTACACGTGGTCATGTTGGAAATGGAGCGAGACTAAGGTATATTTCACACTTCTATCATACCTGCTCATGAGGAGAAATCATTGAAGCCCATAGACTTGGGGATGGACACAGTATGGAACAGGATGGGAAAGGACACAAGAATCAGTGTCTCTTGGATTGGGGGCTATGTGACATGACTCCTCCTATCGCATGGTGTCCCCCAGCTGACCTAGGGTAGGGCTTGGCCCATAGGGCTGGTCTCATTGCCCGAATGGCTGACTCACCACCTTTCTGGATTCAGGGGATGGAAGGGCTTGTTGTTACCTGGAACTGGAGAGACTAGAAAATTTGGGAGTTTGGGCTTTGTCTTTTCTGTTTCTAGGTGTGATGGAGAGACAGGTGTGGGCATTGCTGGCTGGTGGGCAGGGCAGTGGGCAAGGCTGTGGAGTGGAGGAATCTCTGTGGGGAACATTCAAAGTGGCTGGTTCTCTGTGACAGCAACCATGTGACAGTGATGAGATCTGTCCCTTGGCCACTCACTGGCATTGTGCTTTCCTTGTATTTTCTGTAACTGTCACAAGCCTGGGTGGCAAAGTAGACATTCTGTTTCCATTTTGTAGATGCAGAAACCGAAGTTCAAACGGCATGCTGGTCCAAGTCCTCCAGCTAGTGCTAGTCTGAGCTCCCCCACAGCACTGGCACCGACTCCAGATTGTGACGTCCCTGACAGTATCCACCTGCCGCAGTAGGCCCTGCTGTCCACCCAGGGTGTGCTCATGTCTGTCCCTGCCTGGGCACACTGCTCTTGGGGTGATCTTCCTGAGTTCCCTGAGAACTTGCAGAAAGAACAGTTCTCTTTGAGAGGGGTGTTTTGGTGGCTTCTTCTCTCCTTGCCCCTTTCTTCCCTCTCCCCCTCTCCATCCTCTTTTTCACCTTCCCCTAAAGTTTTTTTTCTGACACCTGTGCCTGGACAGAGCTCCTAGAGGGCTTGTTGTGGGCGCTGTGGTATGCTGGGAGCCCCAGGGGCAAGAGTTCTCCAGCCCCATCTTCAACCATGATTTGTCCTTATTGGCAGGTATGGTAGAAGGGCTTGCTTCTGCTGGCCGCTGGCACCCACCAGAAAGCTTGTCAATCTCCACCAGCTCCGTATCTCCTTGTTCCTACCAGTGGGGGCAGTGAGACTTGGGTATCAGGTTTGGACCAACTCAGAAGACTCCCCTGGACCCAGGGGTGAGCAGCCTTTTAGGTCATTAAGCCTCTTTAGCAGGGAGGGTGTTTAGTGGAAGAGGTGTAAAGTATCCACATTTTTCAGACTTTAGATAGGGTTTTCTGCCTGACACGTGACCTCTGTGTCCTTATGGGGACAGGATATGGGACATTGGAACTTGGCAGGGGTGGTGTGTGTCCCATCCATTCAAGTTCCCCACCCTGAGTGCAAACCTAGCAGGGATAGAGGTTGCTTTTGTTTTACTCAAATTGTACACCACCTCAGCACCTTGCCTAGTCTTGTGTAGGCACAGTAAATACTGGTTAGCAGCTTGGAGTGAAGGACTACATAAGTGAGTGACTGAATGAATGACTGACCAGATGAGCATATGAATGACCGACTGAATGAGTGAATGTAAGTGAATGAATGGATAAAAGTGAATGGATAGAAAGGTGACTGATTGAATAAGTTAATGAATGAGAGGAAATGGATGAGAGAATGAGTATATGGTGCTCTTGTTGACCTCCTCCAAGGCTTCTCTTTTGACCTAGGCCTGTACTGGCTATCCAAAAAGCCACTTGGCACCTGTGGACAGGGAGCCTGAGCTGGAGTGTGCTGTAATGCTTAATATACTCCTGATTTAGTGTAAAAGCGCACAATGTCTCATTAGTTTTTAATGCCGATTACATGTTGAAATGATAGTATTTTGGATATGTGGAGTTAAATAAAATATTGCAATCAAATCAGTTGTTTCATTTACCCTCTTTATAATGTTGTCTCCTGACAGGATGCATGACATTGCTCAAACGGCCTGCATTCTGTTTTAATTGGATAGTGCTGGCCTGGACTGGGGCAGGGAGACCTAGGTGGAATCCTGGCTCTGCTCTCATTGTGAGCCTTGGTTTCCTCACCTCGGTGAGTCATTTTCAGGATTTGGGGTCAGGATAAAGTGATCCTGTGTGTGCTGTCTCTCCAGGAGGTAGGCTGAGAGTTCTGTCACCGGGGCCAGATCCACTTGAATCTGCCAAAGTCACCATACTCCAGGCAGCAAGTGTGTCACCAGGACAACACACGAAAGGAAGCTTCTTCTCAGGGCTGCGGGTCAGGCAGGCACCAGGAGCAGGGATGGTGAGGCCATTGTGCCTACCATCACCATCACCTTCACCTGTCCCATGATATTCTCACATGCTGGGCAGTCATGGCTTTGGCTTCTCAGTGATGGTAGGTAGGCATATTAGCAGCCCCTGTGTCACAAGGAGCCTGCTCAAATACTGTGACAGAGAAAATGTGACAATGTGTGAGCATGTAAGTGAAAGGGTGTGTGTGCACATGAGTGTGAAGATGTGTGAGAATGTATGCGTGCACACATGTGTCTGCATTGACTGTGGGTCTCTCCCGTCACTTCCCACATCTCCACTCCTCACTGTGAAGGAGCTGAGGTGGCTTCAGGTCCCAAGCATTGACAGGGTGAGAAGCCCTGGGAACAGCTTTGGCCAGCTTCCTGACCATGCCTTCTTCCTTTGGGCCTGCTGGCATTATCCTTTTTCATGAAGGAGAAAACTGGCCAGAAAGGGACACCACTCGGGAAAAGGCCTCCAAGGACCAAGGCCAGCTGTGACCTCAGTGCCTCATTGCCTAGAGGCAGTATGAGAACAGGTGCTGTCTGTGGCCTGGCTTCAGGGGTCACCCTCCTGTCCAGTATCATTACTACTCCATCTCTGTGTCTCTCTCCAGCTGGCTCTCTCAGCTTGTCCCAAAGGTTAAGGCACTGACCGGGTACCTACCTCAGCAGGAGAACAACTGCTCCTGCCTGAACTGAGCCTGGGCTCTTGGACCCTTGCTGCCTCCAGCAGCCGAGCTCTTGGCTTTCTTCCCAGATGGCACTGTGGCTTGGGCTGAGGTGTGATTAAACTGCCTTTGTCCTGGGTCTGCCCTTCAGGATGCTGAGTGCTAACTCTCTCTACCTCAGTTTCCTCCATGTCAATGAGATGCAGAGTGGAGCCTTCCTTACCTGCTGGGAATTGGATAAGAAAGGTTTGAGAGGTCAGCCCTTTGAGACCACTGCATGCTAACCACACCCTGAACCATCATCATCTTTCTTGCCCAGCGCTTTCTGCAGACACTTCAGAAACAGAGACCCTCAGGGAAAATGGTGGCCAGCCATGCTCCTTGCTAGCACTGACTCTTGTGTGGCTAGTTGGAGGGATCTGTCTCCCAGTCTTGGGCCTTGGCCTTGTCTGTGTGTTCTCAGTGCCTTGCTTCTCACAACAGAGTGTTGCTATGAGAGGTGTGTCCCCAGACCTATGTGGTTGGGCAGTACCAGGAGTCTAGCTGTGGAACCCCTGAGTAGAGGTCCCTCAGCATCACTTATATTGTGAAGGGCAGGGCAGAGCCACACACTGAATCATACTCAGAAACTCTGACAATACAGACTCCATCCTACAGAGGTTGTGGGGACCCAGAGCCCCTTGTTCCTTTTTCCCTCCCTTCCAGTGCAGGGGTCTGGGTGCTTTGAGGGTAATGCCTCACATGCTCAGGCATTTGCTCATTTATAGACACTGTCAGACATCTTCTTCTTGCCAGGCAGTATCCAGGCACTGGCAAGTCACTGGTGAGCAAGATTGACGCGTCCCTGTCCTATTGGGTGGGACTCAAGAAAGCCTTATGTAAATGTCTGCTGACAAATTATGGGAAGTGCTTTTGAAAGCAAAAGACTGGAGACATTGATTGATGGGTGGGGCTTCAGGTAATACACCTGAGAACTGGGCCAGGTGGTGCGGGAATTGGCACTAAGAGCTACAGTTAAAGGTGGCATTTGTCATGGTGCTGAGAGCAGCAGTGTTGGGACCTGGGAAAGATGGCCATGTCTGTCAACAGGAGAGTGGACAAATGGATTACTTTGGCAAATGATTTCATTCTTGGGCTGAGGAGATGGCTCATCAGGCTAGAGTACTTACTGTACATGCATGAAGACCTGAGTTCAATCCCCGACACTCACATAAAAAGCTGGGGAGATGATTCAGCAGCTAAAGGTGTTTGCTTGCAAAGCATGTTGGTCCAGTCTCAATTCCTAGCACCCATGTAAAGCCTGATGTGAAAAATGGCTCATGTGTCATCTGGTGTTCATTTGCAGTGATAAGAGACCCAGATGCAAAAACAAACAAACAAAAGCAAATCCAGACTTGGCCTGCATGCCAATAAGCCTCAGAGAGGGAGGGGTGGAGACAAGAGGATTACTGGGGCTCACTAATCAGCCATCTAACCCCCTAAAACGTGGTTCTGGAAGTGTTTATCTGGCAGAGGGAGTGGCATGTATAAGACCTGGAGACAGAAAAAAACCTTCCCCAGTGCAGAAGCAGGCAAAAGCTTGTTACTGCTCTGGAGGCCAGTCCACTTTGGGCATCCTTCTGTTTGGGGGCCAGGGGAAGGTCTTCTTGAGTATCCTGCAGTTAGTTGGAGAGTTAGGGAGGAAAGGAAATCCACAATTGGGAGGGGAACCTCTGAGCAAGCCAGTCCTCTGCAGTGGAAGCCTCAGAGTGACTGTGGGATGCTGCTTTCCTTTGGGTCATAGGAAATATGCCTAGAGGCCACTGCTTTGAAATCACAGACACCTCCGAATGGTCCCTCCAGCCTGAGCCACACACTCTGGTGAGCACACTGCCAGGCTAAGGTCGTGAGGTGTGTGTGCTCTGTGGACCTGCATGGGCTCTCTCTGAGACTGAGGCAGGGCTCCTGGGCCCTGGGGACAGTGATTGTAGGTTGAGAGCTATTGAGCTGGTCTAGGCCATGCTTTTCTAGTGTGGGAAGGTGTTCTCTGCAAATCCAGGTCACACAGCAAGGAGAGGCAGCCAGGGTCTTGGCTTGGCTGACATTTATAGTGCCCGCCCCTTCCCTTGGCCCTGAACACAGGCCTCAGTGTCTCTTGCTGAGATGACTATAACTGGCAGCTTTTGGGGAGACTGTCTCTCCCCCATGTTCTGCCAGGGATTCCCACCCCTGGGTGTAGCACCCTCCAGCATTTGCTGGGTGCAAGAGATCCCAGGACTGGGGTCTCTGCTGGCACTTGTTAGAGGTTATAGGGGGTGGTGCTTGAGAACTAGCTCCTAGCCTTTCATGACTCACTTCTTGTTCTCTGGGCCTCTATGTCCAGTGGTTCACTGAGACTGTCATTGGTGTTCACCACAGTTCCTCTCTGCTCAGATGTCTGACTGTGAGCCTGGTAGAGAACAAGAGGGTCATGTAGCCCTCATTCACTAAGTTCTTTTGTTTTAAAAACATGTGCTCAACATTTCATATGCCTTGACCCATCCACTTCTTGCCTATGACTCACAGAGGAGTCAATTGAGTCCAGACAGGTTGAGTAACTTGCCTAGAGTCCCACAGCTAGACAGTAACCAGCTGGGATTTGAACACAGGCATTCTGACCCTGGAGCAATCGAGGTCCACCCTGATAAGACTGGGAAATGATTTCCCAAAGAAGATGTGTGAATCCCTGCACTTTGTGATTCTGTTACCAGCATGACAAGGACTTTGTGAGCATGTTCTAGTTAAGAGTCTTGAACTGGGAGGTTATGTCGATTATCCAGGTGGCCCAGTGTGTAAGGGCTCTTCTGAGAGGGAGGAGAGGATGTAAGGAAGAGAATGCTTCTTGGGAAGGATGTGCAGCTTGGAGGCCTGCAGGTGTTAGTGCTGGCTTTGAGGAAGGAGGAAGGAAGAGCTACTTCTACATAAGCCAAGAATTACCAGGTGCCTCTAGAAGCCAGAAGAGGCAGCCAGAGCAAAATGCCTACCCAGAACCACCGGAAGGAGCCAGCCCTACCCACCCCTTGGTTTAATTAAGCACAGTGAATCTGCTTTCAGAACTCTGACTTCCAGAACGGCTTGATAATAGGTGTGTGCTGCTTTCAAGCACTTGGCTTGTGACAATTTGTTACAGTGATAGGACATGAATACCTAAGTGCTCTGCTCACTCTTCCCCTGGAGGCTCATTCTCCTTGACTTGGAATTCCTAGAGCTGAAAACCTGATCATCCAAATCGATCCCACCTTGGTAATTTTGCAATTCAAGAGGCATTCGAGGAAGATTTTGGAGCCTGGCTGCCTGCTCCTATGTGCAAGAGGAAGAAGGGAAGAATGCAGAAGGCAAGGGGTCACTGGAGCCTGGGCCCAGCCCATACCTTCCACTGTAGGTCTCCAGTGGGCCATACTTGCTGGCTTGGCCCTTTGTACCTGTGAGAGGTCCCCAGTGGGAGGGTCTGCATCTTGTCCCATCACATCTGAACAGGCAGGGCCAGCACAGTCAGCCTGGGGTTCTGCAGATGTCCTTCAGGTGCCTCTGTTCATCCTTGGGCAGAACCCACAGCACCTTCCTATTTGGTGCCAGAGGAGCTTGTGGTCAGGGTCAGACAGCTGTGGTTGGCCATGTACCCCAGGCCTGTCCCATTCTGCTCCTGGCCTCAGCACTTCTTGTTTTCTATACCCTCTAGCATCCTCTTGACCCTAACTTGAGGTTCTAGGCCTGGCTGGAAGTGGTTCCAGGTGAAGTTGGGCCCTGAACAGCAAAGCCCCATGTGGTCAGGGGACTGGCAGGATGCTGGCCTTTCTCACTCTACCCCACCTCCCTACTGGGGGGGAGCAAGGGAGACTTTCCAAGGACTATAGGTCATGAAGTGTCTTGAGAGCCCCTCCAGGGAAGAGTCTAGGTAGGGCTGGGTAGGGGCAGCTCAGGGCTTGGGCCGCACCCCCACAGAAAGCTTTCATTTTGTGTAGCTCTAGAGGAGAGGGGTCCAGTCCAGGGCTGGTCCCCTTAAGGCATGTGATGCTCCATGGGATATAGTATTAGGAGAGGTTGAGTCAGGACACATTAGACCATTATGTAAGGCCAAGGGCTAAGACAAAGTAAAGGCAATGGCTCCCATTCAGTGAGGGCTAGTGAGTGCTAACCCCTTTCTGTCCATAATTTCATTTAGTCTCCCTGGCAACCCTCAGTTGAAGGTAGCATATCCCCATTTTCCACTTGAAGAATCTGATGCTCAGAGAGGGTAAGTAGGTCGCCCAGGGTCACAGAGCTGAATGTAGAACCATACTCCAACCCTGACCTCCTTCCTCCAAACTTCTTGGGAATTCCACTGAATTGCAGTGGATTTTAGAAAAGCCTTGGCAGGGACAGTTCTGACCTCAGCCTCACTGCTGTTGGGAGTGGGAGGGGCCCCACAGAGACTTAAGCAGAGGACAGTCTTTCTAGAGTTGCTACCCTGTGTGCAGGGCCTAGGGTCCTATACAGGAGCACAGAAATTGGATGCCTTTTCTTTTGTCTGTGGCTTATCTGCTGATGATCTATCAAAGGATTTACAAACCCTGCTTCTCACTGTGTCTGTAGGAGGAGGTTGTTGTAGGAAGCAACAACCTCTAGGGCTGTCCTGGAGGCTGCTTACCCAGAGGCACATAGAGGATGGAACCTGGGACTCCATCTGGTCACAGGGTGAATGGTGGTGCCATTTATTGGAGCAGGAGGCTGCAAAAGGGGTTTGAGGTAAAAGCACTTGGAGGACTTCATCTCTGCAGGGAGACTTTCCTCTGCAGGGCCTCTCATATGGGCTGATTTTGTTCTTCTGTAGTCTTAGACTTTGGGGGAACTTTCATAGGCCTTATTTCTCACCTTTCTCTGGAGCTAACTTCTCTGTTAGCCTTGTGGATGTGGAGTTAAGCATGAAGCATTCCTAGGTCCCAACCCTACCTCAGCAATTTAGCAGCTATGTGACCTTGGTCCTGATTCTTAATTTCTCTGGGCTTGTTTCTTCATCTGCAAAGCAAATCTACTTTCCTATGCTTTTGTGAGGATCCAAGATCATGACACCCTCAGCCCAGGCCTGGCTGTTCTTTACCTCTTCCTGCCTCAGACTTCCCTGGCCTGTGGATATATAGACATAGTCCTTCTGTAATGTACCCAGATGCTGGGTGGATTGTGGTTGGCAAGGATTTCTGGAGAGTTGTTTCAGCCTCTCTTAAGTAGGTTAAGCCAATATTCCAGAGAGAGCAGGAACAATTACTACAGCTAAATGCTGTATTTTGTATAAAAATGTATTTTTGTGACAATCCTATTGCTCCAATGTAATAATCCAGTTTTATTGCAGGGCCAACCTGCAGCTTGCGTGGGGCCCTTCTCAGGGGATCCCCCACTTTCTCTTTTAACTCAGGAAACATCATGAAGACCTAAATGACTGTGTCTGGGCCCTGATGAGAGAAAGGGATTACTCTTCAAGGGAAAAGTTAGTTTTTTGTGGTCAGACTTTCTCAACTGTGCAAACTGATATGGGCAAGAGCGTAGTCAGCCCACAGATATGATTAAAAGTGATTTCCCTTGAAAAGCATATTTTTAAGGTCAGTGACCTTCCTTGAGAAGGAAATTCTCTCCCCCCCCCCCACAGGTTGCTGGGGATTGAACATGCCAGGCAAGGGTTTCACCACTGAGCTACATCCCCAGCCCTCTTTTCACTTTCCTTGTATTTTTGTGAGTCTCATCAGATGGATCAGACTGCCCTTGAACTTGCAATCAGCTTGGATTACAGACCTGAACCACCAAGTTCCAAAGGAAATATTCTTTTAAAAAATGTTAACATGTGTGAAGGTGCATGTGTGTGTAGACCAGATGGCACCCTCTCCGGAATCCTTCCTTAGGTCTCTTTTTGGCCTGGAGCTCACCAATTAGGCTAGCTTGGCTGGCCAGTTAAGCTCCAGATAGCCTCCCTTCTCTGCGCTGGGATTACAGGTATGTGCCAACACACATGGATTCTTGGAATTGAACTCAAGTCTTCATGCTTTTAAGGCTGACACTTTACTGACTGAGCCATCTCCTCATCTCTGAAATACTCTTTAAATGTACAGAGTGGGAAAGCCCCAGGGAAGGGGAATGAGGAGCAAGAGGGCTTAGGCTTGGGCCCCATCCACTCATTGCCTCGCCGGAAGCAAGGACTTGGAACACACTCTTTGATTCACCTTTATGAAGGGTGTGTGATTCTTTTTTTTTTTTTTTTTTTAATTTTTACTTATTTGCAACAAGAGGAGAGAGAAAGAGAAAAGAGAAGAGAAGAGAAGAGGAGAGAGGAGAGAAGAGACAAAACAGAATGGGTACATCAGGGCTTCCAGCTGCTGCAGATAAATTCCAAATGCATGTGTCACTTTGTGCATCTGGCTTTATGTGGGTACCGGGGAATTAAACCTGGGTCATTAGGCTTTGCAGGCTAGCATCTTAACCACTGAGCAATCTCTTGCCTGGTTATGTGGTTCTTATATCAGTGAGGAAACTAACTCAGAGAGGTTGGGGATGCAGCCTGTGGTCACTCAGCTCACAAAGGACTCAGAGACTCGGGGATTCAGATGTCCAACCTTGTCCCTCTTCTTTCCACATTGCCCAGGGAGAAGATACTCCAGGCCTAGGGTCAGAAGATGCAGTGAAAGGGACCCTTCTGGAAACCATGTCTCCTCTCTGTTCTGCTTCCCCATCTATTTGCCCACCCATGCATTAAAGGCTCGTTGGGCGGCTACTGTGTCTAAGATGTTGGCTAACTACAGCTGTCTGCCCCACAGGAATCCTGCAGTCTGATGGAGTTGGGGCTGGAACAGGTGCTCAATGGGCAGATCAGCTCAGTAGCTCGTGGAACACTGCTGGGCTGCATGTGCCATGGAAACTGAGTAAGGTAGAGGCATTGGAAAGCTGGAGTGACTGGCAGGCAGGGTGTTGAGCTAGAAAGAGCCATTGCAGGGAGTTATCTACCGTGTATTGATAGACGTGTTTCAGAACTAAGGCTGACCATAGCAAAACACTGTTATAGTACCAAAGACCATTGAATTGCTTACTGCACAGTGGACTTAATGTTATATAAATCTTCCTTGGTCAGGATCAGCCTCATGGAGAAAGTGGGAGCATGAGTATTAACCCTGAGGTTGTTGTCTTGTCTCACAAGCTGAGGGAAGATGGTCCCAGCCAGAGGGAGTAGCAACAAGGATGAGCCAGGTCAACTGAGATGTCTTTTTATAAATAAAGTTTTATTGGATTATATAACCCTGCTCACTAGATGATTTGTGTGTGACTTGCAGACCTATGTGGCCTTTGTGGAGAAAGTTGGCTGACTCCTGAGTTGTACTCAGGTGGGAACATGCCCAAAAGGTTGAGGATGGTGGTGATGGTGGAGGTAGTGCTGATCGGGGTAGTTGTAATGAAGGTGATGGGGTTGGGTTGGTAGTGGGGAGGTGATATGGTAGTGGTAATTGTGATGAAGAAGGCGGCATGGAGGTGATGACCCATTAAGTGATATCTACTATACAGTGTTAGGTACTTTGCATATGAGGTGCTAATCCTCAACACAGTAATATAAGATGGGTAAAAGCAGTGTCTGTGTGCAGTAAAAATATTGAGTGGCTTAACCAAGGCCGTACAACTTTATGTGGTGGGCTCATCACAATTGCATCATAATTATATTACAGTTAAGAAGCTGGGGAGGCAGTGGGCATGGACATGTGAGTCTCTAGGGAGCAGAATGGCTGTCACTCAAGGACGCAGCCTTCAGCATCAGCACTGTCCTAGGTGTGAGGTTTTTCTGAGGAGCTGTCCTCAGGTCATGCACCTCCTTCAAGCCATTACAAAATCTTTTCTCTTTGTGTTGGAGTGCTGGGGAGGTCCCGTCTTCTTGTCCCCATGGTGACCAGTCACCAGGCCTGGTGTTGGTTTTGGTTTTCCTAATTTGAGGTTGTGGGATCCCCTGGTTGTGGCTGAGGTTTTTCTGTTCTGGAAAGCCCAACTGTAGTGTGGTCATGAGGTGGGGCCTGGAGGTACTGGAACCTGCCCACAGACCACAGGCCCCACATTCCCTGGGCAGGGCCCATGTCTCTCTTCTCTCTGCTTAGGAAGTTTTGGGTTCTTCTAGCTGGAAACTGCGGCACCATGGAATGTTCTGGGGTCAGAACTGTGTGTCTTTGTTTCACCACGTCCAATCATGCAAAGGCCAGGGCTGCTGGGAGGCCTGGAGTATGCCAAGTGTGCCCATTATGGCTTTTCCCCACCCATTTAGTGGGGTCCTCTGTCACAATGGAGCCCCCCCTGGGAAAGAGTAAATTGCTAAGCAAAAGCTATAAAACTGTCATCCTTTACCTCTGATGCTGGTTTACCACCATTTCTCCTCCTCCTCCTCCTCCTCCTCCTCCTCCTCCTCCTCTTCTCCACCTTCTGCCTCTGTTCCTCCACCTCCCTAAGTTTTGGTAGGCTGCTCTCTGGCCTGGATGTGCCCATGTCAGAGTGTTGTTTGAAGGAAACCTGTGTGACATAGTTTTTCATCACTTGGTCCCTTTCCTGAGGGTCTGAGATGGTTCTCCTGGATACAAAGGGTCAGTCTCCAGCAGTTGGTGGTGGGGTTAGGCTATGGCAGGCATCCTGGACAGGAAGAGGCTTTGTGTCTCTAGATATCCCCTTTCCTGTCCTGCCCATCCCTGGGGTTCTGTGTCTGACTGGGAAGGCCCTGGTCACACTTGTAGACACCAAGGACAAGGCCCTTAAAAGCTTCTGGTGGTTCCTGCTCCAAGCAGGATGGACTTGGACCACCCAGAGTTCATGGTCCAGCTCCTGTCAGGATGCTCTGGCCCACACATGCTTTTGGTAGACCCTCCTGTGAGTTTCTTTCAAATGTGTCATTCTGAGGTATGGGGGTATGAATTGTGTCATTCACAGGTATGGGGGTCCCAAGAGCTTACCTGGGTGGAAAGAATCAAGTAGATACAGCCTCATGCACATCATGATTAACATGGTAATGCTGCCTTCCAGGTAGATGTCATGGCCTTTTGTGCCTGGAAGTGCAGCAGAGTAGTCCCTGACAATCACCAGGACACCTGAGAATCTCCCACACCATGGCCAAATACCTTGAGAGAATCTCTTCTGCCTTCCATGACTTTCCTTCCTATCATGCTCCATACGAAAGGCCAGCTTAGTATAACTAGTCTAACACATCTGGTCCCTGGCCTTAATGCACTGCTGACCTTCCCAAGCCACAGGCCTTTGTTTGTGGGCATCGTCCTGATAGGAACTCCTAGGTTCTATGTAGCCTGGGTCTTTCTCTGTCCAATATGTGTGAGCCTTTAATTAACCTGGCCTCAAACTACTTTTGAGGATGAGGTGACAGCTTCTATGGCTCATCTGTCCTGCCTCTGGTCACACCTGTCATTACCACTGGAACCTCTGCTCAGAACCTGAAAGCTGGGGTTGGGGTACTCACATGACTTCCCTCCATTGTCAAAGAGAACCGATTAAAATATTTCTAACTCCAGGCGGCCCATGATGTGTGTCCTGGAGAGACATGAGCCAGCCAGTCAGATTCATTCTTGGGACATTACATCCAGGACATTACATTCAGTCCATGAAAGGTCATGAGAACTCTGTGTCTCTGAGGACTGCTGAGTGTCTTGCCATGAAAAGAATGCTTCTTGCAAGACATCAAGACATGGAACTTTGGGACAGTTGTTAAGAGTTGTGGCTGTGGGTTACCAGATTTTAGAGCTAGGAGAAATATTTCCAGTTAGCACTTCCAAGTTCTGTTGTGCTTTTTTTAAAAAAAAATTATTGTGGATTTCTTTTAGAAGTGGGCAAGGCAAAGAAACCAGAGGGGGGGGGGGAGAGAGAGAGAGAGAGAGAGAGAGAGAGAGAGAGAGAGAGAGAGAGAGAGAGAGAGAGAGGGAGGGAGGGAGGGAGGGAAGGAGGTGTGTTCTGGGACTTTCTTTTCATTTAGCACAGTTCCCAAACTGAGTGTGCATCAGAATCACCTGAGGCTACACCCCCAGGTTTCTGATTCTGGGTTTGGGATGATGTGCATTACTAACCAGCCCCTGAGAATCACTGATTGAAGAAAAGGAAGGAAGGGAGGGAGGAAATAAAAACTTATTTCTGGGGCTGGAGAGATGGCTCAGTTGTTAAGGTGTTTGCCTGCAAAGCAGAAGGACCTGAGTTCTATTTCCCAGCACCCACATAAAGCCAGATGCACAAGGTGGTGCATGTTTCTGGAGTTTGTTTGCAGTGGCTGGAGGCCCTGGTATGCCCATTCTCTTTCCCTATCTGCCTCTTTCCCTCTCTCACACTCTTTCTCAAGTTAATTAAATAAATAATTAAAAAAAAAAACCTTCTGGGCTGGAGAGATGGCTCAGTGCTAAGGCACTTGCCTGAAATGCCTAATGACTGGAGCTTGATTCCCCAGTACCCACATAAAACCACAAAGTGGCAAGTGCATATTCTCTCTCTCCCCTTCCCTCCCACCCTCTCTCTCTCTCCTTCTCCTTCCCTCCCTCCCCTCCCCTCCCCATCCCTCTCCCTCTCTCCCTCTGCTGGGCATAGTGGTGCACATCTTTAATTTTGGCACTCAGGTTGCCAAGGTAGGAAGGTTGCTGTAAATTGGAGGCCAGCCTGACACTACATAGTGAATTCCAGGTCAGCTAGAGCAAAACTCTACCTCAAAAAACAAGCAAAAAATAACTTATTTCTTGGCTTTTCCCACAAGTCCTGTGGCATGCTCACTTACTTACTGGAGGGGCCCCACTTTTGTCCACCTTCTCCCTTGTCCTTATACACCCCCACCCAGACAGAGGTCACCTGTAGGAGGCCATTGCTGACAGCTCAGGGGGGCCCAGCCCTGGAGAAAGCAGAAAGAAGAGGATGGTATTTGCTGAGCTGTATCCTCAGGCTCCAAGGGGCTGGCAAGAGCCTGAAGTCCTGAGTCAGGGACTAGGCACTCTGCTAGTATTCCTCCCTCTCTGGGCTTTGCCCTGGATTCCTTTCCATTCAAGGTTGAGACCTGTTGGGCCTTCCTCAGAGTCATGAGAACAGTTGGCTCCTTAGACCCACATCGTGGTCTCATCCTGTCCTGTGCTGAGAGCCATCCTGCCTACCTCTGGACCATACCCGACCCCTCTGGATGGGACCACCCTCCTTTTATGCCATCTATGTATCACTGATCTCTGATCCCTGGAATGAGCTGTTACCACCACAAGGGCACAGTCTGGGTCATCTTTGCTGCTCCAATAGGTACAATGCATTGGCTAGTAAAGCCAGTGAGGCCCAAGGCTAGTTGCAGTGGGAGACAACTGTTTGGGTGCACTCTTTGCATTAGGCTCCAGCATTCTGTTATGCCAGTGGAGATGAAGGTATAGCACCTCATTCAGGGATGGTGTGGAGGACTGGGGAGAAGGAGATTGTCACTGTTTGCTGTAAGCAGTTATTCATTTCCCCAGTTAGCCCAGCATGCTGAAAACCTGTAGTTACCAGGTGTCCTATTCCCTGCCTCCTTCCCCTTGCCTCTGCAAGAAGCTAGGGTCAGACAAAGCTCTGCCTTTTAAGGGCTGCATGGAAAGTGATCTTGTGGCTGGAACTGGCCAGGCAGAGCTGTGATGGATGGGGAGGCAAGGAAAGGCCATTGCTTGCAGAGACATGAGGGCACATGATGCACGCAGGGGGTGGATGGGGTGCGTACCTGCATCCCCTCAGCAGATACTGTTTGAGTCAAGGGAGAGAGTAGCAGAGAACAAGAAGACTGAGTTCATGCCACTTCAGGGCTGCTGTCTGTGTAGGGAGGCATGCCAGTGTATAGAACCATTTCACGTGGCCCTGAGCCCGGTGCTGGAAATTCTCATGTTATACTTAAATAAGTCAATGAAAATGTGCTGGGAGAATGGATCTGTGTATTCAGGAGACAGACTATGCAATTGACCAGGGCTCCACAAACTTCTAAACTTCTTTATGAAAAGGTGAAAAACTGGCCTTTTTCAGCTGCTGAGGTCAGAGAAGGCCTATAGGCAGACTAGACGTAGAGGTAAGAAACTCAGAACATCAGGGAGAGGGAACAGCAAGTGCAAAGGCCCTGAGAACAGAGCAGTGATCCAGGGGAGAAGAGACTCGGGGGAGATGACCAGGGTGTTGAATGTGGCCAGGGAGAATGGGTTGAGCCTGTAGGTAACTGCCCAGGGTATCAGCTCTGGTAAATAAATGGCTGTCCCTGCTGCCAGGGGCTTGGTTGGACCCTGGCAGCAGGGAGGTGGGATGTGGTGGCCCTATCCCCTTGTAACAGTCCTCCAAAGTGGGGCAGGAGACCAGGGAGCACATTGTTGCCTGGATGAGGGAAGAATTTGTGCAGCAGCGTGACTGGACCTGACTGCATCTCAAGATATAGAAAAGCAATCAAGTCCCATTGAAATAATAAACAATGTCAACACTTCAGCTGTTAAATATGCAGTTTAGAAACCCAGGGAGTACACTTGTATTACATATTTGTCTGGAATGGTGATCTCCTTGAGACAGGTTTGTTAATCATTAAGACATGAAACATTGCTTTAAGCCCATCTGAGTTATGGATGCCTCGTTTATTATATGATATTTAGTGGAACTGGAGGCCAGGCCAGATGTGGTTGGGGAGACCTTTCAGGAGGACATCTTGCTGAGAGCATCCATATCATTTTCCTATGGCTGTTGTTAGAAATTGCCACAAACTAAAACAGCACACATTTTTCCTCTTATAGAACTAAGTAGGTTAAACCAACACACTTATTATTCTGCAGTTTTAGAAGCTAGAAATCTAACCTAGGTCTCACTGAGTTAAAATCAAGGTGTGGACAAGGCTGGTACTTTCTGGAGGCCCCAGGGGAGAAGCTGTTTCCTGGCCTTTTCTAGTTTCTGCAGGTCTCCAGCATTCTTTTTGGCTTGAAGCCCCTTCCATCTCCACAGCTCACAATGGCCAGGCTGGCCTTTCTCATACCTGATGATGCTTTTGGCTCCCTAGATTTCTTTATTAGCTTGATTTATTTTGGCTCAGAGTTTCAGAGGGCTCAGTCCATCACACCGGAAAGACCTAGTGGAGCAGAGCACCTCACGCCATGCTGGGCAGAGAAAGGAGAATGCTGGTGTTCAGGTGGCTTTACCCTTTTCCCTCCCTGCCTCCCATCAGGAGCCTCCAGTCCTTGGGATGTTGCACTCACAGGAAGGTGAGCCTCACCAGTCTCCTAGGGGATCTTGAATTCAATGAAACTGACAAGATTAACCATCACAGAATCACTGGGTGATTCTGGATAAGTCCTTATTGTTACCTGTAATCTCCACTTCCCTTGTTATATAATTTAACATTCACAGACTCCAGAGTTTAGGATGCCTTTGGGGAGTATTACTCTACCCACCATAATCCCCCTGCCTTGTTCCAGAAGCTGAAGAAGTCAGGAGTAGGAGGAAAGAAGCCCTGAGCAGGCTCCAGGGGGTTGAGTGGGGCCTGCCCTCTCTCCCAAATGCCAGTAGAATTTGGGCCCCAGCTTCAGGGACCCATCCTCTAGGGGGATTACCTATCCTCCCTGTTATGTTCCCCTCACAGCTGTCCCCATGATTGACAAGTCTACTCCAATTTCTGTTCCTTTCCTAAGTACTGGTCACAGTTGTAGTTAGGTAATGCAATGCTGGCATTTTGGAGCTGATTTTTCTTTGTCTTGGGAGGCAGCCTCATGTACGATGTGATGTCTCTACCCCTGGGCTGCAGCCACCAGTGGCCACTAGCAAGTTGTGATGATTTAAAATGTCTCCAGACATTTCCAGGTGCCCCATGGGAGGCAGTAATGGATGGAAAACCACTGGAGGAAGGCGGTGACGTCCATCTTTGCTCGTGACGGCCATGTCCCAGCACCTGCAGAGAGCGTTCAGTGTATCTTGGCTGAATGAGTTGATGAATATGTGTTAATTTTCTTAAATTACTGAGTAAATCCATTCATTCAAAGTGTGCATGTGTGTCTACAGCAGACTTGGTTTCCGTAGCCCGGCTCCATAAAAGCCCCATGCAGAGTCTTGTAAGAAGTCATTCTTGAGGTCTGGTCACTGGTGAAAATGATGCTGGCGACTCTGTGTTGTCAACACTAATTCCTCAAAAAAGCTAAACATTGACTTGTCATGTGACCCAGCAGCTTCTCTAGAATATAACCAAATCGAGTGAAAGCAGGGACTGAAATGGACACTTGCATGTAGGTATCTATGGAGCATGTTATTTTCTATACCCTCAAAGTGGAAGTAACTCCAGTGTCCATAGACAGATGAGTGCATAAACAAAACATCGCCAGGGCTGGAAAGATTGCTCAGTGGTTAAGGCACTTGCCTGCAAAGCCTACTGGACCCAGGGTTACTTTGTCAGTACCCACGTAAAGCCAGATGCACAAAGTGGCCCATGCATCTGGAGTCTGGAGTTCTTTGCAGTGGCTAAAGGCCCTGGTGGACCTATTCTCTCTCTCTCTCTCTCTCTCTCTCTCTCTCTCTCTCTCTCTCTCTCTCTGCTTGTGTGTGTATGTGTATGCACAAAGCCTTGTGTTCAATCCCTAGCACTGCATAAACCAGGCATGGTGGTGCACACCTGTAATCTCAATGCTTGGGAAGTGGGAGAATCAGAAATTCAAGGTCATCCTTGGCTATGTGGAGGACAACCTGGGCTACATGAGACCCAATCTGAAAAGAAAGTAAAGAAAGCAAAGCAAAAAAAAAAAATAATAATATGTCTGTATAATCCAGATACTATTCAGCCCTAATCGGGATTAAAGTTCTGGCACATATTACACACAGTTAAACCTTAAATACATTGTGCTAAGTGAACTAAGCCAGATAGCAAGGGACACATATTACATGATTCTATTTAATATGAGGTTCTTAAAGTGGTCAAATTTATAGAAGCAGAAAGTAGAACAGAAGTGACAGGGTTGGGGACAGGAGAACAAGGAAATACTGTTTAATGGGGACAGAGTCTGAGATGTTGAAAAAGTCCTGGAGGTGGCTGATGATTGTTGTACAGTAATATGAATACACTTAATGCTACTGAATGGTACATCTAAAAATAGTTAATTTATGTTCTGTGTTTTTTTAAAATCACACATGTAATCAGTAGTATGGGATGAGGAATGGGAGCCATATGGACCACTCAAGTTCTGACTACCGTTTCAGGCCCCTCAGTAGCAGGGGTGACAGTGTTCAGCCTGGCCTACCCACTGCTCAGGCTGGCTTGTAGAGAGGACCCTCTAGAGCACCCAGGCAGCTGTACATATGATCCTCATTAGAGGGTAGGCAGGCACCTGAGTGGGTCCAAAGTATCCTTATGTTTAAATATTAGCAACTGGTCACCAAAAAGCAAGCAGACAAATGAGCCTCTTTTGGGTCCAACAGAGGAACTTTGCAGGAGATTGGCATAGTCTTTAGTTCTGGGAGCCAGAAGAAGGGCTCTTCAATGCATATGAATGTGTGTGTGCACATGCACACATGTGCTTATGCCTGTGTGTGTACTTGTGTGTGGGGGCCATAGGAGAGGAAAGAGTGAATTCAGAGTGGGACAAGCCTCAGCAGTGAGATGCAAACTTGAGAGCTGGGCCAGTGGGGCTGAAGGCAGGATGAGCAGAGATCAGAGATATTGACCTGGGTCCTGCCACACCCCTCCAGCTCTCTCATCTGCTTCCTGGCTAGCTGGAGGGGGTCCTCGTCAGAGTCAGCCTGAGCAGGGTTTGGCCCCAGATTTCCAGGGCAGCATGTGTACAGTAAAGAATGTCTGGCTCTCTAGAACCTTCCTCTAAGCACAGTCTATTCATGCTGTCAGCCCCATGAGGAAGGTCTTATATCCCTGGATCATGGAGGATGACCCAGAGAGGCTGCAGTGCCTACCCAGGTGTTAATACACAGCATGAGAAGATCATTGGGCTGAAGCATGCTGGTGACTGGCCAGGTTGGTCTGATGGTATCACTGAGTTTGCCCAGTCCTGCTGAGACCCTTCTTGGGAGGGTTAGAGAGTAGAGAGGTCACCAATCCACCCAGAACAGAGAGCCATTGCCCTGTTCAAGAGTTTGAAAGAAGGGTAAGGACCCTAAACATAGCCAGTGGTAGGGCTACTGTGAGGTCTGGGGTGTTAGCATCTCAGTCACCAGGGGCCCCAGTCACATGGCAGAGGTGTCTCTAGATCCAGAGTGCGCACATTGGCAGGCTAAGGGGACACTTGGACCCAGGGTCAGCCCTCCACTACTGTTTGCTGGCCAAAAGGTTCTGTCTACTATCTGTGGGATCAAGAAAGGCAAGAGAGATGGGAACAGCTTATGTGTGCCTCTCACTCTGCTCTGTGTGCTTATCACATAAGCCCGTGCATGATGTGTGTTCATTATGTGTGTGTGTGTGAAACATTGTGGGAGATAGGAAACAAGACAGAACTTAAGGCTTCCAGCCTTGGGACATGTGTCCTCTGAGACCCTGGATTTCTGAGGAGGGAGGAGTAGGTTCCCAAGGCAAGTGGAAACTGAAGTTCTGGTCCTCCTAACCTGGCCTATAATTGAAGGGAACACTCCATAAAAAATTAGACAAAATGAGGGCTATAAGGGGAATTGTAGTTTGGTGGCCTGTGACTTGCTCTAGACAGTTGCTTGGCAGTCCTGGGAGAAGGCAAGATGTAATAGGCCTGCACCTGCCATGGGAAGTTTAACTCTCCCCTGGGGGATAGACCACAGGACCTGTGGACTGATTGGCATGGGAGATGCTTAGCAAGAGCAGGGCCGGATGCTGGCTGGCATGAGTGCTTGGCACACTGCGCTATGATGGGAGGGCCCCTGACTGGCCATGCAGGGACCTCAGAGACTTGTGCCCACCTGAGAAGAAGTGTGTGTATGTCTTGGATTTAAAATATGTCGCTGGCTTTACCTAGAGCCTTTGCTGTCTTTTGGCACAGGAAGCTGGTGGACAGGCTCACCAGGGGAGGGCAGAGGCTCTGGACCCTTGGGCAACACTAACATCAGTCCCATCTTCTCTCCATCTGCAGGGGGCGGAGGAAAGCGCAAAGGGAAAAGCAAGAAGTGGAAGGAAATCCTGAAGTTCCCTCACATCAGCCAGTGTGAAGACCTCCGAAGGACCATAGGTAAGCTGACCCCCACTGCCTTGAGGGGCACAGGGCGTCACGAGCAGGTTAACTACCGAGCCCATTGTACAGCCAGTCCAGTGCAGGCAATAGGGTGATTCCAGCTGTCATCTTTACTAATGTTGACTGTTTCCTGTGTGCTAGGAAGAAATATCACTTCCCAGCTACCCTTTGAGGCAGGTTCTATTACTTTACCTAGATGGGGAAATTGAGGCATGATGGTTCTTTAATTGGCCCTTGGTTGCCCAGATCAAGGGAGAGCAGAGGAGGTAGGCCAAGGCCAGCCCAGAGTCCCTAGGCATAGCTTCCCACTCTTCCTTCTTGGATCCTACATGGAGGCAGCTCTGCTATGGGTTCCCCTTTTTTCCTACTCAGTGTTGGTCAGCCTGCATGGGGATGAGCATAGGCAAACACCTCAAGTAGATTTGTCCCCAGCCCCACTCAGGACATGGCCAGAGAGAGGAGGTCAGGGTGACTAGGAGATGGGAGTGATGAGGATTCTTGGCTGGGGTTGAGGCCTGGCTTTCTCTCCAGTGCACTCTGGAGTGGGTGCACTTCCTCTACTGAAAGTAGGCTCTACTATATCTGCTGGAGACTGCTGAATGTCAAATCTACATGCTAAACACATTTCCTAGCAGTCCTATCCATTGAAGGCTAGGTGTGGAATGGCACTATTACCTAGAACTCTGTAGGCCCAGCTGTCTGGGGACTTATGCCCAGGGCTTTGAGTGAACCACCCTGTGCCTGCCCTGGGATACAAGGTTATGCATGACCATCTCTTTGGCTTTCCTGAATGGCTTCTCCATGTTCCCTGGATTCTAACCTGCTCACCTTTTAGATCTTTTGTGAGAGCATGCAGAAATTGTGGGCTCTTCATGTCTCTTAGTGCCAAATGCAGGGAAGGAGCTTGCTAAATTGGTGTTTATGAAAGCTATCTGCAGCCCATGAAAGCAGGGGTAAGTAGGTGAAGCCAGGTCAAGTGCTAAAGAATGGGGAAATGTCCTTGAAACTAACCTTCCATCTCAATGAATTCCTTGGGACTTACTTCCATGATGTCCTTGGGTCAAGAGTGAGGCCAGCTTAAGAGGCTCTTGGGCCCAGGCAGATTTGGGGTCAAATTCCACTTTTCCTACTGACCATGTGACAAATTAATCTAACCAAGCCTCAGTTTCTCCATCTGTAACACATTGACCATGATCTTGGTCTCAGGGTGGTAGAGTAGAGTGAGTCAGAGGGACCATATGGAGGGCTTATCAGGAGTCTCTTTGAGAGCTCTGGGCTCACCCCTCTCAGCTCTCCCACTTGCTTTTCTGCATTTTCCAGTTGCCACCACTCTGCTTGGCCTCTTCTGAGTTGTGACCAAGTTCACCACTGAGGCTCAACTTTTCAATGGGAAGTTTGGTGGGAGAGAAGAAGGACTGACTTCCTGGGCTGGGAGAGTAAGGGGCTGGTCTTTCCCCCTAGTGACTGGGCATTTTGTCCTTTATGCTAATTTAGGCTTAGAAATAATAGAGCCCACTGTTGGGCACACTACTTGCTATGGTTGCCACACAATCCCTGAGGCCCAGAAAGGTCCCTCCTCATGAGATGCTGAGCTTGCTCCATCTCCTTCATTCTGTGTGAGAGAGTCCTCTGGCTACCAGAATGCCTTTTCTGGATTCAGAAGCCAGCTTACTCACAAGGGAGGATATCACCTCAATTCCCATTCACTGTACATTCCAGGGAATATAGGATTTCTAGTTCCAGACAAGAGGGAATAGATACACTGTTCCCGCTCACTCCTGCTAAGAGCAGTTGAAAACCCTGTACATTATGTGTAAAGCAAACATAGAAGATTCTGGAAGGTGGAAAGAAGACAGATTGGTGAGGACCTTGGGATATGAGCAATAAGATCTCTCCTTTTTTTTTTTTTAACCTCTATTATGTCCCTGACTGGGTGTTGGAGAAGCAAAGCCTGAATTACTAGTAGGTGCAGATACCCTCCACAATACCCACACTAAAAATAAGCCACCCTGTTCTTTCTAGAAAGAGATAACACAAACCTGCTGTGTTGATTCATACTTTCAATGGGGCACTGTTATAGTCAGCTCCTTGTTGCTGGCATGAACATCCAACTAGACACAGTTTATGGAAAAAAGGGATTTATTTCAGGCTTACAGATCCAGGGGAAGTTCCATCAGTGGTGGAAGAAGCTGGCTCCCTTTATGGATCCCAGGAGAGAAATCACCAACAGCCTGTACCTTAAGCAAGCATACATGAACAGCCAGAGGTCAAACTTCTCTCTCTCTCTCTACACTTTTGGGTAGAATCAGGATCTACCCACAATGACATGCCTCCTCTAGTAGGAATCTGCCTGCTAGGGGCTCAAGTAGGAAGTTTAATAAAAAATGGCCTATGGGGATAACAACTCATTGTTTGCCCACTAAATAATGTAACTCACTATGGACAACAAATATATATATAAAGAAGTTTTAAAAAATTGACCTAGTCTATGGGGCCAAACATTCAAACTACCACAGGTACCCACTTACAGATTTTCTTCTCCCATAGCCTGTGTCTTAGTGAGCTTTCTTGGGCCACTGTTAGAAATAACAGGCTGAGCAGCTTGAAAAATAGACATTTCTCATAGTTCTGGGGGCTGGAAGTCTAAGATGAAAGCTTACTTCCTGGTTTATAGATGGCTTCCTTGCCTGGTAGAGAGGATAAAGGCTTTCTCATGCCTCTTCCTATCTCAGCTCTGCATCATTCATAAGCCCCCCCCCCATGCCAGTTCCTAATGCTGGGGGTTAGGCTTCCCCACGTGCGCTTTGAGGACCCAGACATTCGGTCCATGGCAACCCAGTTCTAGATTCAAAGGTCCACTTCTCTCCATCTTCCTCTTCACATCTCTCCTCTGAGGAACAACTTTTACCCTCAGGAGAGCTATCCCCACTCAGGCTCTGATTCTCCCCCACTCCCAGCCCTCTTTCCAAGTTGAGGTACTTAGAAGCCTCCACTGCAACCTCCTCTTCAGGGGTTTTCTGGCTGTCCCTCACCTTTTTGTGACCTCACTACCCTGTTCACTTCCGTTTGGGGACCTGGGAGCATATGATTGTGCTTGGAGCTCATCTCAAGGTCCACGGTCCTCCACTGGATAGCTGAAGCCCAGTCCACAATAGGCCTCTTCTCTTGGTAGAGCCCACACCCCTGGGGATGATAAGTGCGTACTACGTGTGGGAACGATGCTCCTGTTCTCTAAGAGAAGACTGAAAAGCCTGTGTGTATGTGTGCAGTGTGACAGAGTCCAGGAAAAACAGGAAGGCCAGTGTAAGCTGAGGGGCTGCTGTGCATGGACCTGGGCCCAGGGCTTGGGCCTTCTGCCTGTTTATAGTCTGTCGCTGTGGTGTTTGCCCAGCCTCTGCTGGGGTGCTGTTGCAAGGCCTTCTTAAATAAAAATCCCATTGCTTTTCTAGACCAATACACAAACCAAACAGTGGCAAACTCCACGTTTGTTTTTCTTGTGGACACATGAGCTCACTTTCTGACATGCCCTGGGAGGGTGTCCCAGGTCAGGCATTGTGCCACGGTTCTGGGGCCCCTTTGGGTCTTGAAGGCAGCATGGGGTGATGCAATGTAAAGGTGTCAGAGGAAAGGGCTGAGCCTACAAAGACCCTGAATGCTGCTTCTTTGGAATCACCTAGAACAGTGGTCAGAGAAAGCCACAGCTCTCTCCCTGCCTTTAGCACTACCCTGGGCAACCACAGGTCCTCTCTTCCAGAAAATTTGGAAAGCGACAGCCATTTCTCTGCTGAAACTATTCAGACACTTTCCCATTCTGCTTGGGATGAGCCTCCAACTTTGACCCGTGGACTTTAGGTCATAAACGTTCTGGCTGTGGGTAAAGCCTGTGGAACCCTTATCAGAATAACACCTTCACATAAGCAGAATGGAATACACAGGGTTACCAAGGAAACCATTCTTTTCAAATACAGCTGTTAAATACTTTGAAAATGTGAAAATATAGGAATGTGCATGTTTCTTCATTATACTTTAAATAATAAAGTGTAATGGTTGATCTAGTAGCTATTGGAATTTTGCATTTGTGATGAGTGTAAGTGGTATTTTTGGATATCTGCAGCAACTGTGATATGAACAGCAGTATGATTTCTGCTGGTGACAAGTCCCATGCACAGTAACATTGCTGTGGGCTTGTCTATATCCATGATCAAAGGAAGTGCTCATTTTCAGATAGAGGCTGGTGAGAAGAAGGGTGATGTGGTCCTTCACGCAAGGGCGTCTGCTGGGATCATTGTCCACATCCTCTTGGGGAGATCACTCCATTCTCCGTTTGCAGAGGCTTTGCTTGCCTTTCTGTTCTGTGGATTCCAGGAGCTTGTCTTAGCTTGAGGCATTTGCATGTGCTGTTTCCTTGAGTGTTCTCCAACCCCTCCCTGTGTGTGTGTGTGGGGGGGCTTTAATGTCTTAGCTCAAATATCACCTCCAAAGAGAAGTAGGCTTTGCTATGGCTCTGGGTGCATCCCTGTGCATAGTGCTGTTTATCAAGTGGTCTCTGCTCATAACCCATTTGAAATCATCTTCATTTAGTCATTTGCATGTGTCTTTCCCATGTCCCTCCACTGTACTGTCTGTTCTGTGTTAGAAGTGACTGTGTCTTGACTGGTTTTCTCCTAGAACAAGGCCTGGCACATGCTCATCAAATATTAGCTGAATGAACAAGGTGAAAATTTTGAAATTAGGGCTCTTTTTGAAAAGTTTGTAATGTACTTGCTATGACTAAATTGAACCATAGCCAGTGGTTTCAACTTCACAGTAATAAGAGTTTAGACTTAGGAAGTTGAGTTTGAAAGATATTAACCTTAACCCCTTCCCCCACTCACCACACAGATGAGGAATCTCTGCACGGTGACAAGACTGGCCACAGTCTCCAGTGCACAAACAGGGACTCCTAGGGACCATGTTCCCTACAGTTATAGTTGGAGTCCTTACCACAGTGACATTGGGTTTTAAAGAACCCCTTACTCAAGAAGTAAGAGAGCATCTTGTCTACCCCTCTGTCTGTTTTAGAAATGAGTGGATAGGCTCCCAGAGCTGAGTGACTCACCTAGGACAGTCCAGACCTTGGTCTTGAACTATGCCTCTCTGCGCTTCACATCATATGAACTCAAACATTTGATCTTTTGGCTCCAGCCAGTACTCAAAGCAGGGAAACACATTGCTTGCTCCAAGTGATAGATGTGTCTGTCTGTCTGTCTCTTTCATTATCTTATGTTTGCATTGCGCCTTTATCTGATTACTCGCTGATATTCATTGAGCACTTACTATATGTATCACCCATAGGGAAAACAGTGTAGCCCAGCGGCAGATGGAGAGATGTGATAACTGAGAACATTCTGTGATGATGAGGGATTGGTTACAGGGCTGGAGAACAGCAGCAAGTGTATGCCCACCTCATCTTCCACCGGGGGAAGTTATCACTCAGCCTTCCTAAGCATCTTTGTGCAAGTTCTCTAGGGTCTGAGCCTCAGCTTCCACTTTTCAGAGTCTCCAATGTGGCACAGTAAGTGGACAGATGGGTGGATGGATGGGCAGACAGACAGATGATGTGGCTGGGCATTCCTTTGTCAACCTGGAAACCAGAACAGTGATTGGCATTAATAAGTATTAAGACCCTAATGCCTTCCTGCTCGAGACTGCTTCCCGTGTGAGCTCCAGACAGCAGGCAGAACTGTAGAGGGCAGATGGACTGAGAGGAGGAAGGGGCCCGATCATGGCTTTATGAGTTAATAGGCTAATTGTTCACGTAAGCTCGTTAGAGACCCGAATCAAAGAAGTTCTCAGAATATCCAAAGCCTGAAAGGGTGGAAACGTCATTGTGAAGATAAAAGATTGTTGAGGTCTGCAAATATTTCTCAGTGACGCAGAAGGTTCTTTTGGGCATAAGTGTGGCATTTTTATTTATTTAGCTCAGGCTCATTGCATACTTTATTCTTTCATTTAAAAAAAAAGTAGGAGGGGGCTTCAGTGAAAGAGTTGATTATTCTGCTGTTTGGCAGGATTTCTGTAGGAACTGTCCAAAAGCTATATAATAAATCAAGGCCTCTTCCCCCATCCCCAGCAGGAGTGACGCTTGTGAGGAGGTTATTCGAAGCAAGTAGCTGCTATACCTAGCATGTCACCATGTGCCCCAGCCTCTGTGGGAAGGAGGGGTGGGGGTGGGGGGATGGAGTTGCCCAGTAGAGAGCTACATGCCAAAGCATGAACTCTCCAGGAGCTGCAACACTCTAGAGGAAAAGGTGGAACCATGCTAGTGAATGAACCCCTAAACTATCTGATGTGAGGGCTGTCTGGACCTAGCCCAGTACTTGGCTGTTCACTCAGCATGAGTAAACAAAGACTTGCTGAGTCTCACTGTGTGCTGGGTGTTCTGTGCTGGGTCTGGGTCTCTGGCCACCTTTGAGAAGCACTGCAGTCCAGTGGCAGAATCTCTTATCAGTGTCATTAAGATCCAAGAGTGGCTCTGAGGCCGGGATGGAGCTTAGTGGATAGAGGGCTTGCTTAAGCAAATGCGCCCCTGAGTTCAGTCCCCAGCACCTCATAAACCAGGCATGGTGGCACATGCTTATAATCCCAGCACTTGGGTGGTGGGGACAGGAGGATCAGAAATTTGAGGTCATCTTTAGCTACATAGTTAGTTTGAGTCCAGCCTGAGATACATGAGACTGTCTCTCAAAAACACACACAGAGAGGAAGAATGAGATGAAAGAACAACATTGAACCACTTGCTTGGTTTCCTTGGGTTAGTTTCTGTACATATATAAATGGAGACATTTATGCCAAGTTGGTAGAGCCATAAGGAGTGCAACAGTTCCCCATGTCATTTTTGCCATTGCCAATGTCATCATCATGGTGGTGACGATTTGAAGATCTTTAAAAAAATTTATTTGTGTATTTATGTATGTGTATATGTCTGAATGGTGTGTGTGTGTGTGTGTGGATGCTAGTGTAACACAGTTCATGTGTGTAGGTCAGAGGATAATCGTGGGGTGTTGGTCCTTGCCTTCCACTTTGAGACACAGTCTTTGTTATTTGTCACTGGAAACACCAGAGCTTTGGGATTCTCCTGACTCTGCCTCCCATTGGCTGCTTTACTTGGGTGCTGGGGATCTGCACTCCAGTCAGCAGACATACAGAGCAAGTGCCTTTAACCACTGGGCATCTCCTAAGCCAATTTGAGGATCCTTTGAGAGGACTTTTGAATTTCTCCAAAGGCTGAACTGGCTCCAATTGATGAGTGGGTGGATCTGGCCTTGTCTTGGAGTCATCCGAATTTCTTCTTCCTTGGGTACCTGTCCCAGCTTCCCTCTCTCTGGGAGTCCCTCCTCCTGCCTGAAGCCCCAAGCTTCCTCCCTCTTCTCAGCTTCACAACACACCCCAGAAAACTGGGAAAGCATCACAGCCTGGCCCAGATCCCAGAATGGATCCTTTGAAAGGAAGTCTACATGTCTTGGAAGGCTGCTGCTTAAAGTCTGAGCACTGATTACCCCTGGGGCAAGAATGGAGGTCAGCAGAACCTCAGCTTCAGCTGTAATGTAGTTTTGTAAAAAGAGACTGCATTATTGGTATAATTAAAACTAAATGAATGCAGCTGGGCAAGGTGTCGCATGCCTGTAATTCCAGGACTCTGAAGGCAGAGACTTAAAGGATGACCACAAGTTCAGGGCCAGCCTGTCCTACATAGCATAAGGAGTTCCAGGGTAAACAGAGGTATATAATGAGACCTGGTTTCAAAAACAAAACAAAACAAAACAAAAAAGCTAAAGGAATGAAGACTGGATCCCATGATGGCTAGAGAGAATGATAATGGTATTTCTCTCCTTCCCTGGTGGCTTTGTGCTCCTTGAGAAGTCTTTATGCTCAAGGGGACAATCGGATGATTCTCATATAGCCCTGTGACCCAGTGCCCTTCAGGGTGGCAGGCAAGCCCTTGATTTCATTACTAGGGAAACCAAGTCTCTGTGGACGTCAGTGCCGTCCTTGGGGTGATAAGGGCTACCACACCCACTGTTCTGCCACTTCATCATGCTCTGATAAGGCACAGGCTTGGGGAGCATGATAAATTTAGATGTGGTAGGCTAGGGGCATCAGGGGACTGCACCTGGCACTCTGAAGAGGGCAAGGGTGGTCCAGCTTTTGTGCTCAGGGTTCTGGTCAGTCTTGCTTTCCCCACCACAGGCCTGCAGCTTATGAGATGCTCCATAGTGCTGGTTTCTGCTGTGGTGCTGTTTGCGAAGAGGAGCTGGCAGGGGTTTCTGGTGACCTGGGCTTATAGTTTTCGGAGACTACTCTACAGGGAGTGTGTGTTCCACACCAGGCTCAGCTCCTACCTGACCAGACCTTCATTACCTTCTTTTAGTCTTCTATTCTTTTTTTAAATTATGTATTTGGAGAAAGAGAGAGAGAGAGAGAGAGAGAGAGAGAGAGAGAGAGAGAGAGAGAATATATGGGCATGCCAGGGCCTGCTACCACTGCAAATGAACTCCAAATGCATGTGCCCCTTTGTACATCTGGCTTTACCTAGGTACTGGGGAATCAAACTCAGGTCATTAGGTTTTGCAGGCAAGTACCTTAGCCGATGAGCCATCTCTCCAGCCTAGGCTTCTATTCTAAGATTTTATTCCAAGGCTAAAACTAAAGCCAGTTGTTTCCACTGTTCCCATTAGCAAGCATGACTTTAGCTAAGGTCTCCCCATGGCATAACTCTAAAGCTTTTCCTCACTGTCAGTTTCTTAGGATTACTGTAACAAAGTGTCACACACTGATTTAATGACAGTAATGTTTTATAGGTCTGGGCCTAGAAGTCCAAGGTCAAGGTGTTGGCAGGGTTGGGTCTTTCCAGGGCCAGAAGAATCTGTCCATGCCCCTCTCCCAGCTCCTGTTGGATGGCTGATCTTTGGCCTGGCCTGTAGATACATCACTCCAACTTGCCTCTTTGTTTGCACATATAGTCTTCCCATGAGGGTACCTATCTCCAGGTTTCCCTTTCTAAGGACATCAATCCTTTTGGGTTAAGGCTCATCTTAATGACCTCACTTTAAATCCATTACTTCTGTAAGAAACTGTATTTTCAAGTAGGGGTATGTCCTGGGACAGCAGCCTACTCTCATGAGAAGAGGGTAGGCTGAACCCATAGCACACCTTCTCATGTGGTCCATGGGGTTCAAGGGAGGGGGCCAGAGGATCCCGGCCCCATAGTTCTGAGGTGGCCCTTCCCTCCCTCCTGCAGGCCCAGGTGATACTTCCCCAATGGGCAGTGGGAACATCTGTATGGCGCTTTTCCTTCCATTGTGTTGTCAAGGTTTCAGTGATAGCAATAGGAAAATTACTTTGCTTAAAAAAAAAAAGACCTTCATCTGTTAAAAATCTGCCTATGAAACAAAAATTTTGTGTTTCATCATAATGATTTCAGAATAAATATATGATTTATGTTAATCTTTATCATAAAGAAACCACAGCTTCTAACTTTTAAATGAGCTAAAATTTCTTTTTTACATTTTTACAGTTTTGCTTTCCCAATATCAAAGCTTAAATTAAGTCTTCTTGATCAGGAAATGACCCTGAGATTTTTCAGAAAGTTTCTGAAAAATCTCAAAGGATTTGCTGCTCTTTCATGTGAAAAGACAGGTGTTAAAATAATTCAGTTTATTTGATATGCTCAATTGCATGAAAAACACTGTCCAAGAAGAAATAACCTTACATTTGTACAAGTAAAATTTTCATAGAAATTTGTTGATACTTTTGTATTTCATATGTCATAATTTCAATTATTACTTTAAACATTGTATGGCACAGAAAAAAAGCAAATTTAACTGTTAAAAGAAGAAAGAAAAAATATACAAGAAACTTTAAAGAAAAAAGCTACCAGTCGAGCACAGCCATAGTTAACAGTTTAATGTAATTTCTTTTCTTTCTCCCTATAGTCCTAATAAGGTTTTGTTTCTTGCTTTCTTCTCCCCCACTTTGGTGCTGGGGACGGAACCCAAGGCTCTCTTGCATGCTAAGCATATGCTCAGCCACTGAGCTAATAGTCCCTTGTTCCTGTTTCTTACATATTTTTCTCTTTAAAAAAATTTTTAAAAATTTGTGAGGAGAGAGCATGAGATTATGGTTGTGCCAGGGCCTTTTGCCACTGCAAATGAACTCCAGATGCATGTGTCATTTTGTACATCTGGCTTTCAGGTATTAGGGAATGGAAACCAGGCCAACAGGCTTTGCAAGTAAGTGCCTTTAACCACTTAGCCACCTTCCATAGCTCCTTACCTTTGTTCTTAGCACACTGTACAAATACTTTCCATGTCATTAAAACCCTTTCCCCTTTGACACACAGTTTATTGGGTGTCAGGTATTGGAAATGCATCAGTGAGCAAAACAAAGACCCATGCTCTCACACAGTAGCCCTTAGGCAGGTGAGTGTCTACACCAGTGGACAACTGAGAATTTGCCTCTTGGCCCATGAACGAACCCTTTCTTCAAGCTGTCTGCCGAGCACCCAGCACAGTCCCAGCCTGTATGTATACTCTACTTGGTGTTTCCCCTCCTCCAGTTTTGGCTGTTATAAATAGCACTCAGATGAACATCTTTTCACTTCATTGTGGCATTTCAGTCTTCTGTCCAAAGGTGAGAAATCCACACTGACTTTTTTTCTTGTGGTGCTGGCGATTGAACCCAAGGCCTTGTGCATTTTGGGCTTGCACTGTACCATCAGACTACACCCCCAGTTCTCCACACTGATTTTTAAGGCCAAAGTGCTTTTAGCTCTGTCAGAGTGCTCTGTACAGTGGCCTCTCTGCTTCCCTTGCCTCTTCTGGAATGTTCTGTGTCCAGCTTTGCACTTGTGTCTGCAGACACTATTAACTAACCTGAGACAGGGCTAAGGGAACAGATGATGTGTGTGAGCCCCCTCTGTCCCTCAATCTCTGCAGTCAGCAGGCAGGAGAGTGGGCGTCTGTCTGCTTTAGGGCCCGTCACTGCAAACAGGGGAAAAACAAGCTGGTTTATGCAGCAATGGGGACCTCAAACCAATGCAAGGGACCAGTTGTTCCGCAGCAGCCTGAGCATGTCAGTGTTCAGGCCCATAAAATGATGCTGGGCCAACACTTTTAATAGTCTCTGCCCAGGCTCTATTTACGGAATTTATTTCCCGGGGCTTGGTGTGTACAGCTATACCTTGGCAGCCAAGCTGGGCAAAGAGGCTGCTCCTGTCTCCCTCAGCATCTGCCCCAGCAAATTAAACACCTCTTGTTATTGAGCACCCCATACTTCTATCTGGGAGAGAGAGGAGGACAAGAAAGCGTGGACCAGTAGGAACCTTTGAAATTAAAAATGAAATACTACCACCAAATGAACCCCTAAAGAGCCCCCTGGGCACAGGCTCCTCCTGGCTTCTAGCCATGGCCCTTTCCAGCCTGTCCCACAGGGAAGTGTGGAATCCAGAGACACCTTGAGAGCTGCTTCAAAGAGGTTTTTCTGTTACTGTTTAGTTGACTGTTTCCCAGTTCTACCATCTTTGTATTATTTTTGAAATTTATTTAAAATTTTTTTTTTTAGTTTTTTTCATTACACAAATGTCTGTGGATGAAATTTCCCAAGCAAAATTTAAAAAGAAGAAAATAAAAATGCTCAAGTAGTAACTGGTAGTGAGAGTTTGCTCTGTAGCCCTTTGTTAGAAGGGGAGGGAATGGCCCACACAAACATTATCTGCCTCCTGGCCAAGAAGCCAGACATTATTCCATCTTATTTTACTTTTTGCAGTGCTGGGGATTGAGCCCAGGGCCTCACTTATGCTGGGCAAGTGCTCTACCACTCAGCTATATGCTCAGCTTTCTTTTTCACTTTTTATTTTAACATAGGGTCTCACTAAGTAGCCCGAGTTGGCCTTAACTCACTATGCAAGACAAATAGGCCTTGAACTTATAATCCTCCTGCCTCACCTTTCTCAGAAGCTGTTTCTTCCAGGCCCATCCAGATATCATTTTAAATGGAAACATCTGGCTATAGAATTCTTACTTTTGATTGGGAGGCAAAAAGCTCAGGTTCTTGTGATAACCATTGGCTTTGGGAAAATTACTTGACCCTCAATTTGCTCATCTTGAAAGTGGGGTTCTGTCTCCTCACCTTAACTGATGATAGAGCGGCCAGAGGAGTGACTGTTAGAAAGATCCGTGTGCTAGGCTCTGCAAATCATTGCCAGCCATTTTCAATGTGCTCATGTGATTCTTTAGTTGGACCATTGGCTGGACTAGTTTTTCTGTCTTCCTGGTGAATCTGCCCTCGTCTCTGATCTTGGTGAAAATCTCTACCTCTGTCCAGCTTCCCATGGTTCTAGGGCCTCCCTTTGCTAGCCTGGGTCCATATACACACAGTTCCTCCTCATATCTGGGTAAGAGCCCCATTGTACCCTCTGGATTGACGTTCCTCTCCTCATCTTCACTGTTTCCCTCTCCCTGTCCAGAAACCCTGTGTCAGCTCCCAACTCTCTCCAGCCATGCTCTGTGCAGCCACCAAGAGGCACTTTCCAAAATGTCACTCTGTTTTCTCAGCTACCTGGTATAGCGGCTTTGCATTGCTATCAGCATGGAGCCCACAGGTCTTGTCAGAGTTGGCCAGGCCCTGTCTTATATAGCCCCTCTGCTGACTCCTCTACTGTCACTCCACCTCTTTGGCCTGGCTTAGCCATCCCTTTACTCTCTGCTCTGGCACTTTTTGATCTGTTCCCTCTTCCTTTCAGGTCACCTCCTTCAGGTGACCTTCACTTCCCTGGTAACTTCAGTCTGATGGCTCATGACTATCTTTTATTTGACCTTGAACTCCCATCAGCAAGGAGCTGGTCTGCCTAGCTCAGTTTCCTTCCCCAGCACCCACCTTGACTGTGCCTGGGTCTTCCTAGAATCCTGCTTTTCTTCCTTACTTAGACATCCTGTTCTCCCCCTAGAAAGGGAAAACCACATAATCTTCCCTGTCCTGGATGAATTGCCAAGGGTCTTTTTTTTTTTTTTAAACTCTCGAGTACTTTTAAAAGGCCTGAAGGGGCTGGGGGAAATGGCTCAGTTGGTAAAGTCTCATCTTGCAAGCATAAAGACCTGCACTCACTCTTCAGAACTCATGTAAAAATGCCAGTATGGTGGCACGTGCCTATAATCCTAGCACTAAGGAGGTGGAGATAGAAGTATTTCTGAGGTGTTTTGGCTAGCCAATCTAGTCTAATTCCAGGCTGAAAGACACTGTCTGAAAAAAAACAGGGATGAGGGTTGGGGAGATGGCCTAGTGGTTAAAAGCACTTGCTGTACAAGCTTGACCACTGGAGTTTGGATCCCAGAACCCAAGTAGAGCAGGGCACAGCAGCCATGTGCCTATGGTAGTGAGAAGTGGATTCTTGGACCAGATATGTCTATCATTCAAAGCAGCAACCAATGAGACCTTGTCTCAAGGCCAAAGGTGAGGACCAACACCCCGAGGTTGTCCTTTGACCACATGTGTGTCATGACATGTTTGCCCCTTACATACACAAAATGAAAAATTAAAAATAAGGTGGATGTCATTCCTGAGGAACACCACCTGTCTTACCTGAGATCATCATCTGGCCTCAACATATCATGCACACATATATGCTCACCTGCATACATGTGCACTCACACGAACATACACATACACACAGACTTAGAACATAAAATAATATAAGGCCCGAGAATGGCTGTTTGTCATGTCAATACTGAAGGAACTGCTTTTATCAGAAATGGTTCACAGGAGAAGAGTCCAGTACACTATCTACCCAAGGTAGTGATTCCACTCTCCTGTGCTTCCGACCCCCGTCCCACAAGCCTCAAGGGAGGATGTGGGAACATTATGGAGGCACTTTGCTAACAGGTGGGTGTTGGAGTAGTGTTGCCTGAGGCCTTTGGCACAGCCCAGCTTGGAGAGATGCAGAACGGCTCAGCTGAAAGACTCCACCATCTCCAAGCCAGCACCCCAGGAATGTAGAGCAGTGTGGGCACTGTCTTGGTATAGTAAGCATGCTCTGGGACAAAGCTAGTGAGTCACTGAACCAAACTGGAGCAGGGAGTTCTGGAGGGAGGCAGCATCAGACATGAGCTCTAGTGACATGGAATCCTGGGTTTGAGCCAGATTCTATTCTTCACTGACTGTGACCTTGGGTTGGTTATTAAACTTTCCTGAATCTCCATTTTCTTCTCTGCCAAATGGGACTAGGTGTGTTGTAAGGCTTGAATGAAGTAGTCAGGGAAGGCTGGTCATCAGCTTCCTCTGCATCACTGTCACATGGCCTCCATGGTGGCAAGCTCTGCTTTTCAGTGCTGAGCTAAGTTCCTTGTTTTCCCTGATTGCTGGGGGCCAAGTCCTGCTGTGAAGCTTGTCTGTTCATTCATTCATTCACTCACTCATCTGTTAAGCCCTTCTTCTCTGCCAGGGACCTAGGGAGCTGCCAGGTGGCTGGGCTGGCTTTCAGCAGTGGCCCAGGCTGTGTTCTTTATCATTATGTAACTTGAACAGAACCTTTTCCTTCAGTCCATTTAGCCCCTCTAGTGAATTACCATTCACTAACTCAGCAGGCCTGGAAGACCTGGATGGCATCTTCAAGTCCATCTCTTTCTTCTCCTGCCTCCATGTGGGAAGGGCTTCACCCACCACTCACATGTAGGGGTGATGGTCAGTCCCATCCATAAGCCCATAGTCAGCTTTCACTCTGGGCATGGCCCAACAGGGACCCATAGGGAGTCATTAAAGAGGGAAGATGGACAAGGAGGAAGCTTGACATTGGGTCACAGCCTGGGTAGGAGAGCAGCTGCCAGCCAGTTGTCTAGCCTCAGTAACAGGTACCAGATGAGAGGGGGAGAGGGGCAGAGGCAATCCTATGGGATGGAAGGTGCTAGTTGAGAGGGTTTAGAGGACAGGAAACTGCTGGGACCAGTAGGCTCAACACCATCAGCATCACCAGCCTCACCAGCATTATCAGCATTATTGGCATTATTGGGATCACCAGAGTGATTAACATCATCTGCATCAGTGTCATTGGCATCATTGGCATCATTCACTGATTGATCAGCATTGTCGGCATCATTGCATCGTTAACATCATCTACATCATCTGTAGCATCAGCAGCACCATCCATACAGCGCTTCCTGGACACTTGCAGGAGCCAGATGTCAACTGAGCGCTTGACTGACAGGCACACCCTTCGTTGCAAAGCCCCATGGGCCAGGGACTCCTTCCCAGTCCTGCCTTAGTGATGGCTAGAGACTCAAACAGATCAGTAAATTGCTCAGGGTTCCAGAGGTCTGTGGAAGCAGAACCTGGCAGCAGAAATTATAATTTCTTCTTGGAGGTGAACAGCAGGCTACATATTTGAGAAGTTACATATGTACTGCTTTGGTAAGCTTGGTGCAGAAAGCCATGGGGCAGAAGATCAAAGAGAAACTGAGTTGGGCTCTTGGCACCATCCATGCAGGCATCCAGAAGATTAGGTCTGCCCTGCAGGTAGTAGGGAGCCGTAGACTATTCTGCTTTGGTAGTTCCTGAAGCCATTCTTGGGGTGAGAGTGGAGACAAAGGGTAGCTGTGCTCAGAGTAGGCTGGGCTTTCATTGCTATGTGAGGTTCCTTTACTTCCTCTCCAGGTCATTATCTTTGGCCTACTGTGTGCCAGGGAGAAAGGAGATGAGCCTCAGATATCATGACATGACTCAGAATATGTTATAAATGTTCTCTAATTCTGGTGACCGAGCCCCAACACTCAGGTGACATCATGGAGACAGAGCGTCTGGAGCTGCTTCCCACCAGTGAAGGTGACAGTGACGCTGGTCACAGGATGCCTTTCTGCACCACCTGTCAGAAGGCTCCATGCCGGCAGCTGTTCTCGCTGCCCACCTGTCTCTTCCCTGTCCTTTTCAGGGATGACTTCTTATTCCCTGCTGTGTGTCCTCTCACCCTGCTCCCCTCCGCAGGGCCTTTTGGAAGGTGGCAGATGGATTTGGATGTCACACTGACTGTTTTTGCCTATTCTGTGTGCATGGGCTGCCTTGCCAGAGAGATCAGCTCAAAGCTTCTTGTTCTGGGTGGGTCGTACATGGTGAGAGGTCCTCATAGGTTCCAGCTGACGGGGTCACATAAATGTGGTGTGCAGAAGAAGCCCCTCACCTTCCACAGTCCCCTTGAGATAGTAATTCCTCTCGCTCCAGCAGAAGAGGTGTAGTTCTCAGAACTACTTTTCCATCGGCCACCTCCTTGGATTCCTGTCTCCCACAATGGCTTTACCGGCCTCACCAGGAGGAACTTCAGAGTCCCCATCCCTGCAGATTGGGCCCATGCCCTCTTCTTCACCTCATTGCCTGCATGCTTGTTGCTCTGCTCAAACTGGTGCAATAGCCTCTCCATTGGCCTTCTGTTTCTAGCTGATTTCTTTTTCCTTCCTTCTTGCATATATAAGCCAACACCTGTGGGCTCCCTTCCACTATCCTCTATCCCACCCTGCCAGTCAGTTCCAGGCTTCCCATGCCCGTGAGTAAACCTACCAGCATGACTGGGTAACAACATGGCTTCTTAGTCACACTAGCAAATCCCTGCTTCTATGTTTAAGCACTGTAAAACTTCAAGCAATTTGCTTAACCTCTCGGAGCTGCAGAACAGAACAGAAATGATGACGATGACTATCACTGATCAAAATCTTATTATATGCCAGACACTTTGGATTTCTTCTCTATATCCACTCCGTAACCTGAGGGTGGGAGGAGATGCTATTTTTAGGCTCCTTTTGCAAATAATGAAATTGAGGTTTATCACAGTGAAGCTGCTTGTCCAAGTTCACACAAGAGGCCCTTCCAGATTTGGCTTCTGCCTGAGTTCTGGTCTTCCAGTCACACCCACAAATGGAGAGCACATTGCCTATTTTCCAAGTTTAGGTGTGGTAGCATGTTGGTAGGCTGGCCCCACCAAGCACTCAGTGTACCACATTCAGCAGGTTCTCTTCTGGCTTGTGTTTTTACAGTTGTATGTGTGTGTGTGTTCAGTATGTGTATATGTTCACATGTGCATGCCAGTGCATATCTAAGGTGTGCATGTGGAGGCCAGAGGTGATGTCAGTTTTTTTCCTCACTCCCTCTCCACCTTATTTTTTGAGACAGGGTCCTTTTGTTGTTTGTCTTTTATATTTTTATTTATTTGCAAGCCAAGAGAGAGAGAAAGAGTGAATGGCCAGGGTCTCCTGCCACTGCAAATGAACTCCAGTTGTGTGTGCTACTTTGTATACCTGGCTTTATGTGAGTACTGAGGAATTGAACCCAGGCTGTGAGACAGGGTCTTTTGTTAAACATAAAGCTCACCAATTTGGCTAGACTAGCTAGCCAGTGAGCCTCAGGAATCCATCAGTCTCCACATCTCCAGTACTAGGATCACAGGCATGCACCACCACATCTAGCTTTTACATGGGCACTGAGGATCTGAACTCAGGTCGTCTTGCTTGTGTGGCAAGCACTTTATCCACTCGCCAGCTCATGTTCTGGCTTCCTGACCTTTGCTCAGGTGACAGTCTCAGTCCTGCCTACCTTCCTAAGTGCTACCTCTAATGTCAACTATTTCTTACCCCAAATGTCTGCCCCCTCTGCCTGGACCATTAAGCACTCCTCACGTGCTACCACTAAATTCACGGTGGGGAAGGGCCAGGCTTCTGGGCTGTCTTCCCAGGTCTGAGCTTTCACCTGAGTCCTAACCCTATAGAAGCTGCAAATAGGTATATACCACTAGCCAGCAGGGGCATTCATGAGGGAGGGAAGATGAGTCAGGGACCCAGAGGGGCCCAGGAACAAGCCTGACTCTGATGGAGCTTCCCCTTTTGGCACTGGTCCTCACACTTCCATAATGTGGGCTGTTTGGTGCTCTTTACCATCCCCTCAGGTAGGATTTATCATTGATGAGACAGGATGCAAAGATAAGACTTTATATCAGGGCCAGGTTTTTGGAGAACGCACTGGCTTCTGCTGTGGTTAAGCCACAAGATGGTCTCTGCAGCCTAACAGTTCCAGCTGTCTCTGGGATCATGTGGGCCGAGGAGTCTAGCTATTATACTGTCTGCACCTGCTGACTACCTAAGTGCTATCAGAGAGTGGTGGTTCACTCCTGGGCCCTGTTGGAAGGCCTTACAGGGCCTGTGGGTTCTCCCTGCTCCCCTGACTTCTAGGTCCTGGAAGAGGCCACAGGTGCAAGCAGCCTGTGAACTGGCTTCTCCTGTTATTTCTTCCAGAAGTGGCGCTCCTCTGAGGATGGAGCTGGCTGGGCTTCCCTTGGGCCTAGTGAGGGGCTTTGGTTGGCATCTGTCTCCTAGGAATATAAGGCAGTTTTTCAGAGGTTGGATAAATTTGCCATATGTTTTTTTTTTTTCTCTGCCTTTCCTTCAAAGTAGTGTTTATGATGTCTCAAACCATTTTGGTCAACTGTTCAGTACTGAGGGCTGAGATGTAAGCAGCACCTGGCTCAGCTGAGGAGAGACTGGCTTGTGTTATGTGTTATTTCCCACTCTTCTAGAAGAACTCTCAGCCTGACAGTTGTCCTCCACTGTATTGTGTGAGCCTGGGTGGCACACGTGTTTTTTCAGGGGCATGCATGCATACTTGTATGTGTGTTCCTCACTATGCTGAGTGTCCTGAAGGCATGTTGCTAGCTGCCTTGAGTCCTTCCCATCTGCATAGATACCAGGTGAAATGACTGAGACCCCAGCAAGGTCAGCAAGGAAGGGCAGTTATGGAGAGACCTGGTCTTTACAAAGCACTTCCTCACTCTGTGTCATGGGGCAAATAACTCCTACTTCTCAGGGAGTCCCCAGGAGCTTCAGCTAATGTTCAGGCAAGAGGTCCTGGTACAAGCAGGCACAGGTGTGTCCTAAGAGGTCAGTGCCCGGCCTGGCTCTCTGCAGTCCTGGCGGCAGCTCATTCAGCTTGCTCACCTAGGACCGAATCCGCAGCTGCTGCTACTACCCTGCGTTCCAGGGACTCCCGTGATATTCCAAACTGCACCTGGCCTTCGGTGATTCTTTGCACCGCACCCATGTCTTGGCCGTTGCTCCGAGCGTGCCTATCTTCCTCACCATGGAGGCTGTGGCTGGCGGCTGCTCCAAAGGTCTTACTCCCAGAACTCATGGAATCCCTTCCAGTCCTGCCAGTGAAGTGTATTCTCTCTTTTTCTTTCTGGCAGTACCAGGGATGGAATCCAGCACCTTGAGTCTTGCATCCCAGGCAGGTGCTGTGCCACTCAACCACACCCCCAGGGTCTTTTCATTTTTGTTTTCCAGCCAGGTGCTGAGAAGCTGCCTCAGTCACCCATTTACAGGCCACACCTGGCCCACAACAGCTCCCTATTGCTTCTCAGGATCACTCTCAGCGGTGACCACTGCACATTGGGTGGGGACACAAATCCAGGCAAGTCTGGAAGAGGCAGCCCACACTCCATCTGGCCTCCTGCCTCACACTAGCTGCCATCTCCTTCAGTGCAGACTGTCTGTCTGGAGGCCTCAGTTCTGAGCAGCTGCGTCTACACCTGACTCATTTTTTTTTCAGCCCAGCATCTGGCCACAGGAAGATGAGGTGGTGTGGAAAGTGAATTCCCTCCTGGTCAAACATTTAATAAATGCCAAACTCCACTTGACATGGTTGCTTCTTAACAAGCTAGGTCCATAATTTTCCACTGAAATGTTTCCATTGTGAAAAGGTGGTTCTAACTTAGGTGCTGGGCCACCATCCTTGGCACGGCTCACATGTGATTTGGGCTCTGCTGTTTTCAGAGCACCTCCACCTCCTTGCTTAAGGGCCACGCTCTCTGATGGAAGTGTTGATCAAGAACAGAGTTACCTGCTGAGAGGGTGCAGATCACTTTCTGAAGGCATTCTTTGTCCAGCTGAGAAAAGAACCTTTTTTTTGGTGAAGGCCCTGCTGGATAGCACTGGCTGTGCCAGGTAGCTGTGAAATGGATCCAGTCTCATCACAGTAAAAGCCATTTGGATTTCATGGAAGCATTTGCAAAAACAATTGCAGACTCCTCTATAGCCAGCCCACTTCCAGCATGTAATTTTTGATAGAGCATGCATCAAATGCAGCAAAAGAATTTGGACAGCATTTGGAATGTGCTGGGATGGAATTTGGCTGGGTCCTCAGTCCAGGTCTGATTCAGTTGGGTGAAGCAGATACCATTTTTGGGGAAGCAGGGTGTGTGTGTGTGGATACATGTGTCTATATGTCAGAAGTTGACGTTGGCTGTCTTACTCCATCTCCATCTTAATTTTTGAGACAGTATTTCTTACTAAACCTCGAGCTCACCAATTGGGCTAAACTTACCTGCAAGCCCAAGTATCCTCTCATCTCTGGATTCCCAGTGTTGGGATTACAGGTGCACACAGCCATACCTGGCATTTATCTGGGGATCTGAATTCAGGTCCTCATGCTTGCCAGCAATTTCTGTACCCCCTTAGTCCTCTCCCTAGTACGCCAGGCAAATATTTAATGGTTCCTTGTGTTGCCAATGCTGGGATGCTTACAGAGATAAGTTCAACCAGCCCTACCCCCTGGGTGCCTAGCTAGTGGGAAAAGATGCAACAGGTACATTTTGCTCCTAAATACCTGTGTCAGAGCTGTGTGAGTGGCAGCCACACCTCTTGGAGTGGTCCATGAGTGACTATGCTATGCATTTGTTTTAATATGTGTCACATAAAAGAAAACTGTATCTGTAACACAATCTCCATGTATTCTAAAATGAGATATTCTTTTTTCATGTGTATGTATACATGGTGCATGTATGTGTGTATGCATATGCGCATGTGTGTGGGTGCATGTGAGTATGCCGATATGCATACCTGACAGTGTAGAGGCCAGAGGTTGATATTGGATGTCTCCTGCTTTCTACCTTATTTACTGAGACAAGGTCTGTCACTGATCCCAGAGCTCAATGATTCAGCTAGTCTAGCCAGCTTGTCCTGAAGACCCACCTGTCTTTGCCTCCCAAGCAATGGGAATACAGATATGTGCCACTGTGCCAGACATTTACACCTGAGCTCAGGTCCCGGCACTTGCATGACAGGTGCTTTGCCAACTGAGCCACCTCCCAAACTCTAATCCTGTTATGTAGAGCCAAGAAAGGCTAAGTGGAAAGGTGGGAAGAGGAATTGGTTAAAACTCAAGATAAAGAGAAATATCAAGTTGATATTTACGAGTCACTTATCAAGGGACAAGTTCTGAGAACTGTGTCATTAGACAATCTCACCAGTGTGCAAACACTGTAGAATGTGCTCACACCAGCTAATAGGGCTGGAACGTTTCTCAGCAATGTAGTATTAGGAAATTGCCATCGAGTGCAGCCTGTCACTGATCAAATGTTGCTATGTAGCACACAATAGCACACAACTGTACAGTGATAATTGTAGCAATTACAAATGTTGATTATAGTACAATCAGCTCATATGGCTGCTGCCTAGAACAGAAGTTCAGGTGTGTCACATGTTGGTAAGTTAACAGGACCTTTGCCTATGTTATCACCCAATCCCCAGGAAACTGGGTGGTGGTACTGTTACCTTCCCAACTGACAGCTGATAAAACAAAGGCTTGTACAAGTGACATGGTTTGCCTAAAGTAATGTGACTACCAAGTCATAGAACTTGAATTGGCACACCGGCCTGCCGAACTCCTGATCCTAAACTCTTAGCTGTGCCATGTAGCATCAGCAAACAAAGAAGTGATTCTTTCTTCCCTAGGGTGTAATTCTGGGAATTCCTGGATGAGGTTTCTGTGGCTCAGCGGTAGAATTTAGTAAGGGATGTTTGAATGTAACACAGAATGCCCCATGGGTCAGACACCCAAGCCTCTTGGTTGGCTGGTTTGATTGTGAGTGATTGGAACATTTTCTCGTCATGTAAATGAACTCTAGTTGGGCTGTGGGTTGTCTCTAATGTGTCATCAGGGACCCAGGCTCCTCTGCCTCTGCTCCACCAGATGTCTCCTGATCCAACATGGCCGATGCAGCTCCAGCCAGCACACTGACTCAAGGAAGTAGAGAAAAGGAGAGAAAAAGTATGTTTCTAGTCCTCAGTTTCTAGTCCCCACTCTGAACCACCTGTCCTTACAGATCACGGTCCCACTTGTTTGTTAGAGAGGCTGTGACAGTTAACCTCTGATTGTCAACCTGATAGGATTAGGAATCGACAAATCTCTGGGCATAGGTTATTTAAAATTGTGGGTGACACCATTCTATGGGCTGGGGTCCTAGACTGAAGAAAAAGAAGGAAGTGAGCTGAACACCAGGACTCATCACTCAGTGCTTCCTCACTGTGGACTGAATGTGACCAGCTGCCTCTAGCTCCTGGGGCCATGGCTTCCCCTCCTTGATGGACTGTAATCTTAAACTGTAAACTGTTCTTAAATTGTTTTTGTCAAGTATTTGTCATAGTAAGGAGAAAAGTAATACAGAAGATGCTCATCTGTGAGGTACAGGGAAGTGGATAAAAAAAGTTCTGCCCTGGAGGTGCTTCCAGTGGTTGGGCTGCTTCCTATTGAAAGTCTGTAGAGAGGCACACTGGTCGATTGGAAGAGAAAAGCCTCCTGGAAACCCAGGCTGACTTCTGGGGTGGCCCCTGTGAGCTCTGGGTTTGTTTTGGTTTGTTCCAGTATGTAATTGGATTTAACTGGAGCATAGAGCTGCAGCCCCTGCCGGCCATGCCATCTGAACCAGTGTGCAGTGAGAACAGGGCTCAGACCTAGCTGATAATATCATCCAAGCTGTCACTTACCCTCAGAGCCCTGCATGGGGAAGGGTGCCTGGCCCTGAGGGAGAGAGCTGTTTGGTGTAGCCCACAGGCAAATGTGGGACCCAAGAATTGCCATCCTAATTCCTGCTCTCCTCATGCCCCAGGCCTGGGCCTGCTGTGTGCTTCTCATCATTTGTGAGTTCACTCTGGCCAGCTGCCAACAATGTCAAGTTCAGAATTCTTTCTTTCTCTTTGTCCCCTCCCTCCTTCCCTCTCTCCCTTCCTCCCTCCCTCCCTTCCTCCCTCCCTCCTTTCCTTCTTTCCTTCCTTCCTTCCCTTCCTCCCTCCTTCCCTCCCTCCCTTTTTTCTTTTTCTCTACCTCTTTCCTTCTTCCCTTCCTCCCTCTCTCCTTCTCTCCCTCCTTCCCCTCCGTTTTTTCTTTTTCTCTACTTCTTTCCTTCTTCCCTCCCTCCCTTTCTCTTTCTTTTGTGTGTGGTAGTTGCCGATGCAGCACCCCATGTGCTCTTCTGCTCACCTGCAGCAGGGTGCACACTTACATAGGGTGGAGCAGAACACAAGGTGTCCTGCCGTCAGTCTTCCACTGTTCTTATTTGTGTTGGAGTTTTAGGGACCCAGAGCTTGCTGCTTTTCCTACAAACTCCGGTGATTCTCAGGTCGCTCCCCTGTGGGACTGAGGTTGCAGATACACGTGACCACACACAGCTGTGTATGTAGGCCCTGGTAGTGGAATTCAATCGTCTCTCAGGCCTCAGGCCCTCATGCTTACACAGGAATTGCTTTTCACTGCTGAGCCATCTCTCCAGCTCCCAGAGAGTTCTTCAGTTGTCAGCCTTTGCTCTGGGGACTGGTCCAGACACCAAACCTTGCTCATGGGAAGCTCCCTCTTCCCTCTGCTGGGTTGAGGGTTCTCATGTGTGTCTGAAATGAGGGAGTCAGGACATGGATCTGTAGGAAGAATGTGAGGGAAGGTGGGCATTCAGGTGATTCGGCAGGCTGCCACTCTGTTTCCTAATCACCTCTAAGCAGTAAGGAGTGTGGAGAGCTGTGGCATTGGGGGGGTAATCAAACAGCTATTAATATGCTAATTACAGCAGGCTCCTACTTACCATTTAGGCAGTCCTGCAGAGCCTCCTCTTGGCAATAGTTGATGTTCTGCTCTTGAAATAGAAAGCCTACGCTGGCATTCCCAGTGATCAGCCAGCCTTCACCTTGGATTTAGCCATTCTGGCCCCCACAGTGAAGGCTGGGAGGGGTAGCATGAGGAAGGTTTGGCACACTTCAGAAAGCGGGCAGCTCCCCAGAGATGTCATGGATAGCAGGGTGCCACAGGTCCCAGGCCAGTTACCTGCCAGAGGTCACTGGACATCTAAGCATTGTTTTTACAAGTGACATCACTGCTGTTGGCATTAGTTTTAGATGGATGATGCAGGCAGTGTTTTCTCCATACCACTTTTATCCTGGAAGAAACTGGTATATGAGAAAAACAAAATGGCAGCTACCCAGCCAAGGACAATATATGTTTAGGAAAACTGAGATGTGAGTGACCTATTTTTTTTGTGAGGTTGGGTCCCAGAAGATAGAGTTGGCCCATGCCTTAGCTTTCTGAGAAACTGCGTAGGATAGAAGCTCACTCTTTCTGAGCTGGGGACTTTGGTTCTGTGGCAAGCAAGAGAGCATTCTTTTCTTCCAGCCAGGCACTGAATCTATCCAGTGATGGTCATGGGATTTTTCTGAAGAGAAATGGATTCTAGAAGAATAATTTGTTACCGAAAGACTTCATCAAGTCAACTAATATTAAGCCACTGCTGTGTTCCAGACCTAAATTCCTTGTTACTGGAGGAACACGGGTGGTTTCCAGTTTCTGCATCTGCATGTGCATTACAAGGTGTAAAGAATCCACTTCTACTCACAGTCTCTGGGTTGGGAATTCAAACCCAATAAAAAAGGGACGTTCTCATTCCCACTGTGTATTATTTGAGGCCTCAGTTGTAAGACTTGAAGGCTGGGCATGGAAGACTAATTCATTTGCATGTTTGGCTTTTGGTGGGTCCTGAGTACCTCTCCATGTGTCCTGGGCTTCCCCAATGTCAACATGGGAAGTCAAGGCACCCTCACTCCCTTCTCCTCCAAGTCTTTAGCAGTCTCAATAGGGGAATTCACCTTCTCACCTGGGAGCTCTTTTGAAAATTGATGAAAGGAGGAGAGGGCTTGCTTCACCAACATTTACTCTGACTACCCTCTCTTCTGCAGCCTACTTGTGCTGACTACCTCATGGTACCTCTGTAACAAAAAGGACAGAGAGAAACCATGCCCACCCAAGAACAACATTGTGGGTGAGGTCAAGGCTAGGGGAAGAAAATTCTATACAAGCTGTGAGGTGTGAAGGCACGGAGGCTACCTGGAACCTTCAGTCCAAGCATCCTACAGTAACGCCAGACACCTCACCCTCTCCAAAATAACAAAACTGATCTTAAAACGGTGTTTTTCCCTTTTAAATGACTTGAGCAGGGCTGGGTGAGGAATAGAGATTCGACCTTAGTGTAGGTGAAGCTTGTTTATGCTCCAGAGACACCACATGGAAGGCAGGGAGGGCTGTGGCCTTCCATGTGGAAGCTTTTGCCTTGCTCTGGGCAAATTCCAGTGAGCCAGAAACCACCTCAGCACTGTGAGGAGCCTTTGGTGGGACCCTTGTCGGGTTTGCACAAGGCGTCTATCTCACAGCCATGTCCTGCTGTTCAGTTTAGCCATTGGGATCAGGGAGCTATTTGGAAACGCTGTGGCAGCCCACGTTAAGGAGCAGCCTGGCAGGAGGGCTCCATCCTGCTGGCCTTGCAGGCTGCCTCCCACATCCCCACGCCCCAGATGGGGAAGGCATGAATCTGGATCCTTAACTGGCTTGGCTGTCCTGTGGAGGTCTGCATCCAGGTTCCAGAGAAGTCTTGACTGAAGTTTGTTCAGCAATACCAGTGGCAGTTCAGAGCCAGGCCTACTGGCCCCACTGTGTAAGCCCTGCCTGTATTTCTTTCCAGGCTGGCAATGAGAGCCCCTATGTTCACTACCTACCCAAGATGCCTCTGCTTGTCCTCTTGGTAAGGCCCTCCTCCCTGTGTGCCCACGCTCATGTGTTCTGTTGGTATGCAGGAGTCCCCCCTTGTTAGTAGCTCTCCACCAGCAGGGAGAGTGAGGGTGGGTGAGCAAGACTGGATCTTGGATGAAGGGGTAGAGCCCACCTAGAGACCCATATTGGAGTCATTTATAGGTTCTGAATGGGAGCTGAGATACAAACCACAATGCTGAGTTCAGGTTTAATCCTTTCAGGAGTCTCAACTCTATGAAAGGGGGACTCAGGTAGCTTATAGAAAAACCCATCTAGGGATCTCATTTTAGGCAAGAGATACGGAGAAACCAGATCCTTCTCTGACCTCTAGCAAAGTACAGATTGTAAGAGCAGGCTCAAGGACATTCATTGCTTTTACTTTGTGGGTTTAGTCACCCTAAAGTGCCTCAGTATGTGCGCACACACTGTATTTGCAATGACTCTGATCTCTGAGGACTGCCATTCTTGCCAGCTGCCCAGTGACTTGGGGGAACTGGGGCTCTTTTCTAGAAAATGACTTCTGCCTATGAGTGTGGCAGGAGAGGATCCTTGGGTCCCTGCTTGGTCCAGCATTGCCAGTGTATGTAGGCTGATGCAGACAACCATCTAGCATTTCCATTCGGAAGGGATTGGGATAGAAGCTGGGCTGAGAGTTCAGGGAACCTTCTCTCTGCAGAGTGGGTCCACATCTCAGATGCTGGGGCTTGACTGCTGGGATTTTTTTTTCAAGATGAGCTAATTTGTGGCAGCATCTCATATGGTAGCCCCTGGAATAAATGTGCTTGCCCTCCTCACCCAGCATCTGATCCCTCCTATCTTCACACACTGGATGGGACTATTCAAGGAAATCTGTACTGCCAGGTGTTGAAAGTTTGTTTCTGCAATGTTTCTGGAATGTGGGGGATGTTTCCAGGCTACAGATTTGAGTTCATGCAGCATGAGGAGCCCAGAGCAAATTCAAGTTCCATGGATGTCACAGTGGGTACTGGCTAGTAGCTGAGAGGAATGTGAGGGAACTTGTGGAATGTTGAGGGAGGCTGGGGGAGACCAAGGAAGGTATTAGGAAACTGAGGAAATGGAAGGCTGTTGGAGACTGAGAGAAGCTGGGAGAGCCAGGAATGCTGAGTGAAACATGGAGGGAGGCGGGGAGACAGAAGAAGCTACAGGATGCTGAGGGAATTAATGAAAAACGAGGGAGGCTGAAGGAGATTGTGAGACACCCAGGAGGCTGAGGGAGCCGTGGAAGTTGAGGGAGGGATTTTGGGTTCCTAAAGAGGCGGAGACTTATTTTTTTAGAACTTCCAGTGTATCACCTTTCTTCCTATAGGGCTAGCCCTGCCCCTTGGCTGAGTCTGTATCTCTTTCTTGGGCACAGTTCTAACTCTGCCTTTTTTGTTTCTTGGAACAGCCCTGGTAAGGTTCCGAATGTCAGTTTAGTTGGACACTTCTCAGTTTAGGCCACAGCCTGTCCTGAGTGGGAAATGCCCCTCTTGTAGCTCCCACTAAAGCACTAGCTGGGAGCTAAGTTAAAGAATGAACAGTCCACCCTCCCCCATCTTCCATGCCTTTATCTTCTTCCTCTCCTCTGGTGAGGACCTTGTGCACTCTGTCTTGCTCTGTTCCCAGGACCCATGGGTGATGCTGGGAGCCTTGGGAGCAGTTTTTCCTGCCTGAGGAAGGTTCTGTGTGTTTTGGGGCCTTCAGTTCCACTGCGCCTCTGGTGGGAACAATGTATTCCTTCTGAAGGGGGAACAAGTCTCAGCTCATCCCTCTTCCTAATTCCCAAGGGGGAGTCTTGGGATAGCAGAGGCCTCTAGGAGGAGGCCCTTCTGGCAGGGTGGGTTCCACCTTCCCAGATGTACTATGGTACATAGGTTTGAGACCTCAAAGATCTGGATCCGATCCCAGCCTTTCTGGGACACACAGAGGCTTGCTCTGGCCTTTAGTCCAGCAGGACTTGGCAGTGCTTCTCAACCTGCAATGAGTCCAGGAGTATGGATTAGGGGTGCCATGGGTGATTATGCATGGGCACCCACATAGGCCAATCAGTGTGTGGCCTTGGCTATTCTGTCTGTCCACGTGGGAGGTCTCATCATCACCATCAAGATTGAAACCATCCTCTTACTCAGCAGGTGCTGACATCCATCCATCCCTCTCTCCCTTCCTCCCACCCTCCTTTCATTCGGGAGAACCTGCCATGTACGAGACCTTGCTCTCACTTCTGGAGAATCCAGCCATTAGAAGGCCAGGACTCCACTCCAGTTCTAAGTCTAAGGTGGAAACAGCATGAGCAGTCAGCAGAGTGGATATCTACTAGGATATCTGCGTTGAGTACCTCTGAGGAGAGATGAAGGAGCCCTGGGTAGGGGCCCTTAAAGAAAGGTAAAGGTGGCATTGCCCTGGGGAAGAGTGAGTAGTAGCTTCAAGGCTATCCTTGCTCTGTACTCTGTGTTCATTAAAGGCAATGATGATATAAGAAGGAATAGTCAGTATTTAAAAAGATATTCTTAGCTTTTAGTAGCCCTGCAAAAAAATCCCAAGTTTAGGCCTGGAGAGATTCCTCAGTGGTTAAGGTGCTTGCCTGCAAAGCCTAACAACTTGAGCTTGATTCCATGTAAAGCCAGATGCACAAAGTGGTACATGCATCTGGAGCTTATTTGCTTTAGGCCCGGGACACTCATACATATTTTCTCTCTCTCTCTCTCTCTCTCTCTCTCTCTCTCTCTCTCTCTCTCTCTCTCTCTCTCTCTCATCTCTCATCTCTCATCTCTCATCTCTCTGCTTGCAAATAAAAAAATGTTTTTTAAAATCCTGAGTTTAAATAATACCATATTACCAGGGGTCAGATGCTACTGCTGTGCCCTTGTGTATACTGGCACCACCAAGCTTTCTGTCCCTTGTGAGTAAAGTCAATGTTATCTTAGGTCCACAAGTGGCCAGCTCAACATTGCCTCCTTGTTGTGTCCTTGAGGAACTCCAGGCACTTGTGTCTGAGTAAGCTGCTTTGGCTAGGCCAAGGGCAGACTTACACAACACTTTCATCTTGGGAAAACAAATGTCATTCCTGATGTGCTGTCTTAAATTCCTGGAACCAGGGTGTTTCTTTCACGTACTACACCCCAGAAGCAGTTCTGTTAGCTTTAGAACCTTCTAGCATCTAAACTGTAACTCTGAATGAGATGTCCTTTCAATGTGGATGATGATCCAGGCTATCTCAGGGAAGGAAGACTTTAGCATTCCACAGGAAGGAACAGTGTCCAGCATTCAAGCCTCCAGCATTTGAGAACTGAAAGTGTGCTTTACAGTTGTGATGGAAACATCCTCTAAGAGGAATGAGACCTTGGTGTGCTATTGTAGCATCTTAGGTCAAGCTGAACAGGGTTGGCAGATATACTTTGAAGCAACACCCATGATTTCCACTCCTTGGCAAAAGGATCATCTGAAGTGGAAAACCCTTGGTTCCAGTTGACCTCTGTTGGTGCTCCAGCTCTCATTTGGGTGGGAAGTGAGGAGGATGGTATAGCACTCACTTTCTCCTTGCTGGGACAGAACACCCAACCAGAAGCAGCTTATGGGAGGAAAGGAGTTATTTCTGCTTATAGTTTTGAGGGGTCGCATCAGTGTCGCAGAGCAGACAGCTGGGGGGGGGTCCCATCTTGTCACGGTAGCAGGAAGGAAATAGTCTTGAGTGAGCCAGATCTGAATACCCAATAGGCTGGACTAATTAACCTCAGGGTTGTCCCCAATGGCTCCCAAAGGCTCTACACCTTCCCAAATTGTCATCAGTTTGGGACCAAATAGTCAAAACACATGGGCCTATGGGGGACATGTCACTCAAACCACCACAGGTGACAAGAATGCCTAGTGTCTGCTTCTTATAATCATAGTGGTTATTGGTATTGACAGGGGGCCAGGATGTGCCAGGGACTGTTCTGAGCATGTTAATCTATACATTAACTTTATTTAGGGCTATGAAAGTAATGTCTCCAAGATGGTCATACAGCTAGCTAGTATATGATATACCAGGCAGTGTAGATTCAGCTGCTGTAACAAAGACCCCCACGAACACTGATTTCAACAGAGAAGAGACACTGTTTCTCTTTCTAGGGGCAGTATGGGCAAGGTCTGGGTTGTTATGGAAATTCCATCTTCATGGTCATTTAGTCCCCATTCTCTTCTGCCCTAGGATGTTGTCCTCATTGATGTGGTCCAAGATGGCCCCACTCCCATCTGCATTCTAGAATGTGGGAGGAGGTAAAGGGAAGGAAGGGACACTCAGGTTGTAACCCAGAACTAATGAGGACCTTTTCTTTCTCTTCACATTTCATGTGCAAAACTAGTTCACTGAGCTACACCTAGCTGCATGGGTAATGGGAAATATAGTACCTCTTTAATGGTCACCTGTCTACCAGGTTGAATGTGATAAACAGCTGTTTGGTGTTAGCCACTTTTTTCTGCCCCAGAAGTGGAGCTGGGTGATGTGGTGGTTCCCCACCCCTGCCTTCCTACTACCTCTTCCTGTAGAGTTCTAGGTCAGCATCAGGGAAGAGGCTAGAGCTAGGCTAGGCTCCTTGGTTAGGGCTGGTGGGCTTTTTTGATCAGATCCTGTCATCTTCCAGGCCTAGTACTAAGGAAACCACCCTCAGCCAAATGAGCTTAGCAAACTCAGGATGCCCATATGAGGGCCTGGAAAGTGCACCGACCAATAGTTAGCAGGCAGAGGTCTAGAGAGATTCACCTTCTAGACGGGAGATCTGCAACTGCTTGGGTCAGGCCCAGAAGTCAGGGTGGCCTGCTGGTTCCTCTGACTTAACCCCAGCTTTGAACAAGGTACTGGAGCTTGCTTACTTCCAGGATGGTACTTCAGTTACACGTGGCCTTTGAGAAGAAGTGGATGCTTAGAGCATTTTCTATCCTGGTGCCAGTGGCTTGGGTTTTGCCTCACGCACATTCCTCTTTCCCTTCTGGCCCCCATGTGTCGAAGTCAGGACCCTCTACAGGAAAGGGGCCCTGCCTCTCTCTTGCCAGTCAACAGCCATCTACTCTAGCTGGTCCTGACTCATCTAGTTCAAAGTCACACCTTGGCCTTTCAGAACCCAGGTCTCTGGGGGCAACTTAGACAGACTGACTTTGAGGAGCTCCGAGTTCACCCGTCATTACATTTTCCTGAGCAAAGCTCCTCTCCAAGCAGGTGCTTAGAAGGAAAAAAGAAATATCAGGGATTCCGGCATGGAATTTTTCAATCATCAGAACATTGTTCTTGGCAGAGAATAATTTAAAACAAACAGTTGGTATGGGTTACATTTTGAGACCATTTAGAAATGAAGAATTCACCACAGTCATATTAGATCATTTCAGTCACTCTTTCCTTTTTGCTGGTTATCTCTCTGGTGTTCCAAGTCACTGAGGAGGATCCCTGTTAGATTTCCATCAGTTAAGTATTTATCAAAATGTCTGTTTCAAGCCTAGCTGTCAGGGGGAAGAGGGGAGCAGCACTCCAGCTGTGAAGGAGCTTACGGGGTCTAGACAGTTATGAGGTATGTGAGACTCTTGAAAAAGAAGCAAAGAGAAGCATGTGTTTTGGGTTCTGCCTGTGTCTATTCAGTGTTTGTATAGCTGAGAAAGCTTTAGTCTAAAATAAGTGGTATTTGGCAAGAAGTGGTACTGCATGCTGACAAATTGATTGTGCTCTTTTACTTAGATAAAAATGAAAATGCATGAGGCATTTTCCTTTCTTTGCTCCTGATGATTAAAAGCATCTACTTGGCTCCATGCAGAGAAGGCTCTTGAAGATTTATATGAGACACCTGTGTGGCATCCATCACAGGCCTTCAGGCTCACAGAGCAGCTCTGCCTCATGGTGTTCAAAGTGCCAGGTCCCAGGAGGGAGGTTGGAATGGCCCCTAGAGAGGTCTCTGTGTCAGAGCTGAGTAGGACCCTTGAGTGAGGGTCTTTGAATTTTAATAAAGGACTTGCCTTCATCCACTCCTTGTTCCACAGAAAGGGCTCTGTTTCCTGAAAGACAGAACATAGCCTGGCTCAACATAGGGAGAAATGTGGAAGCTGGTGTGTTAAAATGCAGCCATTGGCTAGTCATGGCTATGTTGGGTGGGTGGTCATTCATTCATTCATTCAAAACAGCGTCTCTTGTAGTTCAGGCTGGCCTCATACTCACTATGTAGTTGAAAATGTCTGAACTTCCGATCCTCCTGCTTCCATCTCCCAAATGTCGGGGTTATATGATTGTATCACTGTGCTGGTTTATGTGGTGTTAGAGATTGAACTCAGGGCTTCTTTCATGCTAGACAGTCACTCTACTGACTGAACTACATCTCCAGCTTTTTTTTTTAAGACAGAGTCTTATGTTTTACCTCAGCCTGACCTGGAACTCACTATGTAGCCCAGGCTGGCCTTAAACTCTCATCAACCCTCCCGCTTCAACTTCCTAAGTGCTGGGATTATAAGGTGTGCACCACCTCCACACAGGTTTAGCCCTACATTAGGTCTTAATCTGCTCATTCATTGGCTTGTCAAATGTTATTGCTCACAGCTCTGTGCCTTAGCCTGTTTGTGTGGAAAACACAATAGCCTGGTCCCCTGCCTGCTCCTTGGTGGGCCAACCTTGTTTGGATTCTTGTCTTAAGGACTCACTGCCATGTAGGTCCCAACACAGGTATATGCTATGAAATGTAATTCCAACACCCTGTTAAAGCCAGGCATTGATTTCTGGACACTGGAGCCCTGAAGACTCCCTCTTAAAAGAAAACTGAATTTGTTTGGACAAAAGTATAAACAGAATCCTAGGGCTGCTTCTGCTTTAATCAATTGTATATTTATTGGTGACCTCATAAATGTCTAGACTGTCCCTGTCTCTACAGGGAGACACAGTGATGGTGGAGAATAACAGCTTAGCTGACGAGGCAAGACCACTTAGGACAGCTGCCAAAGACATGAGACAGCATGTAAGTTACACAGCCATGTGTGTGGTACAGACCACAGACCTTGGGTCTGGCTTTCTGGAGAAGGGTTATCCTGAGCTGTTCTCTTAGCTGGCCTGGCCAGTGAATGTAGGTGCTTGGTTAACAGCTAGCCCTGAGCTTATCTCCTAGATGCTGGAGCCCTTAGACTCAGAAGGCAGGGCAGCCTGGACCTGAAGATACATTGGGATATCTGAATTACATAGGTGTCTCCTTTTCCCCATGAAGTTTGCTACCTAGTGTCATCAGCGTGATGTCTCCCACCTCTCCCAATCCTTGTCTGTTCCTATCATGGATCTCAAGGAGCTGAGAAATGCAGACTGGTTCTGTAGTTAGCAGTAGCTGTGGCCAAACCCCAGCCCTGGGTCTTGCTAGCTCCTTGACTTTGTGCTGGTTCAATGCCAAGGCCTCATTTGCAAGCATCTAATATATAGGCTGGTTATGGTACTTGGCCCACAAGCAGTTATGAAGGGTACATGTGCAGTGCTTAGCATGGTGCCTGGCATACAGTAAGCTCCCTAGTCATCTTAGTGACTGTTGCTTCTGTTACTATGGTTTTGGTGTGTGTATGTATGTGTGTATACATTTTTCTTATGTATGGGTGCATGTGCACACATGTGGAGACTAGAGGCTGATGTCAGGTGTCTTTCTTTGTTTACTGAGACAAAGACTCTCACTTGGACCCAAAGCTTGTCTGTCCCCTACCTCCTGAGTGCTCTGCCCAGCCAGCATTCGTGTGGGTGCTGGGGGTCTGAGCTCAGACCCTCACGCTTGCATGTTATCCACTGAGCCATCTCTTGGACTCTGTTATTTTATATACCTGGTGGCAAAGTAGGAAGGCTGTTGTCTGGCCCAAACCTTTTTCTCTCCTAAAACTAGCTTTTACAACCTCTATAGAAACCGGTATCTAGGATCCCATCATCATTGAACAACAACTGTGAGCAGGGTACAAGGTCCTGTGGATGCACTCGGCTCCCTGTTTCCTCTCTGGAGCTTGGGCTCGGGTATGCCTGTGAACACACCCCCTCTTCCCTCTGAAGCATCCCAGCCCTCCTGAGACCAAAGCGGGGCCAAGCACAGATGGAAGGAGGCTTGAAGGAAGGAGTTGACGTAGTTTGACATTTAATCACCAAAGATCCGGGTCAGGTTCCAGCAGGCCAAACCCACGGCTCTCCATTCCTTGGGGAGCCAGAGTCTGGGTGTGGTCCCGTGGCTGGCATGAAGAATTGTAAGCTCAGTGGAGAGGAGGGTCCAGAGGACAGAATAGAGGCTTCCTGCACTTTTGCTTCCACTCCAGGAATGAAGACTGAAGGACAGGTTTTCGAAAGGCAGGCTGAACTTCCTACTAAGAATGGCCTTTTTGCACAGCTTTGAGAATGAGGTCTGGACACCCCTTGAGTGCCCAGGTTGGATGAAGCTGGCTGAGCACCCAATGGGAATCATTTAGGAGGATGGGAGGTGGCTCAGGGCCTGCTGGCACAGATACATCAGGACTTTTAGATCATCATTGCCTCCACCTTCCCAGGCATTTGCTTCTCAAGCTGCTTTTGGCCGTCTAGCTGTGAGCCACACTGGGTCCTGGCCAGTGGCCCAGGAAGAAGCAGGGCCGCCTGGTCAGAGCTCGGAAGGACAGCCAGGTCTGAGGCTGCTATTTGCCTTGGCTCCCGCTTGCCCCACCACTTCCTGGCCCTGCCCTCCTGTGGCTTGGGCTTTATTAACTCATCCTCCAGGTGAAGCCAGTCAGGGCCCTGGAAGGCAAGGTGGGCCCAGCTTCTGAGGCTCTAGAACGGCACCCTGCCTCCCTTCTTCCCTGGCAGCCCCTGGGCAGCCTGCAGTGGGTGACAGGGAGTTGTCATGCAAGAGCCAGCTGAAATGCCTGGAGAGAGGTGATGCACGCCAAGAGGTGGTAACCACTCCTGAGCCCACAGCCAACCATGCCAGGGCTGAGGGATTCTGGGACCCCTTAGTACCTACCCCAGGCCTTCTGGAAATGCTGCCTTTAAGCTCCTGTTCCCAGGTATGGGAGGAGAACAGCAGAGCTTAATGACCCTGAAGGTGATGAACTCTACCCGGGACTCCTATGTCTCCATTTCTGCCAAGCAGATAGCCACCCTGTGACACCATCATAATAGAAAGGTCCAGAGAAAATGATGGGCCCAAGGTCATATAGGGTCAAAAGTAGAGTTTGAGGCAAAGTCTAGTTCCTGGACCCAGCCTGGTGACCTGGTGTGCTTTTCAGAAAGCCCTGAACCAAGCAGGGCCTAGGTCCCATCTCCTGGGGACTCTGGGCTCACCACACTGTAGCTCTGACTCTGCTCCACACCCCGAACCCAGTGAGCCACTAGCGTTCCTTTGTTGCCCTCGGATGGGAGCCACGTTAGTAGCAACTGTTATCACCCTCATTTCTGACAGATGGACCATGGAGGTCATGTTGAGGGAATGACCTGAGATTTGGAGTGTGGCTCCCTGTCACGTTGATTAGTTTGTTTGCTATTCTGTCACTTATTCATGTTATGTATACACCTACTCGGAACAGATGCTGGTTTAGGTACTGGGGACACAGTGGTGAGCCAGATGTACGGTGACTAGTACATTGGAATCACTTGTGGAGCTTTTGTAAACACAGATGCCTCCCTGGAGTTGATCAATTGGTCTGGGTGAAGCCTGGGCATTGCAGTTTCTAAAACTGTACAGAAAATTTTTTTCAAGAACAAAAAAGGCTATAAAGTGTTCCCAGAAGTGGATGGTTTTCCCCGATGGTTGCAAGCAGGGCACAGCAATCTCCACCAAGCCAGGCTATCCTGGTTTCTCTACATTACCCTGGTCCGGGATCCTGGAAGGTTCTACCTCAGGTGTGCAGGGTCGTGGTGTGACAGGAGCAGTCTAGCAGTCACAGTTCCTTTGCTTTCCAGGGTCTTCAGTGACATCCCAGCTGTATCTCTAGAAGTGTTGTTTTCCCTTGTCTGTAAAAACCTCAACATCTACAAAAACTGGAGTGAACACAGCATTTTTGACGTGTGTTTGTGTGTGCATTGCACATGTGTGTGCACTTGGATATGGAGGCCAGAAGACAACCTTGGGTATTGATCCTCAGTCACACCATCTTTGAGACAAGGTCTCTCATTGGCCTGAAGCTCACCTGTTAAGCCTAGGATCCTCCAGTCTCCACCTCCCCAGTGCTGGGATCACAGCATATGCTGCTATGCCCTGTGCTTTATGTAGGTTACTAGGGATTGAACTGAGGTCCTCTTCCTTGCCAGCTAGCACTTTGCCCACTGAGCCATCTCCCCAGCTCTGCCCCAGCATTTTAAAGAGCCAGCCCTGATGTACCAAGTAACTTCCCTGCTAATACCTCTTGGCATCATGTCTTCCCAGTGGTGGCACAGAAGTGAGATTTGCAGTCACTGAGGGGCTTTTGGGCCAGGGCGAGCAGTTCAAGGCCAGTGCTTCTGACCTCTCATTCTGAGATAGCAGTTAAGAGAGCCAGGCTTGGAACCCAGATCCCAACTCTGTCCTCAGGTCTTCCTGGATGCCAAACCCATTGCCTACCTAATTCCTGGATCTACCTGGCTTGTGGCCTGGATATTTCCTCCCTCTACTCTACCCCACTCCTCTGTTTATTATCCAACTCTTCATTCCTTCACACTGCAAGGAAATGCCCCAATTCTCTTTTCTTTGGGACTTTAAGAATGAAAATGCGGTTGCCACCTGACTCTAGTGCTCTGATATTGTAGAGGGGTCCCACAGGGATGTCATATCCCCATGCCCTATTCATCTAAGTCTCAGCATGCCCCTCTCCCCAAGACTCCTAGGTACATCCTTGATGCACCTGGACCCTCACTAGAGAGGCTGCCTATCTGGCTCCCCACTAACCCTCGGCCCTGTACTCTCCTCTGCCTGCCTCAAAGCCACAGGCAGGTACCTTTTTCTTCTCTTCCCCCCACTTCCTTGCTAGCAGCCCAGCTCCAAACACCCTGCAAGTCAGTGGTTTTGACTTGTGGCTTGTCCAGAGGCCACCAACTGTGTAAGATCTGGGCTTTCTATCTATGATGCGCAAAGACATGTGACAAGCACAAAACATTTGTGAAATGAGAGATCAGAATGCTGGGACATGAGGTGCAGGAAGATGGGGCTGGGTGAGGGTGTGTTTGTGTAATGTGCCATATGTCATTTTTATTCACATAAAAACATCATTCTTGAAGTAATCGGAACCCGCTCAGCTGTTGCTAACCAAATACCAAATGTTTCCCTTTCCTGTCCCACTCCTTCCAAGGGGCGCATGGGGAGAAGCCGTCCTCATCCACAATGCTATCTCGCCTTTCCAACGTCACCGAGCTTTCTCCTCAGAGCAAACGCCAGATTCTCTTTTCCAGCCTTGGCAGGAATTTTCAAGAGAAAGCTGATTTTTCTGTTTATTGTTTCAGACCTGGAGTTCAAAAGAGTAGAGGCTCTGGCCTCTAATGCCGTCTCCTCATGTGTTCCTACACTGCCTTAGGACATGAGGACCCCAACCCCAGCCAACAACCTGGTGTTCAGGGAAACAGTTAAATGAATATAATGAAATAAGCTTCCAGTTGGTAGAGAGATGCCCGCAGGAACCCCGCTTGGAGCCCCCCATTTACCATAAACATGTGGTTTCAATTCCAAGGGCTCCGGTGTTAGCATTTCCATTTCCTCAGGAAGCCGCATTTCATTCTTGCTCTTATTTCTGAAATGGAACGTACGTTTTCCTTGGCTTGGTTTCAAGGAGTGCCTGGGGCAACAATGAAAACAGTTCCAAGCAGGTTTCAGTCATGGTCACCCCCTCCCTACACCGCCATCCATGGCTGCTGCTTACCCCCCTCTGGAAGGACTGACGCCAACTCTCTGAGAGCTCAGGAGGCGGCCACCTCACTGCATTTGGGTTTTGTGGCCATCAGAGGGGAGTCCTGATGTCCTCACTGCCTGTGTTCTGGCCTACTGTTGGGAGAGAGCTGGTTGTCATCCAAGTGCCCACATACCACAGACTCTGAATTAAAAAAGTACGTTCCCATTTCATGTCACTGGAAAAGAATGAAAATAATGACAACATTTATTTATCTTCACTATCGATATCATTCCTGTTTCTAAGTCTACTGGGGTTTACAAGTCTTACAGGAATTGCCCGGGTTATGAGATTTTAACCTCAGGCATGAGCTCTTGGGGTCCATGTGGCTTTTTTCAGAGATGGGGGGTCTCAAGGCACGCTAGGCAGAGTGGGCCACAGAGCCTTTCCAGGCCCTCCCAGAGCTTAGATTCCAGGGGCTCAGGGACCAAACCTGCTCTAATTCTGCCCAGGAGTGGCGCTGCCTTTCTCTGGCTCCCCTCTTATCTCTCTGGATCTCCAGAGCAGTAAAAGCCATCCTGTCTTGAGTCTGGTAGAGGAGATACGATCTGTCTGTCCAGCTACTGTTTGCTCAGGATCAGCCATGTGCTGGGCCTGGCCTGGGTGCACACATGTGTTGCTGGTTGTCCTGGTAGCAGCAGGCCAACTCTGATCAACCATTTGATCTATGGGGCAGCCAGACCTCAGGAAAGGGACTTGCCCAAGACTACATAGCAGCCCAGGGCTGGCCACCACAGGCAGCCCTACTACCATGGAAAACTGTGTTGTAGAGGGGGCTGGCCTGGGTCCTGTGGTCTCTACCCACATCAGTAGTTACCCATACCGTGAAAACCAGTGATGTCTATAGACACTTCAGCTGAGAGCCTCTGAGCCAGGGTGCGGGAGAATGGTAGGATTCAGACAGCAGCCTGCACCAGCTCTGGAGGGGTTCCTGGGATACAGGCAGGGTGAGGTGCAGGGTGTTTCTGAGATGTTACGCCTGCGCACCTGTGGGCACACATCTAGCATGTCCATGAGGATCCAGCTTCATGAGAGAAGCAGAGGACAAGCATTCCTTGTGAGTGGTGTGGGAACTTGCTGTAACAGAGCACTTAAGTGCTTGCAAAGATCTTGTGTATAGGTTTTCATTTTGAGTCATCCAAATACTGTTCAAGGCCAAAAGGCTTTTTTGTTTAGCAAATGTGTGGGTGGGTCGGCACGTGCCTGTATGCGTGTGTTCATGCTCACACATGTGGGTACATGTGCACGTGGACGACAGAGTTTGAGGTCAGATACCTTCCTCAGTCTCTCTACCTTATTTTTTTTGAGACAGGGTCTCTTAAGGAACCTGGAGTTTACCAATTCTGATAGAAGAGGTGGCCAGCATGCCTCCTGTTGCCACACAACTCCACCAGCTCTAGGATAAAAGGGGCTGCCACAATACCCAGTTTTTCTTTTTTTTTAACATGGGTGTGGGGATCTGAACTCAGGTCCTTATGCTTGTGTAGTGAGCACTTTACCAACTGAGCCATCTCCTCAGTCTCCCGAAAGGCTTAATAGCACATTTTTGGTTGCAAGTTGACTGAAACCTAAAGCATACTAGCTAAAGGATAAAAGAGAATCTGTTGGTTTATTGTAACTGAGAAGTCCAAAGGTGGATTCCATGACCACTATGGCTGTACCCAGGCCTCAGTTGTCACCAGGACATTGATCCATGACTTTGTATAGCTGTGACATCACTCTTTGTCAGGCTTTATCTGCATGACCACAAGGTAGGCACCAACAGCTCCAGGTGTGTGGTGCTAAGTTTAAAATCTCAGAGCAAGAAAAGTAGCTTTCCTTGGAGTTCCATTGAAAGGTCAAGGACAGTTTCAGATTAATGAGGCCTAGGTACCATACCTATTCTGAGAATTTCTGTAGACCCAGGAGAGCTTTCTTGAGACAGGAACACAGGACCAAACCAGTGTGTGGTCTAAAGCTTCAGTGTTCAGTGTGGCCGGTGCACTGCTGCCTCAGGTCTGTGGAAAGTAAAGATGTGCTCAGGCACTCACGGCATTTCCTGTCACCTCCCCCCCCCCCAGCATGTATTCAGGAGATGCATCATGATCCACAGGCTCCAGGCAGGCAGGTGTTGTCTGGCTCCTACAGGAAGTTGTGAGTGGTGTGTTTTTTTATATACACATCCATCTCTGATGGACTAGAAATTTTAAAAACTGGTCTTTTCCCTTCAGTAATTGAGAAAGCCCCACTCTGACCTGAGGAGCATGCTCAAACAGATCTGGGTGTCCCCCCCCCCCCGGAAAATTCAGATACAAAGGGTCTCAGTTGGAGCCTGGGAATCTGCATTGTCCCCAAGCTCCTGGGGGTGCTTATGGCCAAGTGAGGCCAGGTTAGGATTTTCTCATCTTACAGTTGAGGACACAAACTCAAAGAATTCAGGTGGTGTAGCTTAAATTTTTTTCTTTGATGTAACAAAATTCAATTTAAGTTTATAGTTAAGTGACTTGCTAACACATAGAGCTGTGTGCTCTCCAGAGTTGTGACATAGATCACTTTCACCACCTCCAAAATTCCCTCATGCACTCTTGTCATAAATTCCTTCCATTTTGACCACCGCTGGTCTGATTTTGATAATCATGGCTTTGCCTTATCTGGATTTCAGACTAATGGGATCTACCCTACCACACATTGGTGTTTTGCTTCAGCTTCTTGGTCAGCATTACAATGTACAGGGCTGTGCATTGAACAAGGATCAGTATGTGGGCCAAATGTGGCCTTCCACCTGCTTTTGTAAATAAAGTTTTATTAGACATAGTCATACCCATGGACAACTCCTATGTTGTCAGAGAAGCTTCCACTACAGTCACACCCTAACCAGAACATATAGCCTTCAGAGGCTATATTATTATTATAGCACTGTAATACAAAGGCAACTACTAATCAAAGAAGGTTGCCAACCTTTGCCTTAGAATGAGGAAGGGACACATCAGACCAGGAATGCTCACCAAAGCGGGACCAAATCAGAGCTTTGAGTCCTGGATAACGCCGAGCTTCAGTACTGAGCTTGGATGCTGGCTGCTTGAGAATTTCTCACTGTTGCCTTCGTGAAACTGCCACTCAAAGAAGGCTCCAGGCCACAAAGGAGAGTTTGTGGACAGAGCCTAGCACCCTTCCTCTAAGGTGTCCTTGGCCATGGACCTGATGTGATTGTGCTATCTATCCATGGTCTGTGAAAACAGCTTGGCAGACCAGGGGAGGCCTAGGGCAAGAATCCAGCCATTGCTAAGGGGTAGTGAGGACAGGGCCCTTTGTCTTGTGGCACCCTCTGTTGGTAGACATCTCAGCACATGTCATGCTGACATGGGAAAGAGAAAAGAAAGAGGCTTGGCTGTGGCATGTATGCCTGTGTGTGTATCTACCTGGGTGCATACATACCTGTGTGCTTGCATGTGGATATTCAGGCAGTTCCACTCATCACCAGGTAGAGTCACTTTCCCCCACTTAATACCCCTTGCTCATGCCTTAATCCCATCCCCAAGCACCTGCTACTTTCTGTCCATTTTCTTTAAGCTACTCCTTAAGTTCTACTCAGTGGCATCCTATGGTGGTCACAGATCTAGCCCTGAATTCAACAAGTGACCTTGACAGTTACAATAAGGAGGCTGGAGAGATTGCTCAGTGGTTAAAGGTGCTTGCTTGGAAAGCCTGCCAGCCCAAGTTTGATCTTCCACATCACCTACATAAATGTGGACGCAGAGTAGAGCACGTGTCTGTGATCCCAATACACCTACAACAATGGAAGGAGAATCTGAAGCTCACAGGCCAGCTAGACTGGTGTTGGTTTGCAGTGACAAGAAATCCTTTCTCAAAGAAAGTAGAAAAAGCGCAGACGCCTTGAGGTTGTCCTCTGATCTCCACACAGGCTGTGGTACATGTGCATCCATACACTCAAACATAAGCATGTGTATATAAATATAATAAATAATTTTTTTTAATTTTAAAGGAAGGTTGGGGAGATAGATCAGTGAGTCAAGTGCTTACCTCATAAGCATGAGGCCCTGCATTTGATCCCTAGAACCCACATAAAATGCCAGCAGGGTCCTATAACCCCAGCACTGGAGAGGCAGGGACAGGCAAATCCCTGGAGCTTGCTAGCCATCAAGTCTAGCCTAATTGGTGAGCTCCAAGCCAGTGAGAGACCATCTCTTCAAGGAGGTGGATAGCATTCTTGAAGAACAACACCTGAAGTTGTCCTCTGGCTTCCACATGCATATGTATGTACATGCAAACACACTGGCATACTGATATGTGCACCGGAACACACACATAAACACCCACATTAAAAAAGATAAAAATTAATTTGATTTTAAAACCCTTCTAAGCCAGGCATGGTGGCACACACCTTTAGTCCCAGCACTCAGGAGGCAGAGGTAGTAAGATCACTGAATTCAAATACACTCTGAGATTACATAGTGAATTTTAGGTCAGCCTGGGCTAGACTAAGGCCCTACCTTGAAAACCAAGAAAAGAAAACACACACACCCCTTCTAATATGAAGAAGCAAGAGGCTTTTGAAAAGAATTTTCTGGGGGCTGGAGAGATGGCTCAGTGGTTAATATGCTTATCTGCAAAGCCTAATGACCCGGGTTTGATTTCCCAGTAGCCATGTAAAGCCAGATGTACAAAGTGGCACATGCATCTGGAGTTTGTTTGCAGTGCCTTGAGGCCCTGGTGTGCTCATTCTCTCTCTGTCTCTGTGCTTATAAATAACTTTTTTAAAAAAAAGAATTTGATGAATGAACAAAATTCAAAAAACTGGGTGATTTGTGGCTACTTTGAGGCAGGGGGGGAAAACACCAATGAGGTGCTTGACTCAACACAGGATTTCCATGTTTTAGGGTGTGTGTGTGTGTGTGTGTGTGTGTGTGTGTGTGTGTGTGTGTAAGTATAGTGCAAATGCATCATGCACACATGTGCTTTTGTGTACAGCATCCCAAATTCTCCCAGCTGGAGAGACTGAGATTCAGAGACAAAAGCGACTGCTCTTGTACTCAGTGCCCTGACAGGCCACACTGGGAATGGGGTGGTGGGTTGCCCTCTTATAACCTGGATGCCAGCAAAATAGCCAGCTGCTGCTAAGACAGCCCAGAGGGTCTGTCCTCAGGCTGTGTCGCACAGCTCCTCATATCTCCAACTTCAGTGCTATCAGACTTTGCAGAAACTACCTGCACCTCACGCGTGCTCCTGTTCCTTCCCCTATCACCTTGGCTGTTCCCAAGTTCATATTCTTCCTCCTATGGCCTCATCCATTTCGAAAGGAGTAATAAATGCTACATATGCTTTGCTGATACATGAAGAGGCTGAGAACAAAATCTGGAAAGGCAATTACTAGTCCTTTGTTCCTTCCTGGACTTCCAGCGAGTGGCTCTCCTGCCTGGGATGCTCTCTACAGTCAGAGAGGCAGGAAGCCGGGCTGACAGCTTGTGTCAGAATCACACGGTGTTTACTGTGCTGTGTGTTTATAACAGTCTTGTTTCCATACTGACAGCAAACGCCATATGGAGAGGAAGAAATCCTGTCAGATGAACTCTTGAGGAGTCACAATATGGTACATGAAATCTCATAATTGCTTTTGGTAATAGAGGGGGTGGGTTACCTTGCTCAAATCAAGTAAGAGGTACTGTGGCTCACTCTCCCATAATTGAGTCAAACTGAAGGTTGACACATGGCTATTTGCTCTGTTTCCAGCTTGGAGAGGGTGTGAGGACTTGTTTTTCTCTGGGCGGGGAGGTGTCAGGCTGAGTGGGAGGCAGGGAGTTGTGGGTTGTGTGCAGGGCCTCCTGCTGACAGGGACAGACTGCATACCTGCCACGGGCCACAGAGACCACCATCCCTCCTATGGCTGACGCTCACACTCATCTAACCTGCCATTTCATAACTGTCACTTGGGATCTTGTCTGCTCACACACAGGCACCCCTACTGCCCTTTCCAACCGAATTACCCTCCTTCCCGCCCCCCTTGAACCTGGGGCATGCTGAGGCTAAACGCCTGGTGGGGTGGCTCTTTGTGAACCTTCTGTGCCCTTGGAGGTGGTACCTGTGCCCACGTTGAAGGGCAGGGTTAAAGAGAGAGTCCAATACTAGTCTGAGCCACTGAAACACTTGGGGAGGGGCCAAGTAGCAAAGGACATGCCAGATGGCTCATCCATGTTGAGAGGTGGGGGAGATGGCTCAGCAGTTAAAGGCCCTTGCTCCAGAAGCTTGCTGACTCTAGCTCACTTCCCACCACCCTTGCCCCACAGTGTGCTGATGTTAGCTCAACCCCCCAGCATCCATACAACGTCTGAAACAGAGCTCACCTCTGTCTGTGAGCCCAGCGCTCCTGTGGCAGTGGAAGGTGAGGCTCACGGGCCAGCTCTTCTGGCCTTTCCCACAGCAAAAACAAGAGATCCTGTCTCGGGTGGAAGCAGAGGACTGGCATTCCAAGGTTGTCCTCTGACCTCAACATCTGTGCCATGGCTGTGCATGTGCAGGCATGCGCACACACACTATCCACTTGACAGCATACAACATTTGAGTGACTTCTCTCTTATATTTAGAACCCATGAGTTCCTACAAAAATAGTCCCTATCCTCAAGCCATTTGTTCACGAAAGGAAGTACCTGTGCCTACTCTACAGCATCCTGTCAGGCCTAGCCACCTGCCCTGGACTGGCCTCAGTCTCTCTTCTCTGTATCCTCTCTGCTCAACTGCCTTCCCCTAAGCTGCCTTCATTCCCATGAGCTCTCATGGCCTCAGGGGACAGACATCTGCTCAGTAATAAGGCCTCATTAGCCCAGAGATAAGCAAGTATCTTTCCTGGAAGTCTAGCAAAAGCCTTGTAAGGACTTCAGGGTCCTCTGCGGTCAATGCCATGACCTCCGTGACTAGGACTAGGGGACAGGCCCATGGCTATGGCCAGGCAACAAGTCTCCAGTTTGGCTATGATTAAGTCACATACCCATCTGTGACTTTATCCTTGTGACTGAGAGACTGAAGGCCAATCCTTGAACCTATTTTGTGGCTGGAAGACAAGACTCTGATTGGCAAGGAAGGACATAACCCTTGCTTTCTGTCAAGTTACTGCCAAGCATTGTCAGTTTCTGGGGCAGTGCCGGGTGGGGGCTGGGGCAGCACGTCCAGCCATCCTCTGGCCATCGTTTAGTGTCAAAGAACTCTTGTCCCAGCTCCAAATGTGTGCTTTTGGTTTTCAGAGGAGGGGACTGGAGCCCAGGGAGAGTGAGCTGTTTGAAGTAACTAGTGAAACAGCCATAGCCATATCCCAGCCCTGGCTGTGGGGATGGGCGTTTCACCCTGTTTCCTCTTCAGAACCCTCTTGGCTGATGAGTATCTGAGGGCTGGTCACTTCCTGTCTCTGTGCCTGTTCAGCTGAGAAATACACGCTTTTCACAAATTGAAGCATCTGAAAAGTCAACTTTGTTCCAATTGGGTAAAAAATGGGGGAAAAGTTATTATTATTTACTATATCCACCAGGATGCTTTGAGTTGTAAGTAATTTAGAACTTCTGCAAGTTGTCCTAGACAAAGGGAATGTGCTTCCTCATAAATCAGCTGCTTCAGATGTCGTTCGGGTTGCAGGCATGGTTTGACCCATAGACCTGGGCTTCACCAGTGGCCCAGCTCTGCTCCTTATAATTTTCTCAGCTCTCACTTCCTCTGGGCATCTGCCTTATCCTCACAGCACCTGGCCCACATAGCCAGGTTCTTGCATCCAGAGGGAGCACTGACTGCCCTCCCTGCCTGTCATCCTCATGCAGGCACAAGAACTGACCGTATCGTACTGGTTGGCCAGTCAGGACATGGAGCTGTGTCTCTCTACAGGAAATAAGGTCATTGGAAGACAGAGCCTGGTAGGCATAGAGCTCATCCTCTATGTCAGCCTTGCCTCTCTGGCTCTGCAAAGTCTGAGAGATGCATATGAACCCTAAAAGCTTGCCATTGTCTTTTCCCATGTACCCAGGACTCTAGAACCAATTGTGGGGTGACAGATGGCCCTGCCTGACCCTCTCCTAGTCTTACCACACTCTTCTTGTCTTGTCTCCAGACCGAGATTACTGCAGTTTATGTGACAAGCAGCCAATTGGGCGACTGCTTTTTCGGCAGTTCTGTGAAACCAGGCCTGGGCTGGAGTGCTACATTCAGTTCCTGGACTCAGTGGTAAGTCATGTCCCCACCTAGTGACCCTTGGTCCTCTGTGATCAGCAGTTGTTTTTACCCAAAGGAAAGAAAGATGGATCTCATGGTTTAGAAGACCAAGGAATCTAAACTTCTGTTGTTTAAGAAACTGGGAAGTTTCTCAATATCCTAGGTAGCTGTCCAAGCTGATGCCCTTCCCCCTGCTCAGAGTACATTTGGTAAAATCCAAAGTTAGAAAGTCTTTGTTTACTGTTTTACCAGCTGTTTTTCTGAGAGAATGTAAGCTCCCGGCCCTCGACTTCCTGTCCCAGCATGGTTCCTCAACACACAGGCACCAGTAAACATCTGTGCATTGAGCACCCCTTGGTTACTTCAAGTCACCCTGCCAACACAAGGTTCCCTCTGTCCCTGCATCAGGTGGCTTTGCCCAATGCTTTCAGGACTTCCTTCAGCTGTGTTGTCCCTCATTTGTTTTAACAAATGCTTTGATCAGATGCAGGAGCTTTTTAGGAAGGAAACACTCAGGAGTCCCTCAGCCTTTGCCCAGGAAGGCACAGCCCCTTGGCCTCAAGGCTTGGCTAATTACACTTTGGGTTTCTGTCTGGAGAAAGAGAACATGGACCTAAGCAGGAATGGAGACCCCTATTCCTCCCTCCCAGGGGCAGGGCTGAGATGCTGTTGCTACCCCTCCCCATGTCTCCTTTTGAGAGATGCCCTCCTGGGCTCTAGTTTGTGTGTCTCTTTAGAGTGTCCATGAAATTCTCTAGGTCCATAAGCCAAGCTGCCAGCTGGCATGTCCAGCGAAGTGGCCCCTGCCAGGACAACACACTCAGCCTCTTCTCCCAGGGCCCCAAAGCTCTCATCTCTCTGACATCCCCCCTTCACCATCACTACAGAGGAAGGTCTTTGCCTTGACCCCTCTCCATTGTCTTTCCCCCACAGTCAAGGACCATGGGTGTGACTCCTTGACCTCCCATCCCTGTCCCATCCCCTGTGACTTCTGCTTCCATCCTGGTCCTAATCCTGGCACAAACCCTGGCATCTCTCACATGAGTGACTGTACAGTTCTCAACCTCAGCTGAGGACTTCAAATACCCGAGGAGCCTTAAAAACTACCAGCACCAGAGCTAAAGCCCAGACTAATGACCTTGGATCTCTGGGAGCAGGGCCTGGTGTTTTTATAACTTTTCATTATGGAAAGTTTCAGACTATTCAAAAGTAAAAATCAGCTGAGTAGTATAATAAACCCCCATGTGCCCTTCACCTCACTTGAACAATTCCCAACCCATGGCGATCTTGTTTCACCAGGCCCCCAGGCTCCCCTCGGCAGCACTTTGTAGCAAGTCTCAGCTGCAAAATTATTTCATCTGTGAAACTTTTAGTATATGTCTCTAAACTGTAAAGTCTTAAAAAAAAACTAAGGGCTGAGAATGTGACTCGGTGGTAGAGCTCTTTTTTATTTTTTTTTATTATTTTTAAAAATATTTTTCTTCATTTGAGAGAGAGAGAGAGAGAGAGAGAGAGAGAGAGAGAGAGAGAATGGGCACTGCAGGGCCGTCTACTATGTACTACTATACACTGCGAACTTCAGGTGTATGCGCCACTTTGTTTATCTGGCCAACAGATGAGTCATCTCCAGCCTCTAGAGTATGGGCTTTAAAAAAATTTTTTTTAATTTATTTATTTGTGAAAGAGAATAAGTATGGGAGTGCCAGGACCTCTTGGTACTGCAAATGAACTCCAGATGCATGCTCCACTTTGTGCATCTGGCACATCTGGAATTGAACCCAGGCTGACAGGCTTTACAAGCAAGCACCTTTAACCACTGATCCGTCTCTTCGGCCTGGTAGTACTCTTGTCTCGCGTGTACAAAGGCTTGGTTTCCATCCCTAGCAAGCCATAAAAACAACAAACTAAAAGGAAACAACAAAACAAAAGTTCATCACAGTACTATTACTGCAGCTCATAAAAAGTTTTCTTTACTATCATCAAATGTGAGTGTTGAAATTTCTGATTCTCACATATACTATATATCCATGCTTTCACTGTGGAACATACACTCTAGACTCCCCTGTCAGCTCCTCCCTGGCATGGGTCTGTTGTCCATCCCGAGTTCCCCAGGTTACTCACGAGGTTGCTGGGTATTTCTTGTAAATTGCTAGCAGAATCTTGGACCCTGATCAGATTCAGCTTCCCTTTGGGGGTAGGGAGGGAGGAAGATGTGTGTGTGTGTGCATGCATGCGTGAGTGTTCATGTGTGTGCGCGCACACATGAGCGTGATCCTGACTTCTTTGGTGACTTTAGGTTCTTGGACAGGAAGTATATGATATGCTATTTGGTCATCTCTTTGCAATGGCAGCTATCATTATAAGCCCCCACTTCGTGCTAACCAGAACAAGTCTTCCTTCAGTTACTCCTTGCTTACGAAGCAGTGATGCTCAAGTAGGAAATGACTTGACCACTCACTGTCTTTATGTTTTCAAGTGTCACCAGCACTCTCCAGAAAGGGTTACTCAGGAGAGGTTGGTGTGTTGTTTTTTTTTTTTTCAATTGTTTCTTTAAATTTCTTTGCCTGGCCTCTTGCCACTGAAAATAAATGCCAGACACTTACACCACTTTTTTTGTGTCCAGTTTATGTGGGTGGCTTGGGAATTGAACCTGGGCTGGCAGGCTTTGCAAGCAAACACCTTTAACCATTGAGCCATCTTCCTACCCCCTCATGAGAGTTTTGAACTCATGATTTAAAACATTCTGTGAGCCAGTGTGGTGGCTCTCAGGAAGTAGAGGGAGGAGAATTGCTGTGAGTTTGAGGCCAGCCTGGGACTAGAGTGAGTTCTAGGTCAGCCTGGGCTAGAGGGAGACCCTACCTCAAAAATAAATAAATAAATAAATAAATAAAACATACCATGTGTCTTCATGCACGATAGTCCTTGTTTTTATCATTTCTTCCTGGTGTCACTGTTAGCTAGTGGGGGGCTTTTGAGGTGGGCTTCTGAGACCTGACAGGGTTGAGGATTCACTGGTTATCTGCTGTGGCAGTGTTCTGGACTCATCTTGTACCAGGTAGCCCTGACTCCTTGTCCTGGAAAATGATACTTGGGAACCACAGTTGGGGGCCCTGGGGTGCTCATGGCCACTAGAGCAGGTATTGTTTTTAGCTGGGAAGGGTTTTCAAATCTCCCAGGTCTTTAGTGTGTACTTGGTGTTGGGAGGCATTGACACCAGGATAATGCCCAGATTTTGAGGATGGTTTTCCAAATCTGCCCCTGTAGGCTCCTCCCTGCCCTTTAATTCTCAACCTTCACCAGAGGCTTGACCCATAGTTCTGCTTGACCACCTGCTTTTGGAGGCTCTGATGTGCCAGGCTAGTTTAAGCTCCCTGGCTCTGGCTGCCTTGATTCTCTCTGCCTGATGCCTCTGACCCTGCTCCCAGAGCCTCCCTGACACCCTTTCCTCCCATGCTCCTCTACTTCCTTGCTTCCCACCCAAACCTGTGTCATAGCCTTGTTCCATGCTAGCAGATAGTTACTGATGGAGAGTGTAGGCTTAGAGACAGGCTGCCAGTGCAGTGCTGATCCTGTCAGCAGCTCTGTACCGGGGACTCTTCTCTCCAAGGGTCTTTGTTTATAGCCATCAAGCATAGAGGCCACTGGTTAAGAATGCACCAAGGCCCCCAGTGCACCCACCCCACGGGAACCTGGACTGTGATCTAGAAAACTCTGACTTTGACCATGGTTGCTTCTCTCCTGAGGTTACAGAACACCATGAATCATGGCAAAGTCTTCACTTGAGGCGGGATGAGAAGTCCCAGCCCCAGACTCCTCACCACTCTTTAGGACTTTCATTCAAGTGATAAAAGTATTCTATGCAGGTAAAGTTCTAGAGCCTTGGGATAAATGGAAAAATAGAATGACCAAGATCTCTGCCCCCAATGTGTTTGCTTTTTGCCAGGAAGGGGTGGGCCATATATATAAGCACAAGAGGTCAGTATTATGAAATGCCACAAAGTGGCAAGTGGGGTGGAAAAAGAGAAAGCAGAGTGGGAGTGAAGAAATGGAAACCTAGTTGTAGTATTCATTCAGAAGAACAATCAGTACAGGTGTCCTTGGAAAGGCATCCTGTGACTGAAAACTAGGAGTTGGTGGTGGGAAAGCCATGGCAGGCTGGGAACAGCCAGAGCAAAAGCCTGTAGGCAAGAGTGCCCATGGTTGGCAAAGAGGGCATGGGGTGGGAGAAGCATTAATTAAGGAATACTTTATACCACTGAAGAACTGGGCCTTTTATGTTGCTTGAAGTAAGGATGTTGCTGGAGGGTTTTAGCAAAGCAATCCGTGATGTGCTTTGACCTGGGTAGGTGTTTATAGCATCTCTCTGGTGCCCCTGTTGGGAACAGGCTTTAGGGAGGTATGGGAGTAAGGAGATCTGAGAGGAGGCTGTTACAGCAATCCAGGGAAGAGCCATGGTGTCCAAGCCAGGGTGGAAGCAGTGGTGACAAGAGGTTGGATGCGGGACACATTTTGAAAGCAGGGTGCCTGATGTTCTCTCATGGATTGGGGATGAAAGAGAAGCATTGAGGGTGACTTCCTCAATGAAAACCAGGGATTGGAGCAAAGGTAAGGCTATGGTGGGGGAGATGATGAGTTTCATTCTGTACTTTGAGCTTCTTCAATGTTCAGATGGGGAAGTATAGCGGACTTCTAAGCGAAATGTTCCAGGAGAGATGGGTCCTCAAGTCTGGACTTATGAGGAAGGTCTGGGCTGGGAGTGTCAACAACTTACAGCCAGGATGTAAAACCATGGGCTCTCATAGGAGGCAGATAGATGGCTCCACAATGAGGACCAAAGCCTGAGCACAGGACCAGGGCCACTACCCATCTGGAAAACATGAGGCGGCACAGCCCCGAAACCTGTCTGGAGAGTCAATGAGGCAGAGCAGGGTCAGGCTGAGCCCAGGAGCTGGTGGAATTTTCCAGCCACGTGTTCTGTTAGGCGCCTCTCATCCATTTGAGAAGGGAAAAATAAAACGCACTGGATGCCCAAGTTCGTTCTGGTTGTGCGGTCCTTCCCTTCTCGCTGGGCCGGTACCAAGAGCTGTTTATTGGAAAGGAAATGGGAGTCTGGCTCCCACATTAATGGGTCAAATGCTCTGCATTTGCCTTGACAAAGCTGCCAATCGCAGAGGCCAACCTGTCCCCTCCACACTTTATTCAGGAATTAGTGAGACCTTTTCATTTCTGTCTTGACGTCATGACCAGCCTTTGGACACTTCTTTTACGCACGAAGACTTTATTGAGTTTTCCAGTGCTGGTGTTACTTCTCGTCTGAAATAGTTTTTTCTTCCATCCTGACTGGAACTCAAGGAAGGGAGAAGGTGGCAGTGTCTTTGGTGTTATGGTACCACTTGGGTATTCCTGGGCTCAGCCAGTGCCACCCTTGCCATTCCTGCCTCTCTGCTGAAAAAAAGCGGAGTTTATAAAAAAATAACCTATGCTTATGGAGTTCTTATGCAGCCTCAGGAAGGGCTCTTGCCCTCTAGCCTTACTGTTTCTTGAGTCATGCACAAGCTGTCGCTATTTTCAAGTGGGCCCTAGTGGTTTGTGGGTAGAGCTGTCCATGTATCCCTCACTAGGCACCAGGCAGCAGGAGTAACTCAGCTCTGGTCTAAGCCATCAAGGAGATTCCACTGCCCGCTTACAGACAGGCAGGGTCAGTGGCCTCTCAGGAGGGCAAAGAGGATTTGGCCCGCTGGCCAGGGAATGGAAAGACTTAGGGTAATGTCAACCCTACAGGTCAAGAGGATCTTATCCTGGGCATCTTCAAGATAGATGGCCAGTTGGCTGGGGAGATGACTCAGTGGATAAAGTGCTTGTCACATAAGCACAAGGACCTGAGTTCAGATCTCCAGCACCCATGTGAAAGCTGAGCATGGTGGTGTACACCTGTAATAACTATAATGCCAACATTGGGAAGGTGGAGAAAAGGGGATCCCAGAGCTTGCTGGCTAGTTTGACTAGCTGAATCAGTGTGTCATCTCAAGTTGCAGTTGGTAGAACTCGGCTGATCCTGTGAACCATACCAATGAAGCTTTTCCCTGGAATCGCCAGGTGCCCAGAATAGGTCTTCCTTCTCTGGGCACCTGGCAATGGATGACTGCCATGTTTTTTGACCATGACTTCCACAAGTGGCTCAGCCAGTGAGTGCCAAGGGGTCTTTGAGGCTCGTGTGTGTGTGTGTGTGTGTGTGTGTGTGTGTGTGTGTGTGTGTGTGTGCGCGCGCGCGCGCGCGCGCGCGCGCGCAGGTGAGAGGGGGTTCCACAGAAGCTCTTGTCCCTGGTTCCTGTGCCCAGCAGCATTCTATTTGCTCAGTGGTTTGGTTGTTCAACTCATCCTTGGGTCCTTGGAGCCAGGTGACTATATTTTTGTTTGACCTAGGTTAGGCAGGAATTCTTTTCCCTGAGAACCAAAACGTGAGAAGGAAGTTCAAAGGCCTTTATTGGTGACCTGATTAGCTATGGTTGGGGGTGAGGACAAGAAATTCATTCCAGGGGGAGGAGGAAAAGCAGTTAGCAGGGGCAACAGTGGAGAGCCACTTTGGGCTAAATACAGGCTCAGAAAATCCCCTCTGCCATGGGACTCTGACAGTGCTGAACTTCTCCTGAGAGAGGTCCAGTACCCCTTCCTTCTCTTCCACTCTTGCCCTAGCCAGGACATGACTCACAGACTAAGGTCTAGGGTCACCTTGGGTCATTCCTGCCACCTTCTGCCTATATCATAACATTAACAAAGAGCTTCTCTTCCCTTCCTTCACTGGTACCATCTCACATGCTGACATGTTGATAGCACATCCCTCTGACCCAGGACTGGGTGGATTGTTCAGATGAGGGCAGGAGGAGAGGACAGGTGGGTACAAGCTTTGAGTTTTGCCAAGCCCAGCTGTGGCTGTCAGCTTTCTAGCTGAGGGGCACAGAGGAAGCCAGATTGAGCCTATCCACTACCTGTAGCTCAGGGCAGGTTGTCAGCTGGGGCCTGCCGGATAATGGTGCCACTTGAGGCAGGAATGAAGACATTTAGCAAAGGGCAGTTTACAAGGTGCTCAAAGGGTGAGGACACCAGCAACAGCGGCAGATGGTCTTCCCCTGAACAACATCATTTGCTGACCTGCAGGAAAAGGGGAAGGGACTCTTGCAGGAGGAGACTGGTTTATAAGAGCTGAGTCTGGGGACCCAAGGTGCCAGAGAGGTAGGTAATTAGGAAAACCACCCCACCCTCACACACTTCTTGTCTTCTGCTGAGAGGGAAGGGTTGGGAGGGGCTCAGAGGCAACCTCTGTGGTCAGCACATGCAAGGCGTAAGACCCATGAGGGAGTTGACCAGGCGTGTCACAGGCCCCTGTCTCACAGGCTCTGGAAAAGCTGACCACATTGATAATTACAGAAGCCGGAGGTGGCAAAGCATCATGGCATGTATGACCTCATCTTCCTGCCAGGCCGGAGAGTCTCCAGGGAGAAGGTGACACAAAGTGAACCAGGGCCAAGCAGAATCCAGTGCAGACTTGACTCTTAGTCCAGAGTGGTTCCTTTGAGCACGTGGCAGGTCATAAAAATCATCAGAGGGAGGGGGGTTCCCTGCCAGGACCTATTTTCTCTGGCATTTTCTGAGATTGGTGATGTGATTTCCATGAGGTCCAGAGCATGGAATGGTAGGTTTGTGAACTGGGCTGTCCAGAGACGTTGGTGCTCTCTGGTAACATGGATAGATGACTAATCCTTTGTTCTTGAGCTCAGGAGAGCATCTTGCTCCTGGTGCCAGGCAGCACCTGCTCCCTAAGGCTGTCCTTGGTTTGCCACAAGTCACAGAGCACAGAGAAACCCATGAAATAGTGCCTGCTTGGTTGGCAGCTGGACAAAATCTGGGAGGAGAAATACCCTCCAAGGGCACTAGGCCCGGGCTAACAGAAAGGGCTCAAGATGGGCAGAAGTAGGCTGAGGAGATGGCTCAGTTGGTACAGTGCTTGCAAGCATGAGGACCCAAGTTTGTTCCTCAGAACCCACATTAAAAAAAAAAAAAGTTGGTGTGATGACACACCTTATAATCTCCGTGCTGGGAAGGTAGAGATAGGCAACTTTCTGGTCATTCAGTCAAGCCTACTTGGTGAGTTCCAGGCCAGTGAAGACCCTGTCTCAAAACAAGGTGCACAGTCCTAAGGAACTACACCTGAGATGATCCTCTGGCATCTGCACCCATGCACTTGTACACACATGAACACACACACAAAATAGGCAGTAGCACAGAGAGGACTAGGGATGTCCCTTCTGCTGGCACAGGGGACAAAGTCTGTCACCTCCTCTTTGGGAAAGGACTGTTTTACAATAGAGTTCAGGGAATATTCCTTCATTTCTTACATTTGGTGTCTCTGCCTTTTCTTTTTGAAATTGTTGAGTCAGTCTTGCTGTTTAGCCCAGGGTGATATTGAACTTGAAATCCTGCCTCACTCTCCAGCTGCTGGGGTTGTAGGCTTGCTCCACCATCCCCAGCTCCCTTACTTTTCTTTGAAGTTGTCATCTGCCTGCTACTTCTCAAGACATATCGGATTGGAAAGTTCTGGGCTGTTGGTACAAACTCTTATTGCTGCTTCCATTTGTTCATGTGAGCTGACTGCAGCTTTCTTCCAGCATGGGGGGGGTGAGGGGTGGAGGGGTGTTGGCCAGGAAGTGGCTTCTCGGCTTCTCCTAGCCTTGTGTTGTTGCATGATCTGCCTGAAGTCTGTCCACTAGGATGCTTTCTGTCTTTAGATGGCCTCTCTGGACTGGTTCCCATGAGCCCCAGCCCTCGTGGGAGTCACTGTGGAGACATGGCCCATCACTCAGGTGACTTAATCAGTGTGGAAAGCCCAGCTAGGGGCCTTGTGTTGGTTTTCTGGCTCCCAAAACTAACGTTCCTCAAGGTGGTGGTGGCCTGACATGGTCTCTTCAGAGAATGGCTTTTTGATTCGGGCTGAGAAGGCCTGTCCCTGTGTGCTCCCGGCTGCCTCCCTACAGAGTTGCATGCCCATTCAGCCTCTGCTGGGAGACAGCTGACCTGAAAGTGATGTTATTTTCTTTTTCAACGTGGCTTTTAGAACCCAGAGCAATAATATTTTCAGCTGTTGCTGAGGCTGATCAGTGAGTCCCAGAACTGCGTTTGGTTAAATAGAACCACCGTCATAGATGTATTTTGGGACAGTGAAAATTCAATGTTCTGGATGGGATTGAGTTACTCCAAATGGTGGTCGGTCATTTGCCCAGGGCCCAGGCCCTGTGAAGCAGTCTGTCCCATGTGCCAAACCACAGGGTGGGGCTTCCAGGGTCACAGGATGCTGGGTGCTTCTCTGCCCTGCCTGGAAAGGGGCATTTGTCCCTGTTAGAGACAAAACTTTGTTGCTTACCAGCTCCTCTGTATTTGGACCAGTTTTTTGACCCCTGTACTTCCTCTGTACATTGGGAGTAGTCATGCCTGCCATGTTGGGCAAGCCTGTCTTCAATGCTCTGTATGATATCTGTGTGTGCATGTGTGTGCACTCATGCACGCATGTGCATGCATGCATGCATGCATGCATGCATACTAAGCTTTGCAGGGGTTGTTGGGAATGTAGAAGAAAGTAACAGGAAGAAGTTAAGAACAGCCACTTTCCCTCCCCTTAAAGCATCTTAAGAAGGTGTCAGTTGGGCTGGAGAGATGGCTCGTGGATAGAGCTTGCTGTACAAGTGTGAGTACCTAAGTTGAGATCCCCCAAAACCCACATAAAGCCAGATGCATTAGTACATATCTGTAATCCCACAGTTCCTACAGTGAGATGAAAGGCAGAGACAGAAGAATCCCCAGCAGCTTGCAGGCCAGCAAGCCTGTTTGTTGTACACAGAGGCAAACACAAGAGACCTTGCCTCAAATAAGGTGGAGGGCAAAGATCAACATCAAAGGTTGTCCTCTGACCTCCACACTACACTGACATGCACATCCCCCCCCCCCACAGAAGGTTAAAAAGTCATCCTTCAAATCAAGTCGTCAAGAAAGCTTCAGGAGGGCTGGAGAGATAAGAACACTTACCACACAAGTGTGAGGACCTGAGTTAAGTCTCTGGAACCCTTGTAAAAATCAGCCAGGCACTGTAAACCCAGTGGTGAGTGGAGACGAGACAGGCACATCACTGGGCCCCCTGATTAGCTAGTCTAACAAAAAATACGGGGAGCTCCAGGTTCAGTAAGATACTCTGTCTCAGGGAAGTAATGTGGAGGACTGATAGGGGACCTGATGTCTTTCTCTGGTGTCCCCACGCATATGCCCAGGGTGTGCACATCGGCACACATCCATGCACACACAAACACACACCAAAAGGATAATAAAATAAAGCTTCGGTTCCTCAAGGCTACTTTTGATGGTGAAGATGAATTGGCCCCTAAAAAGAAAAGCTGTAACCCAACAGAATAGAGGAGACCATGGGCCAGTGGGTCAGTCCTCACTTTGTTGTCATTGACTGTGACCTTGGGCAAGTTATTTAGTGCCTATCCTATAAAATGAGTCCTCTGGTAGACCTTCAGAACTGCTTCTCAGGGGGAGTGTGGAAGAGCTTGAGCTAAAGGCTAGAAAAGCCCTAAGATGCTATAAACAAGCTTCATGGGCCATTCTGGTGGGAGTTCAGAAGACCAGAATGCTGATAGAAACTTGGACAGTAAAAATCTAGGCTCATGAGATGTCAGAGAGGAACAAAGATTCTATCAGGAACTGGGCTAGAGGCCACTCATGTTACATTCTAACAAAGAATCTGCCCATGTCTGGAAAATGTTCTAATTAAATTAGAAAATAATGGACTAATTTGTTTGGTGGAAGAAATCACAGTACAATATATCATTCAGGCTCTGTTATTACTCGCTGCTTTTAGTTGGATTTATAATAAGCAGACAGATGTGAAGAAATGTTCAGTTTGGCTACAAAAGAAATGTGGTGCATTTAAACTTTCAGACAGAGCAGATTCAGACAAAACCAAGGATAAAGTGGTTCTGGCTGTTACCAGATGACTGCCTTGCTCAGGGGACAATAGGAAAGGGGACTTGAGGGTAAGATACCATCCACTGAAGACTCCAGGGCAAAAAATGCGAATTAATCTGAAAGGAAAATGGGGGGGAGTGTATTTAGAGATAGAGCCCCCTGGACACCTGCTCAAACAGAGCCATGTACGGGAATGTTTCCTAGGTTCATCTGTGCAGATTCAGTGAAGGGGATTGATACATCTTGAACTGGCTGCAGGACTTGAAGCATCTTCCACACAGTGCTGGTGGCTTAGGCATACAAGTGTTCTGGTGTCATGGAGGTTTTTACCAAGGTTCCAGGAAAAAGCTGATGAAGTTGGACAATATGTGACAGGGTTAGATTCCCTGTAGGGAAGCCCTCACAGACCAATGCACCATGGCAGAGTTACAGAGATAGTGCTGACAAAGCCTGTTGAAGCCTACAAGTCCCTGATGTTTGATGTGGACCTATAGGGTTTGGCATTTGCCCTGCTGGCATTCAGTGTTGCTTTGGCCCAGTTTTTTCTCGCTGTCACCCTGTTCCTCCTTTTTGGAATGGGAATGCTTAATGTTACTATATATTGAAAGAAAGAAACATTATCTTTGATTTTTTTAGGGCTCACAGCTAAGAGTTTGCTTTCGGTCTCAAAAAAGACTTTGGATTTTTAAACAGTCTTGAGACTAAAACTGTGAGGACTCTTGAAGTTGTGCTGGGTGCATTTTGCATTCTGAGATGGCAAGGAGTCTATAGAGGCCAGGGGTAGAACAGTATGGTTTGGGTGTCAAATGTCCTCCACAGGACTAAGTGTTTGAATACTTAGTCCCCAGCTGATGGCTCTGTTTTAGGAAGTAACAGAACTTGGATGTAGGGTCTAGCTGGCTGGCATAGGTTACCAGGTAGATTGCAGCCTGTGTCTACTTCTAGCTCAAGCTCTCTGCATCTTCATCTGCTAATGAGCAGCCTGGCTCACCCAGTCTCGCCACCATGTACTCTGTTGTGTCTTCCCTACCATGGTGGGGAAACTGAGTCAGAATAAATTTAAAACTGAGTCAGAATAAATCCTCCTCTCTTAAAAAACAGAACAGCAGTGCCTGCCCCCATGTGGCACTATCCCAGTTCTTTTGAGGTTCTGTAGGAATATCTAGAAAAAAATCTGTGTCCCTTTATGTCCCTGTGGCAAATACGTGAGAAAACTTAACTTCAAAGAGGAAAGATTTATTTTGACTCATAGTTTACGACCATAGTTTGCCAGCTCCATCCCGAGGGAGTGTATGTTGGGCTTCTTGGCCTGGTCTTTCTCTCTCTAGGCCTCAGATTCCTGTCCTGTAGGAAGAGGAGGTTTTGTGGGCTGGCCTCCAGAGGGTCTTCCCTTAGGCTTCTAAGGCTCTGCAACTATTCGAAGGTGAGAGCAAAATTGTTATTGTTATTCTTGTTCTCCGTTCTGTTTTAGGCAGAGTATGAAGTTACTCCAGATGAAAAACTGGGAGAGAAAGGGAAAAATGTTATGACCAAGTACCTCACCCCAAAGGTAAGAATCCTCAAAAACCCCACAGCAGAGGAATAGGGGCCTTAGACCTCTGCCAGGCTGTGAAAAGCCCTGAAGTACAGGGGTGGTGGCTGCCTGTGGTCTCCAGAGACCCACAGTTTACATCTTCATCCGAAAGAGACCCCAGGCCCACAGAGCCAAGTGGAGGGTGGTCCAGGATAGGCCTTGTAAAGGAAAGGAAACCTGTTTCTTGGGGCCTGGGCCTGTCCAGGATCCTCTTACTGGCCACTGCCCATACCCACACAGTTGGACAGAACAGGTGAGGTCTGGTGGAATTGGGATTGGAAGTGCCCAGAAGAAAGGGCTTAACAGGGATGATTCCAGCAGGTTGGTAAGGAAGGGCAGGGCCACAAGTGACCAGGAGGGAGAGACAGAACAAGCCATACGGGCACACATGAGAGAACACTGAGAATTTTGAAGTGTTCTAGAGAATACTGAAGGACAAGGGGCCACCTTGACTCTACCTTAGCACCCACCCAATGGTTGAAAGAACGAGAGCTGCACCTCCCCAAGAGCCCTTGCAGCTAGGTTCCCTGATATCCACTGCCTCTTGACTCAACACGACAGAGAAATATACTCTTGACCCACTTAATGGCCTGGTGCCCGCTGAGCTGCTAATACTTGGTAGAGCTTCTTTCTTCACTGGGCCTCAGTCTCTCCACTTCTGCTTTTTTTTTTTTTTTTTTTTGAGCCAGATTACTTTTTAGTTCAGGCTGACCTAGAATTCACTATGTTGCTCAAGCTGGCCTTAGACATTTAATCCCCTTGCCTCAGCCTGAGATTATAGACATGAGCTACCATGCCCAACCTAATTTTCCCTTTCTAAAAAGTGGCTTCCCTTCCAGACTCACATGGTATAGGCCATGAAAGCCAGAGATCAGACATGCATCATGTGTACAGCTTTGTGTGTGACCCTTGGGCCTAGTGGCCATCCTGCCCAGGCCCCTGATGACAGTGGACCAGGTCACCCACACCCACAGGACAAGGTTCCAGCTACCAGTCTCTCCCACAGTTGGTACCTGTTATCAGGCAGGTATGTTTTGTGGTTATCACAAGGAGAGCCCAGCTTCACACCCAGATACAAGACCCTTGTCACATAAAAATGCCTGCTGTCTTCCCATGATGGACACATAATGGTTGTCATTTTCCTGCTGTTCCCCAAGCCCTTCCTCTTCCATCCTAACCATACACTTTTGTATATGCAAACTGCAGGCATCCTCAGTCTTTTTCAGAGCTGACAGAATTAATGTTTGTAAATGCTTCCCAAGGCAAAACAGGCCAGCTCACTCTAGCCAAAGTGTGCCCCAGACAGCATGGATCATTCCACACACATGCTGTTGGCAACTGTGGTTAAAGAGGTAGGATAGAGGTGGCCCCTTGCCCTTCAGTATTCTCTAGAACACTTCAGAGGGTTCCCGTTCACCTACAGTCACCACAAGTGACATGATGGGGCTGAAGGTGGCTGCATTGCTGATCATCTGACCACCGGACAAAAGAGATTGAATACCCTGGGTTAAACAGGTGTCCTGAGCCTAGAGAAGGTAATCCTGAGGGACGTGTCCCAGAGGGATGATGATGCCAACAGCTCTCTGGCTGAGCTCCTCACGTGCCAGGCCCACTGGGATGGTCTATGGATGGTGCCCCTGTTCACATACAGCCTGCCAGGGTCCACAGAGCTCAGTGACTCATGTGCGCTGCTAGCTGGAGTCTTCACTGCCTTCTTCCAAGCCATCTTCTCACCATGCTGTAACTAGGCCCAGGAGCTCTCTATCTGGTCCTCTTTACGACTGCCATCCACGTGTCTCCCCCAAAACAAAAGCAGCCAACAGGTACAGAGACCCTGCTGTGTTGGGCTCACAATCCTCGCTGTCACCACAGATGCTATGCAGCTAATAAGTGACATGGCTGGTCCTTGATCCCATCCTGGGTGACTCTGGTGTTCTTCATCTTTCTCGTGGTACAATTTCTCAGCCCTCCCCTTTCAGTGCCCTCCTGCTGTCTGGTAAGGGCAGAGACCTCCCTTTGCCCTGCAGGAATAGGTATGGGCAAGTGCTGGGGCTGCTCCAAACCCTCTCTAACTGTCCTGCCCCTACCCCATCCAGAAGTCTCTGCCCAAAGAACCGCATCTGGACCCTCTAGCCTCCCTACCTCTGCTTGGGCTGCCTGGTCTCCCAGAGGCACGAGGCCCAGACTCTCCCATCAGCTCAGATGGTTTTACAAGTGCCTCGGTGCCTGCCAACATTTTTTCCTTAAGTACTCCTCAATTTCTGAAAGTTAAACCACACCATCTGTTGCAGCCTGGGGGCCTGGGGGAGGCCATCCCCTGGGCCGACTGTTTTCCTACAATAAACTTTGTACTGCCCTCCCAGCCCTACCCATAGGCACTTTCTCAGAGCCTGCTTGACTTTGCAGAAGCCCAGCTGCAAGGGAACAAGGGCTGGGCAAGGGACTTGTACTCTAACCACTGTTCCCAAACCCAGTTGATTCTTTCTTGCCTTAGGCCTTTCCTTGAGATGCAACTCATGTGTTAGGCTTGGGCAGTTTTTTCTAAGATACCCTATGACGAATTTAATAGTGTGTCAAAAGTGCTACATGTCATATCTTCCTAAGTAATGACTCACCCAGCATGGGAAGCATATCGAAGGCTCTGAGAAGTTCTGCAATGAGGAAACATGCTTAGCTGCTAACAAATCATTTCCCAAACATACTTGACCACAAAACTTTCTTTTTCCATTTCATGTCCTGCTAAACACTCCTGGGGGTGCAGAGCACATCCAAGGACTGTCAAGACCACGCCTCCTTGTGCTCCAACCTTATCTTTCCTGTTACTAGGCTCCAGTCCTGCCACTTCCGAGACCCATCTTGGTGTGCAGGGCTGGTTAGCCTTTGTTCAGGCTGTTCCCTGGAAGGCGTTGCACCCTGCTGCATCACTTTTGCTCCTGTGTGTCTTTGTCTGGCCCCTACGCCTCCCCACTGCACAGGGCCCCTCTGCCTCTGACCTGATGCTCTTAAGCACTCTGTTCTGTTGATGGGCTTCTCTGCCCTGAGCTGGGGTTCTCAGCAGCCCGCCTTACACAGCCAAGGATAACACATAAGCAGATAAAAGTGGGGTGCAGTGTGACAGGAATAGTATCTGACCTGTGCTGGGAAGTGGGTCCTGAGAAGCTGCTCAGCCCAGCCTGGGTGAGCCAGGGGAGGCTTCTAGAAGGCCATGATACTGAAATGGATCTGAAAAGAAGAGGAGGAAGCTAGGTAGAAAAGAAAGGAAAGGGGAAGGACCTTTCACAGACAAAGGTACCCACAATGTGTGTGGGTGTAGGGCAGTGCTACCAGCACCAAACCAAAGACAGGGATCCTGATGAGCCCCTTACATGCTCACAGTGCCCCCACCTTGAAGCATGACCTTGTAGGAAATTGCCAGCAGTTCTGAGACTGAGAATCCTTGGTGTAGAGGTTAAAGGTGTGGCTTTTCAGTGTGGTGGGAAGGAAGGTAGGGGAGTGACCCTTTGAGCTAGGATCAGGATACCCTGTTGAGGTCGATACCACCCTTGTGGCATTATGGCGCTTCCAAGGCTTTGAATATAATTTGCGTTTTAGGACCATGTCTCTGATCACAAGGAGGAATGAGAGGAAGGAGGAGGGACTGGAGAAGAGAGGTCCTCTTAGGAGCTGCTGGACATCTCAGGAACTGTGGGGGACAATGGCCTACACTGAGTAGCAGCTGTGGGTATAGGGAGGTACCAGGTTATGAGAACTGTTAAGAAGAGGGTGCTCCAGGCATTGGTCAGGTATGGTGTGTGAGAGAGGGCAGGATTCACAGGTGACTCCTTGATATTTGTAATATGTCTCTGAGAGGGCTCAGGGGCCTCACAAGGTTGTATGACCATGGTACAGGTGACAGGAAGCCCCTTCATCGCTATAGGGCAGGGTTATTAGCTCTAACAGAAATGGCAGCATTTGTTCTGTTTGCCCTTGCCCCACCACGGGGCTAGACACCTCAGTCAGTGCCAGTTGGTTCAGGTGGAATACTGAGGAAATCGCAGGAAACTTCCCTTTATGAGCCCCTCACATCTCTGGCCAGTAGCTGGCTCTCATTCCCAGATGACAGACATTGTGTGTTTGCTGGAAGTTTGTTCGAGGTGTCTGTCTAGAGCTGCAGTCTCCCTGCTCATGGGAGGCACTCTTAAAAGCCTAGCTGAAAGCTTCCACCCTCTGAGGTAAAGCCCAAATCCTGTGATAGTTACCCCTCCCCATAGCCAGCTCTGCTTTGGGTCCCAGCCAAGGCTACTGGAGATTCAAGAACAGCCTCCACCTATTCCATGCTAGCATCCCCATCTCCGCACACCACACACACATGGAATGTGCCAGTCAGGTTCAAAACCAGTGGCTTGGTCTTGAGCAAGTGACTAAACCTCTTGCTACTTTAGATTTCTCCTGTTCATGCATGGAGCTGACAAGGGTCACAAACTTGTGGCTGGTACATCTGTCCCCTGCCTTCCCGTCCTTTTTCAGAGTTTTCAGGCTGTTGAGTGAGAAAACCATTTAAGGGTGGACCTCCCAGCTGGGGAGTTGTGTGAGGCCAGAAAAGGGTCTGAAGGCCCCTGCTGGAGAGGGATCCTCAGGAAGGTTGGACTCATTCAAAGTCAATGTATTAGAATAATTAACACCAGCTGTCACAACAAACCCCAGAATCTCAGGGGTTGGTTCACACGAGTTTATTTTCTTTCCATACACAAATTGGGCCCTAAGCTACCTGGGTCCTTCTCTGAGGATGAAGAGATCCTTTCTTTGTGACCCCACCTTCTTAAAATGTTGTCTCATAGCCACTCTCAGATGGGAGGGAAGAGATGCGGAGGCAATCAACTTTTAAAGAATACAATTCCATGATTAAAAAAAAAAATGAAGTCACCATCACTCCTACCTGATTCCAGGAAATTTCATGATCCTAAGAAGACATTCCATAGCCATCACTCCTCGTGCCCCCAGTCCTTGTTGAGCACTTCCTTGCTTCATTTCTATAGACCTGCTGTAGACAGAGCATGAATGCCTTGCAGTGCAGTGTCTTCAGTGCTCCTTTGTATGGATGTGCCACATTTTAATCTTCTGGACAGTTGGGATGAGCCATACTACTATGAGCCTTCATGTAGACGTGTTTCTGTCTCTTCAGGAGTGGGACTGCCAGGTCATAGAGAAAGACCTGTTAAATCATTGGAGGAGCCTCCATAATGCTTTCTAGTTTACACTCCCAGAAGCAGCATTGGAGGGTCTTGGTTTCTCCGTATTCTTCTTGTTTTCTATCCTTTTCATTTTATCTAGCATAGTGAGGTGTGAAGGAGTTTCTTGGTGTGATTTTAATTTGTAGTTTCCTAGTGACTGATCACATTGAATATCTGCTCCTGTGTTTCTTGTCCGTTTGTATTTCTACTTTGAAAAAGGTCTATTCAAATCCTTTGCTCATTTTTAAATCGAGTTGTTTTGTCTTTTTGATGTTGACTTGGAGGTTTTTATGCTCTGGATAAAAGTTTCTTCTCAAATCTATGATTTGAAGCTATTTTCTCTGAGTCTGTGGGTTGTCCTCACTTCCTTGATGACATCTTTTAAGGCACAAAGTGTTTTAACTGGTGAAATTCAGACTTCATTTCTGCATTGCTTATTATCCAATGACTTGTCTTTGCCTGGCCATAGCTGTCTTTATAAGAAGTCCTCTGTTCCTTGGGGAACAGGGTGTGTACAGGGACAAATTCAGCAAGCCCTGGTGCCCATTCTGCCCGGTGCACCAGTCGTCATCTGGAAAACCAAAGCCCTACTATCAGCAGGAAAGGTAAGGCCCAGGCCTGGTCCTTCATGACATCCAGCACCTTATCCTGTTGCCATGGCAACAGCATCCTCCAGCCCGGTACACTCTCAAGAGTCCAACACTGCACTGCACCAGCTTCTCACAGATGTGCATTGGCGCACCCATTTTACAGACCAGACAGCTGAGGGTTGGTAAGAGAAGAAGCTGGTCCAGAGTTAAGTGGAAGGATTTGCTTCACCACTGTCATTTATTGTAGGACGTTTTGCTGTGGCTCATGTTAATTGGACCCATGAGGCATCACACTGGGTCTCCATCATTGAAACCCCAATGACTGAGGCCTGGCAGGTGGCTCCCAGCTTCATTGTGGTTTTGCTGAGAAGTATCATTGTATTCTTTAATTAATTTTATTTTTTAGAAAAGCATTTGTTCACATTTAATGAACCTCCCTATATAACTTCAATCCACTAAGACATAGGCACCCCCAACACCCCTGATTATCATCTCAGCTCTTCTTCTGAAAAGCTTGGCCTTCACGATGATAGGTTGGTTGCTTAGGGTGCTTTCAGATTGCACATGAATGATGGGGCCACTCTGGGCTTGTTTTGGGCAGCATTTATTCATGTCTGTTCACTGAACCATGTCACAGTTTGTCAAGGTTGACAGGTGGGCAGAAGCTCTGGTTCTGCCTCCTCCTGACTTTCTCAAGTAGCCTGGATGATGGTTTGTCAAAGTTGATCCTATGGTGATGCATGCCACTGGCATTATTACCTCCTGGGGGGCTTGCCTGTGTGGCTGTGGCTTACATGGCCTTGAAGTTTCCTTGTCTTCCTCAGTCTGAATGGCATGCAGTTGCTGAAAGGAAAGAACATGTTGTTGGATCTTAAATGTAAAGCTCAAACCTTGGTGGATATTTCCTCCTAGAGGGCCTGCATGGGGTTCTTCCTGAACAGGTGGGTTGGGGTGATTGTGACATAAGCCACCGTCGTGTTTCTCTGTGAGATGCTGGGGGTGCCCACCACAGGCAGCTTTGGAGTGCATTTCTGACCAAAGGGCCTCAGGTGGGATGTTGAACTCTGGGCCCTCTGCAGACAAAGTTCCTCTTTGTTTCCATAAACAATGAGAGAGTAAGACAGGGAAGTTTGCTCCTGCCATGGGGAAAACGACCCATCAGCCCACTTCTGTACAGAAGAAATCAATTCCTAGAACTTGTTTAACTCTCTGGGAAAGTGTCTAACTTTTAGAGAGAAAAGAGTTTGAGTGGAGAGAAACAATGATTCCAAGTTTTCTCTCTCTATCCAATCATCTCTCCCCACCCCGACTCCTGCTCACTGCACCACCTAAGTGGTACCCAGCCCCTGGCACAAGCACCAGGAGGTGGGTTCTCAGCTCCATGCATCAATATAATCTGTTGGTGTCACTCCTCAGGACCACATGAAATGCCAGTTCCACTCATTTCTAGCCATGCATCCTTGGAACCTGTATTCAGTACCTTTGGACCAAATACCTGACAGAAACAACCTAAGAGAGGCAAGGCCAAGCTGGAGAGATGGCTCAGCAGTTAAGGCACTTGCCTGAAAAGGCTGACAGTCTGTGTTTGATTCCCCAGTACCCACATAAAGCCAGATGCACAAAGTGGCACATGTGGCCAAAAGCCCTGGCGTGCCCATTTTTACTGCCTCTGCCTCTTTCTCTCTGTCTCTCCATTAAGTAATTAATTAATTAATTAATATTTTTAAAAGAAAGGTGAGGTTTATTTTGGCTCATGGTTTCAAAGGGATTTCAGTCCATCATGGTGGGAAGGCAGAGCAGAGCAGCTCCATCTATGGTGGCAGGACCATGAGGTGGGGACTCCTCACATGGCAGAGGACCAGGAAGCAGAAAGTACAGGTTGGCATAAGAGGGGTGGGTATCACCTTCAAAGACCAGCCCCTTCCAGCCAGGTTCTACCTCCTAAAGGTTCTACAGTCTTCAAAGTAGCACCCCAAGCTGGGGACTGAGCATTCAAAGCCACGACGCTGTGGGGGACATTTCAAATTCAAGCCATAATAAGGCCTAAGTTTCCTCATCTGAGTATGGAGTTGATATTTAAATCAACTGGGGGGGGGGCTGGAACTTGTATGGTTCCTTAACTTGGATGGTTAAGGAACTTGCCTACAAAGCCCAAGGGCCTGGGTTTGATTCCTCAGTACCCACGTAAAGCCAGATGTACAGGTGGTGTGTGTGTCTGGAGTTCAGTTGCAGTGGCTGGATGCACCCATTCTCTGTCTGTGTGCCCCTCTCCTTCCCCCCTTCTCAAATAATTTTTTTAAAAGGTGCTGTTCTGGGTTCAGTACTGTTCTCACAACAGCTTTGTGGATTTTGCCATACTTGCAGACCATGCTTATTATGATCTATATAACATTTTCTTTACTCCAACTCATGTCTTAACATAAATAAGTTTTAAAATGAAGCCTTGTATCAGAAACATGTCTGGAAAACTAGTATTTATGTGTCATAGAGATAACTGGAAAAATTGACATCAATCCAAGAGAGATATTCATCTGCCTGCCTAAAGCTCTGAACCTGAAGCCTCCTCTCTCACTGTCTGACAGGTGATTAGTAAGTGTCAGGTAGTCGTGCTGACAGCATCATGGCACACTGCTGCCATTTTCTCATGCTCAGAGGCTTGAACAGAATAAACTTTTCCCTGAGCGATTCCGTATTACTTGTGTCATCAGCCCTGAAATGCTGAGCTGACTACTTTCCAGCTAAGATGCACCATGGACAGGCTGGATTGACAGTGGTAGAAATGGTACAGCCAGGAACAAAGATCTCCAGACTGGTGATGGGCTCCTTCCTGAGGAAGGTGGTGGAAAGTCCATCTACCCATCTGTATTTGTTATTTTTCTTAACTAAGGAAGGAAAAATGTATTTTGGCTCACAGAGTCAGAGGGTTTGGTCCCTGGATGCTTAGCTTTGTGTGTTGGGCATCATGGGAGTGTGTGGGAGTGTGTGTGGGAGCTTACATGAAGCAGAGCAGAGCAGCAGCAGGAAGAGGCCAGGGCAAGAGAGATTCCCCCAAGAACACAGCCTCAGAAGCCTTCAGCCAGGGCTCCCCCTCCACAGCTCCATCATCTCCTAGTAGTCTATCTACACACTAAATCGATCAGTTGATTAATCCATCCATTGGGTCACAGCCCTGGTGTGCAAGTACCCTCACAGATACACCCACACCTGTGCTAGTTTCCTTGGTGCTTTTCAATCCAGTCAAGTTAAGAATCAAGATTAAATATTACATCATCTAATTAGACCATGGTCTCCAGTACAACTAAGAGCATAAGGATCTCTCCCACACAAGTACTGGCCCTGTCTTCCAGCAGGGCTTGGGCTTTAGCCACTGGCCCTGCCCTTAGTCTTCCAGCGACTGGAATGGATCTCCACCCTCTTGTCAATAAGTCCAGTGAGCTTAGAATCCACTTTTACCTGAGCAAGCAGTCTGGATGGGTGGCTGGGTCACATTGAGCTTCCTGCCACCACACTGGGAAGAGACTTCGGACAGAAGAGGGTTGGAAAGGAAGCTTGAGAGAGGACTTTGGCACCATCTTCCATCCACCTGCCAACCTGGCCGTGCCTTGCTTAGCTTTGAGGATAGGAATTGGGAATTGGGCATGTCTCCAGTGATGGGCCCTAGACAAGTGGGATTCCTCAAGTAGCCCTAAAGGGTGTGGGAGTGGGGTGAGCCCCTCCTTCCACTTTTGGGAGCAGCAGAGAGAATTGGAAAACATAAAGCCATATTTGTTCTCACTAGGCAGCCTTGGGGCAATTCGAAAAGAGCCAGCATTTATTGGGCAACTACTGCATGTCCAGCGCCTCACATTCCACGTTTCCCTAAGTTCTCATGATAGCGGTCTGAAAGGATAAGAAACAGGTTCACCCAGGATGGTTGACATCTCCCCAGAAACTCTCAGCAACCATCCATCCCAGGGCCTCACCAACAGTTTCACCACCTGATTTCCAGTGTGCAAACAGATCTGGAAGATCTGGGGTGGTTGACCAGGCTCCCCTTGTGCATCCCTCTCCCTTCTCAGGACGACCATGAGAACAGTGAGGTCTCGTGGAACCCAGATTGAAAACCATTGAGCTCAACCAAACTCTTCATTTCCTACATGAAGAAACTGAGACCCAGGGAGGAACTGGACCTTCTTGGTCACACAGCTTATAAGAGGAGCCTGGAACATTCCACAGCCTCGTGCTAGCAACATGGAGAGAAGGTTTCAGAAGGAACATTGCCTTACTTGTTTTTTCTCTTCCACCATTCTGGCCTGCAGCTGAACTAGAATTCCTCCCAGGTTGCTATTCTTTGAACCAATAAGCATCTAAATACCAAGGCATTTGTAGTGCCTGAGCTGAGCATAGGAGGTGGCTGACACTATACAGTCCTCCACAAAAGCCCTGAATCATTAACTCTTATACCCTCGTATTTAACCTAAAATGGGTTTTCATATGGGAGGAGGAACAGAGTAGCATTAATTTAGTACCCAGTGTACACTGCATTCTTTACATTTTTAGCTCATTCCGTCTTCTTTACAGTCCTGAGTAGAAAACCCAAGTGTCTCCATTTTACCATGGACCATGACTTTTTAAAATTCTATTTGTTTATTTCACATAAAGAGAGACAGAGAGAAGCAGCCTTCAGACACTACAAATGAACTCCAGCTGCATGCTGGTCTTACATGGATACTGGGATCAGGCTTTGCAGGCAAGTGCCTTAACCACTGAGCCATCTCTCCAGGCCATCATATTCTTTAGTAAATAGAGAATCAGGGAAAATTGAAAACAGGTACTAAAATAGTTCCTGTAAGCAAATATTCATCACAGCATTATTCACCAGAGATGGGGAAAATCCAAGTGTCCATCAACAGATGAATAGATAAGCAAAATGCGGCATATCTATACAATGAAATATTATTCAGTTGTAAAAAGAATGGAAGTTCTAATGCATGCTACCACACCGAAGAAGCTTGACAACTTCATGTTAAGTAAAAGAGGCCAGATAGGATATGATTCTACTAATACGAAGTGCCCAAGGCAGGCGAATCTACAGAGGTGACCGGGGCTCTTGGGAGTGGAGAAATGGGGAATTGTTGCTTAACGGGTACCGAGTTTCTGTTTGGGGTGAAAAAAAAAGATGCTTGACATAGTGACCTCAATACCACTGAACTGTACACTTAAAAATAGTTAAAATGCCACTTTTATGTTTTACCATATGAAAGAAATAAGAGTGAGCTAGGATCTAACCCCAGTCTGTCCAAGGCTGGAGTCTGTGGTCTTTCTTCCACTGTGTGGTCTTCTCAGAACTTAACCAGCAACAACATCTCCCTCTGAATCAGCTTCCCAGGATGCCAGTAGTGATGAGAAGAGAACGTGCCCTGGGGTGAGGTGGGCTGCTATCGGAAGCATGCACAATGGCTGGGTCCCGCAGGTCCCCACTCTCCTGTGTCGTCAACATCTTCTCAGTGTTGCCTGTGGAATGACTGGAACTGTCTTTCACATAGACACACCCTGACTAACCTTTCCTGAAAATTGTCTTTGCCTACACCCCATGTTCATTTGGACTCCTTGATGTGCCCAGCTGGGGCTCCTTCTGGAAGACACGAAATAGGCCCCCTCAGCTCCCCTTCCTTTCTCGTGATCTTCCAGGTCAGAAAATTGGATGTCCCTTTGATGTCAGTGGAGCCAGCTCTCCCAGTGACCTCTGTTCTCTGTGTGTGTGTTTCCTGCGCAGAACCCCTCTTTGGAATGGCTGGCGACAAAGACCAGCCACAGGCTTCCTGGGGCATTCCTGCCCCAGCTCTCTTGGGTGGGCAGGATGTTGGCGCCTACAGTGCCTGTGCGTAGCCGACTTCCTGTGTGGCCCTCCTCATCCGTGAGCCTTGGGCAGAGAAATGGCATCTCAAGGGGGTGGGAGTTCTCGTTGAATTCCCTGGATCTTAGGAGAGAATCCTGCGCCTTCTTTATCCCTAGTACCATAGAATAAAGTCTTCTCTGGAGAAAAATCCAGTCCAGTTTCAAGTGGAAATTGATTCAGGAGCTATGGAGCAAGAGGGCAGTGAAGACAGAAAACTGGAGGCTTTGACCACCCTTCCAAGCACAAAGCCTGAGGGACTCTTTTCACCATGACCATGCTGTACCTCAGCCCCTTGGGACCAGAATGTCACCTGTAAAGTATCTGTCTATGGTGGCCATAGCCCAAACAGAGCTGGCTGGATGCAGACCATTCTCCAGGAACAATCCTTTCTGCCTAGTGGCTGCTCCAGGGTCCATCCCTCCCCCATTCCCGCCTGCATAAACAGGGCATCATCTCTGGTTGCACGCCTGGAGCCCCCAGGTCAACTAGGGATTATCAAATTGACAGAGCTGTGTCGGGACCTTGCTCCATGTCTGGCATATCCCATTTTGTTAATTATCATCTTCTGTTTTTGACGTAAAGGGTTGAGGTCAGGGTCAGGGTCACTGTGGTTTCCTTTCCTTCTCATTAGAGCTGTCCAACGTCCAGGTCTCCTCCCCCATCCCTGACATTGCTTAAAATTCTTTTCTCTCTCTCTCTCTCTCTCTCTCTCTCTCTCTCTCTCTCTCTCTCTCTCTCTCTCTCTCTCTCTCCTCTTTTCTCTCCTCTCTCTCTCTCCTCTCTCTCTCTCCTCTCTCTCTCTCTCTCGTGCTTAAGAATCCTTTGTGCTGATTCTGTGAAGCCACATGAACAGCAAAGGAAATGAGGGTCTAAGTCTACTGACCCCAGTCTATATTCCCTTCTCCAGGGCCATGTCTCTTTCTCACGGGTCATATGACTCCACTTTGCTAACCCCAGGGGCACCTTGGTCCCATGGCCACATCAACATGTGTCCCCACCCCCGCAGCAAGGCTCATACATGCACTTCCTGGGGTCAGGGTCCTTACGCCAATTGTTGCTATCTGTTGGGATTCTCACAGACCTACCCCATGAAAGTTACCCAGAAAAGTATCAGTTTTATCATAAGGAGAACATGAATTCTTTCAGAGCCCCCATCTTGGAAGGCTTCTTTCTCAGTGTACTGCCTCCAGTCGTCATGAGATGGAAAGGTCTCATTAAGCCTGATCAACACACTCAACTTCAGCCTTTGTCAGCCCTCATCTCTGCTATAGAGCCACCCCTGTAGCTCCCCCTGACGACTGAGAGGCTGCCCACCCTTGGCCACCACAGTCCTCACTGACTTTGAACTCTATTCTCTGACCAACTGGGTTGGCCTCTGTGTTCTTGGGGCAGAGCCCATGACTCCACCCCAGGAACACAGGATAGATGGCCAGGGTATCTGGTAGACCCCAGTGGAAGAAGCTCTGACTGATCACAGCAGTGTCCTTTGCCTCTGCCCACTAGGGAGAACTCCCATCTTGGCCTGACAGAATCCCTAGCTGTCCCCAGGGCCACCACCCAGAGAGTTAGACAATTGCCAGAGTGGTGGCGTGCACCTGCACCATAATGGAAGTATGGGCCTCGTGAAGGATGTTGCCTTACTCCAAACACTATATCAAGTATTTGTCTTCCTTCACCAACCATACAATGAGTACAGAGAAAGATAGCAGGTCAGGCACATCTTTCGAGAGGTTTGGTGACCTGTGAGGCAGGAGGTGGCTTCTGGAAGGTCTGTTGGAGAAGAACCTATGAGACTGAGGTCCATGTCTTACAGAGGCTGAAACTTATATAATGTGGGAAGTGTTCGCTTTAAGAAACAGTAGCAGCTGGGTATAGTGGTGCATGCCTGTAATCTCATTACTTGGGAGGCTGAGGCAGAAGGATCTCCATGAGGCAAGGTTAACCTGCGCTGCATAGCAAGACCCTATCTCAGAAAGTGAGAGAAAGAAAGGAGGAAAGGAAGGAAGAGAAAAAGAGGAAAGAAGGGAGGAAGGAGAGCATATTAGGTACATAAGTGAATATTGAGATGAGACAAGAAATCACTAGAAATTTCTGGAGCTTTGGGGGTTTGGGTCTTTTCTGTCTGCCACCTCCATTACTGAAAGAGCCACTTGCCCACTGAAATCTGTTTCCCTGCCCCCAACTTGAACGCTAGAGCAAGTGGACGGTGCTTAGGATTCTTTGGCTTCAGGTTCTTCTGCTCCTGACTGGAGACCATGGTTACCTTCGTGGCAAGCAGTGTCACCTCCCACCAATAGAGCTTCAGAGACATGAGGAGCTATGTGAAGGGGAAGACTTATTTTCCCTGCTTACATTACAGGGGCCTTTGGCCTTGCAGCCCACCTGCTGGGCTAGCTGTGGGATGCTGGCTGAGGGGAAGGGTGTGCTTGCTGGGAACCACAGAGCATCAGTTTCAGATCCAATGAGGAGGGTGCTTTACCTCCTGAGCTGGGCTGATTGATGTGTCCCCAGTGACCCAGAAAACAAAACCCTCCTTTCTCCTTTGATCTGTTCCTGTTTGGGTCTGTGCATTGCATCTCCTGCCTCGGAGGAACTGCCCCAGACGGACTCAAGGGCAGCCAGCAGCACTTTAACACATGGCCCTGAGGTTTTGATTAAAAAGGTGGAAGAATGGCCTTTTTCTTCCTGTCAGCCAGACCTTAAATCATCTCCTGAGCAAGGAAATGCTCTCCCATGGCTGTGCGCCACCAACTTTTCCCTTTGTCTTCTGTTTGTGATCGGATGACATGTCCAACTTCGCACCAGGAATCTGTTTTAGAACAAGCCCCCGTGTGCCCAGCACCTCTTGTTCTCTTCACCCTGCTCTCCAGATTCCTGCTAGCAAGTGGCAGGTGTTATCTTCCAATTGCTGAAACAACAGGGGAAATTATTGGAAAACTGGGGGCAGGGAGCTCCTCATATCATCAAATGGAATCACGAGAGATACAGCATTACCTGGGCTGGGCTGGGGGGAGGGGGTCCCTGAAGCCAGGAAGCATCTTCCATGGCAGCTCTGTGTAAGCCTACAGCCCACAGTATCTGCTTGTGACTCACCCTGACTCCATCTGGTTCCAACTGAGAAAATGATCCCAGCTTGTCACCAAAGCAGAAGTGGACTAGGTGGTCCCATGAAGGTCTCCTGGTGGCCAAAAAGGCAATTTTGTTGTTTTGAAAAAACTATGTATGTGAGTATATATGTATTTGGGGGAGGGGAAAGAATGGGCACACTAAGGCCTCTTGCTGCTACTACAAATGAACTCCAGACGCATGAGCCACTTTGTGCATCTGGCTTTATCTGGGTGCTGGGAAATCAAACCTTGGCCAGCAGGTTTTGCAAATAAGCAACTTTAACTGCTGAGCCATTTCCCCAGCCCGGAAATTAAAAAAGAAAAATTTTTAATTATTAGTAAGCAGAGAAGGAGAGAGAGAGAGAGAGAGAGAGAGAGAGAGAGAGAGAGAGAGAGAGAGAGGAATGAATGTCAGGACCTCTAACCACCCCAAATGAACTCCAGATACATGCACCACTTTGTGTATCTAGCTTTACATATGTACTGGGGAATTGAACCTGGGTTGTTAGGCTTTATAGGCAAGCATCTTAAACACTGAGCCATCTCTCCAGCCCCCAGAAAAATTTTTAATGCTATGGCAGGTGTAGATCCCAGGGCTCTGTACATGCTAGGCAAGTATTCTTCCACCAAGCTACAACTCCTAGCTCATGAAGGTACTTCTGATGGACAGACAGGGGGAGCTACCTCTTCTGCACAGTGAACACATGTGCTCACACATCTTTTTAACAAGCATGGTCAGCAGCTGCTATAAACCAGGACCATTGTTGGCTCATTGCAGCAACTGGAGTGGATTGGTATCAGGTCTGGAGCGAGTGTCAAGTTCACCACTTCCTAACTGTTCAGTCTCCAGGCATGTATGGAACTCCCATTGCACACCAGGCGCCATTCTGTGAGATGTGAAACACCAACCCACACTTCCCAAGCTCCCTAAGGGACAGTGTGAGTGGCCATGGCCCTGGATCCCTGCCTTGACAGCATCCTAAGTATGAATGAGTGGGAGGGTCTCCCAGGGCAGCAACTCTCAGGCCAGTTCCTCTCTCTGGCATCCACAGCTGCCTCCAACCCTTGATCCTACTGAGTCCCTGATTCCCACCCCCCATCCACAGCCAGGTTTCCTGTAGCTGACGTTGATCCCCTCGGGAAGGGTCAAGGGGCGGCCAGGGTACAGTGTGGGAGTGTCCCTCCTTTCTCCTTGAGGAGAAATGAGGGTCCTTTAGAAACAGCTACCTCCATCCTGGCCCAACAAGACAAGACAGTCTCCTAGTTTAGAAGGAAAGGGACCCCTGTGGACCTCTTTCTTACAGTCTTGCCTCTTTCCTGCTCAGCTTCCCTGAAAGCTGAGTCTCTCCACACTGGAACGTTGCAAATAGTTTACGTGGAGAATGTCAGCTGCCCACATATGAAAATATACACATCATTAGGCCTTAAGTGCTTGCGTCTGGAGATAGAGTGGACAGTCTCCCTGGCTGACCTTTTGTCCACTGGCAGAGTCACAGCTAATGAGCACTCAGCTCCTCGGGAGATGTTTCCATATGTTGAAGCAAAACATGTGTTGGACATTAGCCTGTGTGCTGTGTGTGTATATCTGTGTGTGTGCATGTGTGTGGCTATACATGCGTTACCCGTGACAGCATTTGACTATCAGGGTTGTCCAAATATGCACGATGTGCTGTACCTCCTTACCCATCCCCCATGGGCCTCCAAACAGGGCTTGTTCTTCAAGGCCAATGTCACATCCTTCTGCATGCAGCCTGGGAAGAACCATGACATCCTTGGAGGGCATGATACCATTTAAAGATAGGATTTTGGTCTCCTTGTTGCTCTCAGCTATGTGACCTTGAACAAGTTACTTCTGAGCTGTTTCTACATCTGTAAAATGGAGATAGTAATAATAAAATCTGTGTTGAGAGGATTAGACAGTGCCTACCCTTGGCATGTTATGAGGAGGTGCCCAAGACAGCCACTGTGGTTGTGACTGTCATCACTGATGGGATTCGATGGAAGGTCCTTGATGCTCAGAGGGTCCTGAAGACCATCTTGGGTCATGGGTGACATGATGGGTATGAAGGGGTCTGCCCAGGGGAGCAAGCAAAAGCCCAGGAACTGGAAAGCTAGAGCTCATTTGGGAAATGGACAGAACATTGGGAGCAGAAAGGGAAAGCAGATGTGGGGGGGGGGGCATTTGGGGCCATGTCTGAGAACTGGACCTGGTTCTGAAGATAGCCAGGACTACTAATACTGTAGGGTACAGAAAATCTCTCTAGACTGTGGTGTTAAATTCAGGACAAATGGTATCAGAGACCCCAGAGGTTACTCCACAATTCAGGAGACAATCTTGGAGCCCAGAAGAGTGAGGAGACTATGGATGCCAAGGCCAGGTGGATGGGGGTGTAAAATAGGGGTGAGCTGGTTTTGACTAGGACTGATGAGGTTAAAGCTGTGTCATTCCCACAGAGCTAGACCAGAGCCACCATGGACCAGAAGTGGGATGGGAGGGACCCCTCGGGACCCCTCCCCATAGCTTCTTCACTGTAGTATGTGTTTCCACACGGCTACTAAGGGTGCAGAGCCCTGTTGATGGCCACTGAGGAGATATGAGGATGGGGGAGTCTCAGGAGCCCTTTCTGGTCCTCTAGTCATGCTCCAGTCCCAGATGCTGCCCCAAGGACACTCACTGATCCCATTTCTGCACTGACTCCTTGATGCAAGAAACTGATGCAGGGAGATGCTTTGGGAACGAGAGCCTCAGACATCTGAAGGCTTCTCGCAGATATGGAAGATAATGTTCTTTGTTCCTGCTTGTCACTCGTGATGCTGAAGGAGACAGTGCTCAAGAGAGCAGGTGCTGCCCAAAGGCCCACTGATGACACAGTCTTCAAAATGTTCTCTGTAGGCCATGACTCAGCAGCCTCCCATGCCTGTCAGCTGTTCCTGTGTGTTTTCAGCTAAATGTGTCCTCATTCATTCCCTCTCCACCCTCATTGGAGGTCCAGCCCTTATACCCAGGGCTCTCTCCCAACTGCTCCATCACTTTCCTTCTCTAATCTTACTGCAACGGGATAGTCTTGCTCTCGGGGTGAGAGCTATCTGAGCTGTTTTAGGTGTCCCTTCTGTCCTCCCTACTCTTCAGGACAGAAGGCCTGTGGAGTGGCGTGTGGCCTCTTCCAGTGCTCATAGGAAGCAGTAGGATAGGGACTCAATAGCACCACCTCCTGGACTGATTGCTCAGCTACTAGCATTGGCTGATGGGCAGAGGCTGAGCTGCCCTTGGGTTTGGATGCCTCCCTCTATAAGGTCACTGAGGGTGGGTGTTTAAGCATCAGCAGAGGCCTTGGGTGTGGGGGTCATTCCCACATGCTTCCTGGATTGAGTGCTGAGTAAAGCACCATCTGGTGGCTCTGTCCCAGGCCAGGCCCACACCCCCTCTCCGCCATCCCATCCTTCTCAGCCTGACTCTGTGCCTGAAATTTCCAGGCTGATTCCAGCCCTGTGTTGAACACTGGCACTCTATGATGCTGCAGGCAGGGATCTGGAGGGTGAATCATTGCACGGAGGCACTGGGGTGGGCTGAGGTTGCAGCCCTCCATGCAGAAACTCTCAGCCATCAAGTCTATTCCTAACCAAGCCCTTGCTCACTCCAGAGCCATTGCTATCCCCACAGAGGATGGACCACCCCATTTCTTCCATCCAATCAGACTCCCCCACACCAGCCTGTCTCCTCTCCAGATTCCAAAGCCTGTAGGGCCTGATCATGCCTGGTCACCCACACTGGGCCTAAGCTTTGAAAAGGCTGCATTCTGGTTTAGTTGGCATGTCAGAGTTCAGGGTCATGGTCAGTAGAGGTCACAGGACACAGGACAATGGGGAGGAGAGAGCTCTAGACAGGAGTGAAACACTGAGTCACTCTGGGCCTTGTCACCCATTAAGGGGTTTTCTCTACATAATAGCACCCAGGAAAACACATGCACTCCAGAGTGTAACTGACTCAAACTAAAGGAGCTGCTGGGATCCCCAGAACCAGTGGTGGGAGCCTCAGGAAGAGCAGTGAGTTGGGGCGAAGATCAGGTCTGAGGGTCTCCAGGGGAGAGAGTTCTGTACTGACGTCATGTCTTCCCTCCCATCCTCCTGATGGGCTCGGGTTTCTGGTCTGCACTTGTACTGACCAGAACTCCTTAGTCCCTGCTTGTTGGCAAAGCTCTTGCTCCCTGGAGTCCCTGGAAAGAGGATTTGGTTGGAATCACTTAATCTCTTCACGTCAAGCCAAAGTGAATTTAAAGCCATGGTCACTAAGCCAAAAGGAATCATTATTCTGTGACTACCTTGCCTATGTGTAGCCAACAGCATGTGTGAGGGTGGCCTGATGTCAGGTGCACAGATGCGTCACTCCTAGACTCTTCCCCTGCATGTGTGAAGGGGCCCTATTGGCTATCCTTGCCCATAGACAGGGGCCAATGAGGGGTGGGAGGTCTCAGGACAGGTCCTGCTTTGCTTCTAATTTCATCCTCCATAAAGTTTTTCTCAGCTGACCCCAGTCCATCATGATCTCTCCCTTCAGTGACCCTGGGGCTCTGTCCCCAAGGAAGGCCCTGAGCTGTGACCCCTGCCTGTCTATCAGGACCTTACCATGTCTCCACACTAACTTGTCAGAGCTCCAGGGGACTGAGGTCACACCCAGGAACCTCCTGGGAGATGGAGGAAGGGATCAGATGACCAGTTGCCAGCTAGGCCTTTGGGGGGGCTAAGCTGGGTCCTGGCTGGGTGAAAACAGGGCAAACCCAGGCATAGTGATACATTTGAATGCAGACAGTGGGCAACTCGGGTCCCTCCTCCATGGAGCCAACAAATGACTTCAGTCTTCCTCACCAGTTTCATACTCAACATCTCTGCTCATTTACGTCAGTTTCAAGATTGTATCCCACAATGCAATTCTATGTCATGCTGATGAACACATGTTCAGTGAGTACCCCTCAGTGACAGGCACAGGCCTCCCTGCTCCCATCCAGTTCTCTCCTGAAGGAAATTTGCCTATAGCCAGTAGCTTACCTTTGTGTTTGATGGAACTCAGATAACTTGGTTCACCAAGTTCACCAAGAGATCACCAAGAGACTAAACTGCCAGAATTCCCCACCCTCCCATCCCCAAGTTTTCCCACATCTTAAGAACAACAACAAAATCTCAGCCATCAATTCTCAGATCCCAAGGGAGCCTTCAGCATCTCTGCCACAGAGGAGATAGGTAGCTCAGGTTAGAGGTCAGACAGAGCTCAGGCCCCTGGCTCTGGTTTGCATCTTCTCTGCAGGAGGGAAGCTGGGGAGGGAGGGAAGGAGAAAGGGAGGTCCAGGCTGGGTGCTCTAGAGGCAGAGGAGTGGCCACCACTCAGGACAGTGCCTGGTGGGAAATGTGCTCCAGCGGGTGCTTGGTGCAAATGGCTTTTCAGCCACATAGTGGCCACCCCCACCAGGGCTAAGGCCTCCAACCAGCTAAGAAGTCCCTAAGGATGGGATGAGCCCACAGAGAGGGCAGGGTTAGAAAAAAGGAAGGGATTCAGGCTTTCAGAACCACTGGGAACAAAAAAAGAAGCCCTGAGTTCATTTAGCAGAGACATGCCAGCTGCTACCAGCTCCCTGCCACCCGTGGGATTGAACCCCCTGCAGACACTGCCCAACAGACTTAGCAAGTCACCAGCCCTATGGTCATGTCCCTGTAGCTGTGAGAAAAAGCAAGTCTTTCATATTTCAGTATCCTTGGGAGAAATCCGTGTTTACATCCAATCTTTCTGAGCCCACTCCCTGCAATTTTCTCAATTTTTTTCTTGTAATTTATTTAAAATACCTCGAAGCCCAGCTGGTGAGTCAGGCCCTTGGAGCAGCTGGTGAGGGCAAATGGTAGGAAGGAGGATGGGTACAGCTGAGGAGTGAGGCTCTGGGGATCCCAGTGACTTCCATGAAGCAACAAGATCTGTACGTGGTGCTGCCAGAAATCTCACCCCAAATCAGGTTCATTCACCACCTTCCAGCACAGCAACACTGTCCATGAGGCCCAGGCCAGGTGTTGGGCAGGAGGCAGGTGGCCTCATGCTGGAGAATGTATCTTTGCCCATTGTCACCTGGTGTCTGTGTTGTCCTGGCCTGGGACCTATGGGACACCCCCAACCACCCTACTCCTTCCTCCTCTGACTAACTGCTCTTTCCTTCTTCCAGTCTCCAGTTTTCATTGCCCAAGTTGGCCAAGACCTGGCCACTCAGACAGAGGCGAAGCTTCTGCAGAGACCCTGCAAAGAACTCTTCTCTGCCTGTGTACAGTAAGTGCTCCATCCACCTGGCCTACCTGGGCAAGCCCTGCCTACCTAGACATTCCGCCCCCACTCCCCACCCATCCCCAGCTCTCCGCCTGGCAGTATGGGCACCAGGGAAGACCTGCAAAGCCTAAAGGCTCCAGTCAAGCCATTTGGCTGTTTGTATTCAGAAGTCCCTGTATTCAAGGTTTTGCTTCCCAAGGTTTGTTACCCACTATCAACTGGGGAATGAAATATTAAGTGAAAAAGTCCAGAACTAAATCATGTGTTTAAAACTTTTCATTATGTGTGGGGAGAGGAGTATACCAGGGTCTCTTGCTATTACAAACGAATGCCAGACACATGCACCACTTTTTGCATCTGGCTTTCCATGGGTGCTGGGGAATTGAATCCTTCTGTCCTCTGAGCTAGGTCTGTCCACGACTACCTGAGGGGAGAGCCATTCCACGAGTATCTGGACAGCATGTATTTTGACCGATTCCTGCAGTGGAAATGGCTGGAAAGGTGAGTAATGAACCCCTCCTGCATGAGAGTTTGTGAAGGGGAGAGGTAGGGTATGGGCTCAAGGTCAGTTACTTCCCATGGGCCCTTGGCTACAATAAAACTAATCATCTTTCTCCCACTAATTAAGTTCTTGGGGATTCTAGAAATGTGTTGTGCTTATTAAAGTACACATAATTGTGTACACACCGTGATCATGCACACAGGGGTCATGCACACATGGTCATGCACACACAGTGGTCATATACACAATGGTCGTGTACACACAGTGGTCATGCACACACAGTGGTCATACACTCAATGGTTGTATACACACAGTGATCATGCACATGGGGGTCATGCACACAGTGGTCATGTGCACTCAGTGGTCATGCACACTCAGTGGTCATGCACACACAGTGGTCATACACACAATGGTCATGCACACTCAGTGGTCATGCACACAGTGGTCATGTACACTCAGCACACAGTGGTCATGCACACTCAGTGGTTAGGCACACGCAGTGGTCATGCACACAGTGGTTGTGCACACTCGGTGGTCGTGCACACTCAGTGGTCATGCACACACGGTGGTCATGCACACTCAATGGTCATGCACACTCAGTGGTCGTGCACACACAATGGTCATGCACACAGTGGTCATGCACACTCAGTGGTCATGTACACACAGTGGTCATGCACACTCAGTGGTTATGTACACACAGTGGTCATGCACACAGTGGTCATGCACACTCAGTGGTCATGTACACACAGTGGTCGTGCACACTCAGTGGTCATGTCCACACAGTGGTCATGCACACACAGTGGTCATGCACACTCAGTGGTCATGCACACACAGTGGTCGTGCACACTCAGTGGTTATGTACACACAGTGGTCATACACACAGTGGTCATGCACACGCAGTGGTCATGCACACTCAGTGGTCATGTACACACAGTGGTCGTGCACACTCAGTGGTCATGTCCACACAGTGGTCATACACACAGTGGTCATGAACACACAGTGGTCATGCACACTCAATGGTCATGCACACTCAGTGGTCGTGTACACACAGTGGTCATGCACACATGGTGGTCATGTACACACAGTGGTCATGCATACATGGTGATCATGTACACACAGTGGTCATGCACACACAGTGGTCATGCACACTCAGTGGCTATGTACACACAGTGGTCATACACATAATGGTCATGCACACACAGTCATCATGCATACCCAGCATCTTGTTCTTGCTTCTTTGGCTTACTGTATTTGGAGATTGTTTTTCTGTTAGCCATTTAGAGAGCTTCCATAGTCTTGGCAATCATTGCATACCCTTTGTTTAACTGAGGCTGTTCTTTACTGAGGATCCAACTCAGGGCCTTGTATCTGCTAAGCACTTGTACCACTGAGCTACACCCCCAATCCCTGTTCTCGAATTTCTTGTACAACCTTCCTCAAAGAATGCATAGCTTTGCTAAAGCTCTATGTACTTTGCCAATACATCCTCAGGAGGCACTGGTTGTGGGAGGTTATTCTGTTGCCTTCTAAAACAGCACCCTCAATTTCCAGCCCCTCTAAACTGAGCCCCTGATTCTCTCAGCACCATTAGTATTGCTCACATTTTCTTCCCATGAGCACGCAGCAGGGTGTCCTTACTCTGTTTCCTTCTCTAATCATGAGAGAGAATGGGTTTCCATTCATGGTTTATTTGATGCCCTAGTCTCTTCAAAGTGCTCTCTAGTGGGTGCCTCTCTGACTGATAAGGAATTGGGCATGAAGGGAATATGACCTAATAGGCCAGACAGGACAGCCAAGGGGGCACCCTAACCCAGGACTATTCCAGGATTTGTAGAGCAATACTTAATTAAAGCATGCTGGGCTGAGCTGGGGTGAACATCCTCTTACTCAGCTCATGGGTATCTGGTACTTTGTCTACAACAAAGAGCCGTCTTGTTCCTGCAGCCTGGACGTGTGCCAGCATGCTGTGGGTGAGGTCCCCTGCAGACACTTAAGAGCCCCAGTTGCCATCCTGCCCTGCACACTTTAGGAGACCCTGCAGGAAAACACCCCACTGCACCCACTGGATGGTTTCTTTCCACCCTGACCAATAGGAATGACAGCAACTTCTCTTGGCCAATGCCCATCACTAACTACCCTGCATGTGCATGGCATGCACCAGTCACAGCATGGCTTCGGGAAGGCTGGCCCTGGATCCCCAGCCTTGTCTGAGTCTGGCTTTGCCTCATCCCCAGGAAGGCCTTAAGTAAGGGTGGATCTCACCATACCTCACTTCTCTTAGTGCCACAGTGCTTGCCTCATGGGCTGGAAATGAGGGTGAGTAGATGGAGAACATGCTAGAATAAACCACATGCTCCATCAGTGCAGCCATTTGACCACAGGAGGGCTACTGCTGAGCACTGTTGTGGCCCAGCAGCCTCTTCCCTTGCTGCATCTGCCATAGGCTTGGTCTCGGTGTTGAGGTCTGGTGCACAGGACAGAATGGAGCATGTTTCCTCACCCCACCCCCTCTCTAGAGCCTTGGGCCACATGTATAACAGAGAACCCACTTCCTCAGCATGTCTGTGTGGGATCAGAACACAGGACAGAGGATCTGCAGCTGGCTGCTTAGACCCTAGTCCAATCCAGCCAGGGCCTCAGGCACTGATTCCATACCTGGAAACCTGAGTGTCCTCATGGGCAGAATGGGGACTGTCGTCCCACCTAGAGGCCAGTGTAAGGAGACATGAAGCTGTCAGCTTTCCACCACCAAGACAGAACACCTAAGAAAATCAGCCTAAAGGAAGAAGACTTATTTTGCCTCACAGTTTCAGAGGATCCCATCTATGGCCATTTTGCTCCCTTGCTACAGAGCATCATGTTGGGGGCGGGGGGGGGGGGATAGGCGGTGGTAGAGCAGAGTTATTCACCTCATGGTTGCCAGGAAGTAGAAAGAAAGAGGAATGGGATAAGATGCATGGCAGTCATCTACTCCTCCAGCTTGCCCTACCTCCTAAAATTTCCTCAACTTCCCAGTAGCCCATAACACTAGGAATGAAAAGATTAACCCATTCATGATTTCTGAACCCTCATGATCCAGTCACCTCCCGAAGACCCACCTCTGACCATGACTACATGAGGGCCCAAGCCTTTAATAAATGAATTTTGGGGGCATAAATCCAAGCCATGTGTCAGGTATATCTGGCATTACATATTGTTACCATGAAGACCCTCCCAGAGGGGGGCATGTCCTCTATTTCAAGGAATTTAAATGATGGCATCTGATATAACAGATAAGGAGCCTTGGGAAGGACACATAAATTCTCATATCAGCTTTATAGAAGGTGCAAGGCTGAATAGGTTGATAGGTTAGTCTTGGGCCACACAGCAAAGACCTGCTAAGGCTGGAAGCTGAATCTGAAGTCCTTCGCTCAAGTCCTTGGTTCTTAGTCCACCCAGCACTTCAAATCTAATGGAATCTTAACTCTGGCCACTGGATTTCATTTAGTGTATCTCTACCAGTGTATTGACGTGGACTCTGTGAATCCATATCAAGTATACCCTTTAAAGGCACTAATTTCTTGGAGCAGGAGGGCAGGACCTAGGAATGCCTAAGAGGCTGTCAGCATCTCACCTTCCCCCCACCTTTCTTTTCCAAACAAGACCATGGCCTGTTCATGCTTTGCTGTTGAAATATTAAAGGGATTTTTTTTTCCTTTCCCAAGGTTAACCAAGAAATTCCTGGGAAATTGTATGGCACTCATTTCCCCTAGCAGAGGAGTTCTGCGGTAGTGGCAACCAACTGTTTGTTCTCCACGTATCATAAATGTTAGGCCGGCACTGCCTTCATGTGGTCTTGAGGGCGGCCTTAGAAAGGCTCCCGGCCTGTGGCTAATGCCGGCGCATGGCAGGCTTTTCTGCCGCCTGGATGGCTCTTGTGCTTAGAAAGAAGCTGAGCAGTGGCGGATCCTACAGTGGGACAGCTCTGCGTACCCATAGGAATCAGACTGCTTCCTGCACAGACACCACCAAGGAGAGAAGTGGGTCACACATGTGAACTGGAAACCCGAGTGCCCTGGGTGTTGAGGGTTGTCCCGACAACAGCTGCAGTGTAGATGCAACTGTAGTGAAATCCAAACACTGTAGACCCTGAAGCCAGAAGGATCTCCATGAGGGATCCTTCTCCATGAGCTGCTTGAGGCTCACAGGTCTTCCTCGAGCTAACCCAGTTCTTTAGCACAAATCAGTCTCCTCCAACCCCTGACCTGCTCAGGAGTCTTGATCAAGGTATGCTCAAAAATAGTCACATGTTAAGCTGATTTTTTCTAGCCAGATAGGTCAGAGGTGGAAGACAGGCTCCTCACAAGGGTGCTCTTGGCAAGAGCTAGACTGCTTTGTCACCTCCTGAAAGGACTCTCCTTGCCTCTGATCAGAAGTTTCTAATCTGATTCTAAGTGGCTTTGGCTAGTTAATCCTGAGAAGTCAGGAGACAGAAACTGACAGTTATAGGCTGGGGAGATGGCTCAGTAGATAAAAGTACTTTCTGAACAACTGTGAGGACCTGCGTTCAATCCCCAGAACTGTAAAAAAAAATATGTGTGTATGTTTGTTTTTTTGTGTGGTGGTACACACTTGTAATCTCATGCTGGGAGGCAGAGACAGGCAAATCTCTGAGGCTCGCTAGCTAGTCTAGCCTACTTGTTGAGCTCCAGACCAATGAGAGACCTCATCTCAAAAAAAGATTGATGGCATTCCTGAGGCTGACACTCAAAGTTATTGTCTGGCCTTCACATACATCATACATAGTGCATGTGAATTCACAGAACATAAGCATGCATCCCCCCACACACACACAAGAGAAAGTGACCATTACTTTATAAGTGTCTCTCTTTGAATCCTCAGCACCCATGTAAAAATGGGTGTGGCATCCCACCTATATCCCAGCACTTGGAATGCAAGACCCTTGGGGACAAGCTGGCTAGCTAGACTGGCCAAACTGAATTGAATTGGCAAGCTCTGAATTTAAATGAGAGCCTCTGTTTCAATAAATAATGTAGAGAGTGATCAAGGAAGACACCTGACATCATCCTCTGGCCTCCACACATATACACACAGAAAAATACTTCTGTGACATTCAGGATAGAGAAAAATACAACAAAGGAGAGGTGGAGAACTGATGGCTAGAGGACTTGAGCCAGACTTGCAGCCATGACCACTGCCACTGGGTCACCTCTGGGCTCTAGGAAAGCAAGTGTGGGCTGGGCAGCTGAGCCCTGCAGAGCTGGGAGGGAGGTGGGCTCCTCTGTGGCTTCTGGCCCCCTCCCCTGCCCTGCACAGGAAGCTTGGTTTCCCTCTAGATCTGGCCACAGGCTGTGTCTTTGGAAGAGAACAGGGGAGATTAGTCAGGGGAGGGGCAGCTGCAGCAGGTGCACCACCTAGGCTGAGCTGAGCTCCTGCAGAGGGAAGCCCTGGCCCAGCTGGTGGAACACTCTTGGCTCTACCTTCAAGCCTTCCCCTTGCCCTTCTAAGCAAGACAGGGGCTACTCAGCTCCCAGGGTCCAGAGCTGGTGGCCAGAGATCTGCCCCACAAACATTGGAAGTCCTATGCCTTGTTCAATTGTGTAGTATCCTTGTCTATTTCTTTTAGATCCTGAATCTTAACTCCAAGAGACCAATGTCAGACTCTTCCTATTTTCCAGGCAACCAGTGACCAAAAACACTTTCCGGCAGTACCGCGTGCTGGGCAAAGGGGGCTTTGGGGAGGTGAGTGAACATGCAGCATCTCTATGGCTTCCAGGCCTCCGTTCCCCTTTCCTGCCCTTCTAGATGGACTGAAGCATCCTCTAAACAAGGCTGTGGGAGGATTTGATGGCTCTGCCGAGGGCCTCTGCTGGCAGTGATAGAGGGTGAAGGGAGGTAGGAAGAGGGGTGTCAGCAGCCCTCTGCCCTGCACAGGCAGGTGAGGAGGACACCCTCTCCAGCCAGCCTCACGCAGAGCTCCAGGGGAGAGATGGGCCCAAGAACCCAAAATTACTAGAACCCAAAATAGAGTTCCTGGAGGTCCCCCTTCACTGTCTCCAAAACAAACCTCACAAGGGAGCTGAAGAAGACCAGTTAGTTGCCCTTGAGAGGTGGTGTCTTAGTCAGACACATACTGCTGGGATGCATCTCCAAACCAGACACAATTTGGGGAGGAAAGTATTTATTGAAATAACAGATCCAGGGGAAGTTCCAAAAATTAATGAAAAGGCTGGCCCTCTTTCCACAGTTCCAAGCAGAGAGACAAAGACCCAGCACCTCCAAAGCAAGCAAGCTCACTGTAACTCACAAATAGCAGGACTGCCAGACTTGAGCTGTGGCTGCTCTTTGCATATGTATCACTCGATTTTTACATCCAGCTTAGAAATACCTTAGGGTCAGACCCCAGGAGGCCAGGCCAAAGTGACACCTCCTCTAGCCAGAAGGCTGGAGACAGTTCACAAGCTTTAATAAACTTTTGATTCTATTGGGGGACATCTATTCAAACTACCACAGGTGGGCAGCACATGAAACCTCTAACCAGTCATCCAACCTTGTGCAAATGACTGATTGTACCTTCAAAGCCAGGTGTCCTCTAAGGGGAGGAGGAGGGGACAGCCAGGTGGTCTTGAAATCAGTTCACAAAGGAGGTTCAGGGAGGTTCTGGGTGCAGAGACAGGTGTCATGGGTCCGCTTTGCACACTGCAATACCCATGTCCAGGCCCACTGGCCCTGGCCCACATCAATTCCAGCCCCAGAGGCCTTTCCTGGCCCTGGAGAGGCTTGGGCAGACCGCCACAGTGCCCCATGACTGGGTATATTTCTTCTGCCTCAGGTGTGTGCCTGCCAGGTTCGGGCCACAGGTAAAATGTATGCCTGCAAACGCTTGGAGAAGAAGAGGATCAAAAAGAGGAAAGGGGAGTCCATGGCACTCAACGAGAAGCAGATTCTCGAGAAAGTCAATAGCCGCTTTGTGGTGAGTGTCCAGGGTCCAGTGACAGGCCCACACTTCTGCTGATGGGGACTTCCTTTCCTTGCAAGAAGGAACAATCCTCCAGTGAGGTAGATCTCTCCTCCCAAGGCTACAGACCAGAACTTCCCTCATCACAAAGTTCTTCCAGGTCGGTTGTGGCTGATTTTGTCCTGTCACCAGAGATAGCCAGTGCTTGGGTCACCTCTCTGTGTGAGCCTGAATGCTCTGTTTTTGAGGACATTTTGTACACTCACAAGGCCACCCTGTGCCAATTTAGCCAAGAATCTCTGGGTTCCACACACACTGTAGGCTAGTTTCATCATTGGAGTCTTATATGGTAGAGTTCCCTAGAGAGGTGCCATTTTGTTTGTGTGCCTCCTCTTGGTCAGTCTAAGCTAGGTTCCGCTGTGTAACAAATTAGCCCTAAATTGTAAGTAGCTGCACACAACAAAAGCTTATCTGTCAATCATATCAAGTCCAGTCAGATTGGGCCACCCTCCTCCACCTACCAGCTACTCCAACTCAAGCCAGGAAAGAGTGCTGGGGAGGAGAAGCCCCCAGGTACTTCTCATTGCCTCAGCTGGACTGGCATTTCATGCTTCCACCCACGGTCACCTCAGGGACAAGCTAGCTGCAGGGGAGGCTGGGAAGTGTGGAGCAGTACATGGCTATTTGGTCAGCTCATAAATATCTCTACCACATGTTACAAAAACTAATACACACAAGGTAAAATTCCAAATGGTGCAGAAGGGTAGACAGTAAAAAAGAATACCTCCCCCTTTCAGTAATCATTCCAGACATGCTTTGTTTACGTACAGAGCATATATGTCTTGTGCTATAAATCTGCTGATACGGAGTTTCTTCTCTGTCTAAACCTCTCGCTGCATTCCTTCTTTGAAAGCTATCCATCATTGCTGTGTGTAGTCAGTTATTCCCTGCAGATCGAAATCATTTCTCATTTGTAACCACTGTAGACTCAGTGACAGTCCATTTTCAAACATTCCTCACCATACTTCCTCGAGCATATCTGCAAGATCTATTTGTACTGGAGGAATCACTGTGGTAGAGGGTGCGCCCTTCTTATCTGACAACCTTGTCCCAACTCAATTACTGGTAGCTGTATAGCAGGAGAGAAGTCACCATCAACTTGGTCCTTTGACCTCTGGGTCTTACCCTAGGCTGTCTCAGCTGTCATTTTTGTCCTGAGGGAGGAGTGAGGAATGTAGCAGTTATTGAAGGAGGAGGAAGAAGAGGCTAACACCAGCCAGTATTGGTCTATTGTCTTTTTTTTTTTCTTTGCTTATATCCTTTTGAAAACAGATTGCTGCCCTTGGAACCCTCATTTCTGAGGGGCAGTGCTGGTGGGTCCTACTCAGAAAAGGATGGCATGTTGAGCAAACCTGAGCTGCCACATCTTCAAGGGCCATTGGTTTTGTTGGCTAGAACTTTTTTGATTGTACTTCATCTACTATACCAGGCAGGGAGTTCCTATAGGAACACTTTGTATTGGTTTTCCATCCTATAATGAAACACCAAAGGCACTTAACTAATAAAAAGAAAAGGTTTATTCTGGCTCACAGTTCTGAAAGTTCCAGTCCAAGATCAGGTAGGCCTCATTGCTCCAGGAGTGACATTATGAATCGAGAAGCAGAGCAGAAAGACAATGGGCTGGTCCTACAATCCCCTCCAAGGACACACCCTCAATGACCTAAGGGCCTCCTACTAGGTCCATCCTCCTAAAGGTCCCCCACCTCCCAATGGCTTTATCTTGAAGACCAGTCCTTGAACTTGTGGACCTTTATGGGACAGTCCCATAGCTGCCTCCTGGAGCCTTTCTTGGGATCACCTGTGCAGGTATAGGGCCAGCCAGCCTGGTGTCCACCTTGGTAAACAATAAGAGACCCTGCTTCAAACAAGGTGGAAGGCACAGACCAACACCCAAGGTTGTCTTCTAAGCTACACCATAGATGTGTGTGCCTTCACATGCATGCACACATACACCTATACAAAGATTAAAAGCCAGGTGTGGTGGTGTACACCTTTAATCCTAGCACTCAGGAGGCAGAAGTAGGAGGATCACTGTGAGTTCAAGGCCAGCCTGGAACTACAGAGTGAGATCCAGGTCAGCCTGGGCTAAAGTGAGACCCTACCTCAAAAAAAAAAAAAAAAACAAAAAACAAAAGGGAGGACCCAGAGAGAAAGAGAGAGAGAGAGAGAGAGAGAATAAGAGAGAGAGAGAGAGAGAGAGAGAGAGAGAGAGAGAGAGAGAGAATGAGAATATGTCTTGGCCAATCTTTGATCCATTCCCTAAAGCCCCACTGCCCTCCTCCAGTCCACTCACTTCTGTTATAATAAGTGTCCACAACCCAAAGGAAGCTATGCCCTACTTTGCTGACCTGCCAACTAGGCAACATCCAGTTTAAACCAGCAGATGCATACAATGCTTCCATCACCAGCCACCCTGGTAGGATTGTTGCAGGGTCAGGGTGCTCCCCTCCCTGCTCCTCAGTCCCTCACCTTGAGCCACATGTTGGCAAGAATTGTGTGTCCTTCACCAGCCAAGAGAGACAGCAGACAAGGCCCCTGAGAGGCAGTTTAGTCACAGGGAACTTCGCTGCCACCTCATCTTAACCCCTAGCTTTAAGGATCCTAAGGAAGGGGTGGAAGGCAGTGACAGTCACTGGCCTCATCATGACTTCGTGTTCTCACAGGTCAACCTGGCCTACGCCTATGAGACCAAGGATGCGCTGTGCTTGGTCCTGACCATCATGAATGGAGGCGACTTGAAGTTTCATATCTACAACATGGGGAACCCCGGCTTCGAGGAGGAACGAGCCTTGTTTTATGCGGCTGAGATCCTCTGTGGTCTGGAGGACCTGCACCGTGAGAACACTGTCTACAGGTAAGTGGCACCCCCAGAGTCTGGATGGGTAGGCAGGCCCTTGTACCCACTTCATTGGTAGAACCCAAGCCTGGCCAGCACATAGTGATGGTATGGGAATCAGATGGACTCTCCTGACCCTGGAGCCTGGGGCTCCCGAGAACCTAGCAAATGAAATGGGCCGCTCTTCAGATGGTGTTCTCTGGCCTCCAAAGCTTAGGGAAGCCATGCATGTGAAACCAAAATGCTCCTCTGTTTTGTGAATGACAGGCAATGACCACTGTCCCTTTTACCTACCACCTGGGTAAGCTCATTGGAGCCTAGGGGTCATCTGTAATCAGCCCCAGGAGGGTTTGGGGATGATTACTACCTGAGGACAGGTGTTTTAGTTACTTTACTCATATCTGGGACAAAAAATCCTGATAAGAGTCAGGCATGGTGGTGCACACCTTCAGTCCCGGCACTTGGGAGGCTGACTGAGTAGGGGGATCTCTGAGGACTCAAATCCAGCCCGAGGCTACAGAGTGAATTATGTAAGCTTGAGCTACAGTGAGACCCTACCTCAAAACAAATACTTGAAAAAAAAGCAACTTAAGGGGGAAAAGGTTTGTCTTGACTCAACTTGAGTGTTCCATCATGGTGGGGAAGGCAGCTGGCCACACTGTGTCAGTAGTCAGGAAGCAGAGGGAGATGAATGCTGGTGCTCAGAACTCAGCTCGCTTTCTCCTTTTTACACTGTCTAGGACCCCCAGCCCGTGGACTGGCGATACTCATAGATAGCTAACCTAATCTAGAAACCCTTCAGAGATAAGCCCAGAGGTTTGTTTGTAATTCTACATCCCACACAGTTGACAAGATTAACAATCACAGAGGTATCATCATGACCCATGTCTTCCCCGCTCCATCCTAAGCCTGTCCTGGCATTTGCCCTTCCCCCACTCCAATGTCAATGGCACCACAGCCTAGGTGCTACTTGGCCTCAAACCCAGATGCTTCTCACAGTGAGCAGAGCCTCAAGTTGTCCTCACAGACCTCCACAAAGGATTTTGAAAACCTGTGTCCCCCCTTCATTTTAAGTAGACCTCAGATGATTCCATCATGTTCAATGGCAGAGACTGGACTGGACTCTGCTTCACCTTTCTCAGGAGACCCAGTGGAATCTGATTGCTGGAGCAATTTGATTTTTACCATCACCTGTCTAACAATTACGTGGGAAGCTCTTGAGAGGTCAAAGTGATGTCAAGAAATCCACACTTCTGATACTGCCAGCACATGGGACCTCATCAGTCCTCTCTGACCCCCCTGGTCACCCCTTCAACCTGGCTTGATGACTTCACATGGCTCTCTGAGTAGAGATTCTCTTAAGAGCCCAAGAGGGTTTGGGAAACAAAGAATGTTCTTCATGGCATGTCTTCCCCCCTCCCCCATGCAGCTCCCGCCTATGTTTCTGTTTTGTTTTCATCCAAGTGAAAAGAGAGTCAGAACATTTTCCCCTAAGGGTTGAAAGAAAGGATTTTCCACTTGATTGCCTTTCACTTAAAAGAAAAGACAAGAGAGCCTTGGAGTCCCAGCTCCCCTTCCTCTAGGGAGGCAGAGGTCTAGGGCACCTCTTTCCACCCTGACCACCTGCCCTGGCTTTTCTGTGAGTTTGGTTCTGTCCAGTGGCCCCTAGCAGGCTGACATTCCAATCCCATAGCTGCTGGCTCATTGAGATGAGGGCTTTTGCCCTTATTTGGAATTGTTGGCACATCAAAAGAAGCTCATGTAAATAATAACAGCAACAAAACTAGTTTGTAAGAAGTCCCGGCACACAAACACCCGTCTCACTTTGTGAGACTGCCCAGGATTTGGGTACAGGAACCACTCCCTTGCAGACAGCTGCCATCAGTTAAATAAACAAAGCCTGTTGGTTGGGAACTGGAGCTTGGGTCCAGATGCAAGTATTGTCTGTCCCAGGGTGTAAGTGAGCCATACAAACCTTGCTCTTGGCTGTCCCTTTGACCACTGGAGGAGAGCTTTCTGCTGCCTATGTCCCCACCCTGAGAAGGCAGAGGTTCCTTCTATGAGCAAGATCTCACTGTGGAGAGACATTGGGGACAGGGTGAAATGACCACATTGCAGCTATGTCCTCTGCCTGTGCCTTCACCCAGGCCGTGTTGCAGCAGGGTGTGGGAGATGCGCCAGCCTCCTGCCTGGCCCACAAGGGTCTTTTCCCCTGGCCTATCCATCCTTTCCTTAGAGCTCTCTTCCTGGTTATGTGGCTGGTGCCCTGAGCTCTGTGACTTCTCTTTAGTTGTTCACAAGACCTACTCTACCTTCAGGGCATTCTGGGAGTCCAGGTCTTCTAGACCTTGGTGGGATGGGGGGTGTCACCCTCTATAGTCTCCTCAGCCCCAGAGACTGTCATTGTGGGAAGAGGCACCAGGACTGGCCTTTCCTCACCTCTAGTCACCCTTCAGTGTGGACAAGGAACCATTGCATAAAGCAGTATTTGTGTTAAATTACTGGAAGGAGAAAAATGAACTCAAGATGGTCTCGACTCTGAGAGAACAGACTGCCTGAGTCCAGAGGTGGGAAGAAGACCGCCTGTGGCATTCAGGCCTAGTTGATACAGTGTATTTTCGCTGCTCCAGAATGGCCCCATTGAAGTACCTGTTGTCTTCTTCTTGCAGAGATCTGAAACCTGAAAACATCCTGCTTGATGATTATGGTAAGTTGGGGGAGGGGAGGCTCTGAGAGCCTTTGCAGTTGAAGTAGCTGAGGTTAGCCTTCCAAGCCAACCACAGCCAAGGCCACCAGAGACTCAGGGTGGGGAGGCTGGTTACACCTCCAGAGGGGAGGCCTGTGGTGCAGCAATCCACTCCTGCTCTTAATCATGGGCCCTGTGGAGGTGGTGAGTGTGAAGAAGCTGTGGGACTCAGCTGACAGTGACAAGTGTCAAAGGCAGAGGAAGGGCTGTGTGGCAGGGCGGCTACAAGATGGCTTGTGGGGAACCTGGTGGTGTCTCTGGGCAGCTGTGAACACATCAGCCATCGTGAATTCTCATCATTTTTGCTCTTGGTGTGAGCCACAGCCCCGCCCACAGCTTAGTCCCTCACACCGGCCCAGAAGTTTCCACATGTACCCAACTAGATCTTCCATCTCCACAGAGGACAGGAGGCATGCCCATCTCACAAAAGAGCCAGCCTCACCTTAGCAGGACTGTCACCACATGTCCTGAGTGTTCCCGACCCTGACCCCGGAAGGGCGAGAGGGCAGGCAGTCCTTGGGGACCTTGAGAGAGGCCTGTGTGAAGGAGCAGGCGGTACAGGGCCTGCCAGTCTCTCAGATGGGTCCATGGACCACTGCTGGTATTTGTCAATGTTCTACTGTCCTGTCAGGCACCGCAGAACTAAGGTTATCCATGCCACTCTAACATGGCAGGGGTCTCTGGACTAAGCCTTGAAGAGAGCATGCATTCCTCCCCTGGGGTAACATGTAGCCATGACCCTGCCCAGTGGGTATGACGCAGGCAGAGGTGGAGCCCTCAGGGTGTTGCCTCCTGGGCCTCCGGGGACAGCTTGGACTCTGAGCTCGGATTCCAGGCCAGGCATTTGCCCTTCTCGTTTCTCCAAAGGGAAAAAAACAAATCACCTCCAAAGACCAATAAGGCAGGCAGGGAGTGGCTTCCCAAATTGCTTTACAATTTTTTCCCCTTAAGTAAATTGTTGCAAAATGTCAAGAGAACCTCATATTTTTCCCGTGAAGCAATCCCAGAATCAGCTAGGACATTTTAAACTCTGTGACCTCAGCCTTCCAGGAAGACTGTTGGGGAATTAAATGTGGCAGCCGGCCACATCCAGGCTCTCTTCTGCACCTTTATTAATGTGCCACTCCAGAAAGGTGCAGTGTCCCAATACTGAGTCACACTTGCATTCACCCAGGGTCTTGTGGTCACTTTAAGAGGGCAGATTGGGGTCACGTCTCCGTTACACAGATGGAAATGCTGAGAACTCACATGCCTTGTCAGTCTGTGGCCCTGACCAGGGTGTCCACATGACTATCCAGAGGCCCACTGACCCTGCTCTCACCAACAGGCCACATCAGGATCTCGGACCTGGGTCTGGCCGTCAAGATCCCTGAGGGAGACCTGATCCGCGGCCGGGTGGGCACTGTCGGCTACATGGGTGAGTAGGACCCTGGACCTATTGCTGCACATTGAGCATTCCTAAGGCTGTCCCTTGCCTCCCCACCCCCACCCCCGTCTCTGTGCTCCACTGGTCAGAAATAGTGTTGGGCTCCCACAGAGTACTTGATGGGAGATCTCAGTAGGTGGAGTGGTGCACTGACCCGAAGAGCCAAGCCTACCTAGGTCTCGAAGTCAAGCCACTTGGATCGATGGATTGGTGGATTGGTGGTCATAGCCTGGCACTAACATTGCAGAGGGAGGCCTTGGAGTAGGAGCTACCTGGGAGAGGTGTCATACAGACAGCCCTCTGGGGAGACCTCTGGGAGAAGGAAGGTCCTTAAGAAGGGCTCCAAAAAGAGAGGAGCCTGCTGGGTCGTCACCAAGCTTGACTCTAAATAGAGGCCTGCCCTGCCTCCTCTCAGCCTTGGAATGCCAAGACCAATACCCAGGGGTTGCTAGGAAAGGGCTAAATCGAGGCCCTTAGAGTCTCCTTCCAGTTGGGAATACCACCCAGGCTTCCTCCTGTGTATCTCGAATATATGTCTCCATTCACACTGGAATGTAGGCAGCCCCTGAAAGCTCTCTGCCAGAGATCTTGCTGACCTTGCTCAGGCCCATGCCCACGAAAGATATGTGAGGCTCAGTACTTACTGCGCATCAGTGCCGGGGAGTTCTTCTTAGACTACACAGCACTTGGCAACCTGTGCGAGAGTGTGTATGCCATGTGAATGCTGACAGAGAGCTACATAGACAGAGAATGATGGATGGATGGATGATTATAGACGACAGATCTGTCTCTATGCCTGTATGCCTATCTGTGGCATTCTCTTTTGCACAGCCTCTGGCGTGTGCACACCATTGTGTGTGCACCTGCTTTCTATGGCTGGCCTGATGATAGACGGCTGTCTTCTTCTGTACCTTTCTGGTGAACTTATAAATCATTTTGTTGAAATAGTAGGGGAGACAACAAGAGATGCTTGTTGAAGTCCAGGTAGATTGGATATCGTCTTTAATTTGGGTGGACAACCCTTCTTCACTGAAATAAATATGTAAGCAGTACACCCTATGTGGGGAATCCCACCTGTGCCTGGGGACATGGCAGTGAGAAGGGCAGTGCGTGTTCTACCTGAGGACACCCAAGGGGGACCAGGCATTTCCTTCCACCTCAGCCAGAGCCTGGAGATGGGTGTTCTAGCTCAGGACACCCAAGGGGGGAACCAGGCATTTCCATCTACCTCAGTCAGAGTTGAAGCCCCAATCAGAGATGCCAGTCACAGGAAGCACCATGAGAGCAGGCTTCCTGGGTGCAGTCATGTCTACAGCAGGTAGGAAGCAGTCGGAGGATAGAGGGAGGGCTGCCCCACCCTGGAGTCCCTTTCTTCTGTGAACAGCACTTGGGTGTGGCTAGGATGAGGAGCATTGCTGACCCTCCCACCCCATCCCTCTATCTCAGCTCCAGAGGTCCTGAACAACCAGCGATATGGCTTGAGCCCTGACTACTGGGGCCTGGGCTGCCTCATCTATGAGATGATCGAGGGCCAGTCACCATTTCGTGGCCGCAAGGAGAAGGTGAAGAGAGAAGAGGTGGACCGCCGGGTGCTGGAGACTGAGGAGGTGTACTCCCCTAAGTTCTCCGAGGAGGCCAAATCCATCTGCAACATGGTGAGCTTCTGGTGAGCCGGATGTTGTCCATGGGCTGCTGCTCAGAGCACCAGATAGGCTTAAGGGACTGGGAGCAGGACATAACAGGCTGTGGGTGGTGCAGCCTCCACACCAGAGAGGCTGTCGCTCCTTGCTGTGGATGAGGAAGTCAGAAAGTCCTTGGAAGAAGCCTGGGTTGAATGGCAGGGCACACTCCCAAAGGGAAGGGCTGAGGTGACTGTCCATGCAGTGCAAAGCTCCGTGAGAAAATTGGCACAGGGCAGAACTGATAGCCTGGGCCAGTACCTCAGATACAATAGGCCCTTGAGGCAGGCCCTGCCCATGACCTTGGGTCTTCTATTCCTTGAGCTCAGGACCCCAGGCACTGGCTTGAGGCCAAGGGCTACAGAGGGGTGGTAATGTCCGCATGGTCTTTGAATGTCTTCTGACAGTTTTCCATCCACTGAGTGGAGAGCTGAGCACACCAGCTCAGGTTGTGTGCAACAGCATCTGTAGATGGTGAAAGTTGACCTATCGGTGGGCAGGACACATGGGAGGAGGCTTAGACAGTTTAGGTGGGTGGGCCTAGGTCTGGGTCCTGGGCAGCCAGAGAGAGAGGAAGGAGTGGCAGGGGACATTAAGTTCCCCTGGACCACTGCTCCTACCCTCAGTCCAGGTGGCCCCCCTCCAGGCTGGTCTTAATGGGGAGCCAGATGATCCTACCTGGCTGCCAAGATCCCAAACCTGCATGAAAACAGGAAGAGCCTGAACACCCCTTACTGTGTACCTGCAAGCTCTCAGACTCTTAGAGGGGGAGGAGGAGGCTGCACCTGGAGGGCCTCTCCTCCCCTACCTCTGAGGCCAGGGCAGACTCAGCGTGCATGTGTACAAACAGCTCAGGCTGGAGCTTAGGGAGGAACAAGCCTGGGAACTTGATGGAAAGCAGTTCAGTGTCTATACCTTAGTGGCCCAGAATTCCTGGACATAGCTCCCCACCCTCAGGGGACCCTCCCAGCCCCTGCTTCTGCCTAGCCACTTCTTATCAACTTCACTCACTTGTCATAAAACTACAGAAGAAGGATTTGGGGATGGATCTGCCAATCTGACTACATTTTTAAAAAGAGGCAGTGTAGATCTGTCGCTGACATGTGTACAAGAAGACATGGGGAGTAATAGCAGATAACATATAAACATGCAGTCATCCCCCACCTGCCTTAGCCTGAGGCCAGTAGCTAAGGCCTCAAAGAAATACAGATAGTCATCCCAAGTTGGGCTGGGGGGAGGGAAGGGCAGCAGAGGTCAGGGATATGGGCAATACTTGGTCATTCCACAGTTGAGCTATCTGCGCAATGGCCTTGGTCACAGCGTCACCAAACGTCCCAGGTCAGGATCAGGAATTCCAAGAAGCAGCTTTCAGGAGACCTCAGCAGAGACATAGAATGTGTTGAGGACAGGAGGCAGAGAGGACCCTTATTATCACCCCAAAAAGGCTCTCACACTTTTTCTTCAGTCCCAAGTCTTTGTGCTGGTATCACATGTTGTAACAAGGGACACTCTGTCCTTTGCTGCCCCCTCGTGGCCAGTGAAAGAAAAGCTGGCAAGCCTTTTGCCATTGCAAATCATTGAAAGTGTCAATCATTACCCCCAAGTCTTTGTCCCATGGAAGACTCTCCAGAAGTCCCAATCTTCTCTCGATGGTTTTGGATTCAGGGCCTCCTCCTCTACCTCCTTCCTCCACAGCCTCTCAGGACTGGTGGTACCAGGTTGGCCTTGACCGCTCCAGCATGTCCTATTAGCTACTGCACTTGTAGACCATGGGACCACGCCACTAACAGCAAGGAAGCTGCTCTTGGGCTCCAGCCCCACCTCTTGAGGTCCAGAGTGCATGCATCACATTGCCCTGTCCCCAGGTCTAGTGCCAAGGCCAGCACTCAGCCTGTATCTTCCTTAGGACCCTACTGAGTCCCAGTCCTGGACCTTCCACAAGGTCCCCTTGGCCCTCCATTCCCAGATCTCCCTATTTCTTTTCACCTCCAGGGAGCCCTCTATCTGCCCCACACCCCACTTATACCTTCTCTCCTGATGGCATACACTGAGAGCATGTAGGCTGGTATTTTGTTCCACCTGTATGAAGTATTTTAGAGAGAGGTGAGTGATGAGGTAATAGCTAAGATCTTCAAATGAGAAGATTTCACTAAAACCGTAGTTTTGAGGAGCTAGAGAGATAGCTCATTGATAAAGTACTTGAGTTTGACCTGGCATCCATGTAAATACTAGGCATGGTGGCACCTGCCTGTAATCCCAGTGCTGGGGAGGTGAAGACAGGCAGATCCCTGGGCTCATTGGACAGATAGTCTAGTCTAATTGATGATCCCAGTTCCCTGCATCTAGAGAAAGAATTGTGGTCACCAGTCTGACAGTCACCACAGGAGACATCATTCATTAGTAGATGAAAGTATGGCTGAGTCCTTGCAAGGATGAACCTGGTCCTTTGTACTTCTGTTGGGGAGGCATCCCCCTCCAGACTGTGAGTTCCAAAAGAGGGGGGACCACTGGGGGAGCTCAGGGACTCAGGTGGGCAGAGCAGTGGTCACAGATATACCTCTGGACCAGAGGAAAGGCTCATGGGGCTCTCTTGTCATAGCTGCTCACCAAAGATGCAAAGCAGAGGCTGGGCTGCCAGGAGGAGGGAGCCGCCGAGGTCAAGAGGCACCCCTTCTTCAGGAACATGAACTTCAAGCGCCTGGAGGCTGGGATGTTGGACCCTCCCTTCATTCCAGATGTGAGTAACCATTACTGCTCCCAGGAGCGCCAAAGCTACTGCTCACAGCGACCCTCCTTAGCATCCTTGTTGGGACCACAGACTGCCTACTGCCCCTTCCTTCCCTCTGACCCCTTTACACCAGTGCTGAAGATGAACTTCATGCTAGGAAGTACGGATAGGAGCCCCACCTGTTTGTCCAGGACCATGGGAACTGGATAACCGCCCCCCATCCCACCCCAAGCTAAGTTTTAGTTTCTTCCTTTGTCCAGTGAAGCCAGAGACACCACCCTCCCCACTCTGCCAGGGATTTGGAAGAGTGAAATGAGATCTGAGTGGAGAATGCTTTGATGAGCATCAGGGACCACCACATTCAGCTCAGTTTAATTAATTAATTAGCGTGTATTGAGCACCTCCTGTTTATACTAGATTCTAGTCCAGGCATAACCCCTGAAGTCACAGGAGAGCTCTAACTCAGGGCACAAGGCAGAAATCCAATTAAACTAGGATTGTTCCTGAAGAAGCGCCATGTGGCCCGTGGTTCTGTGCAGCCCTGACTCCCACTGCTGGGTGAAAGGTCCCAGGGGTCCAGCAGGGATAAGGCCAGTCCTACAGGCTGCCACTCCTGAGCCTGTGCTACACCAAAACAAGGAGTCAGAAACCAGCAAAGCCTGTGTGTACCTCTGCAGAGCTGGGAGGCCACAGGACCACTGCGGGGAGGGGCTGGCTGGTTTCAGCTCATGAAAGCTGATGTCACACAACTCCCTGATCAGCCAGTTTTTCTTTTTTTCTTTTCTTTCCTTTCCTTTTCTTTCCTTTCCTTTCCTTTTTGAGGTAGGATCTTGCCTGTATCCCAGCATGGGCCCAAGTATCAGAAGGTCAAGGTTATCCCCACAAGGCTTCATAGTGAATTTGAGGTTAGCCTGGGATACGTGAGACCTTGTCTTGGGACCAGGCTTGGGCAGCAGGAATTTTCAGACCTCTTTAGGTGATGCTGCTGCTGGAGTTGAGAGCCACTGTGCTGTAGTGAAAGCCACCAGCCAGGAGTTAGGTTGTTTTGAACACGGAGGGCAATGGAGTGACCACTGCTCTGCATCCGTAGAAACCACAAGAGGGAGATGGCAGCTTGTTTCTGGGTCAGCACCCTGCATTGAAGATGAGTCCAGCACCCAGGCTGGGGATTGGCAAAGGTTGGAAACCATCTCTCTGCCCTCTGGGGTACCTGTTGCTATGGTGATGGGATGAGCTTACCCATGACACAGGACATATTTCTCAACCTCTCTGTCAGGCCCCAGGGGCTGCATAGTAAAGATTGTCCTGGGTTGTTTCCCTCGTGGGTTTTCTCAGTCTAAAGAAGTGAGGTGTTAGCCGGGCGTGGTGGCGCACGCCTTTAATCCCAGCACTCGGGAGGCAGAGGTAGGAGGATTGCTGTGAGTTCAAGGCCACCCTGAGACTACATAGTGAATTCCAGGTCAGCCTGGACTAGAGTGAGACCCTACCTCGGAAAAAAAAAAAAAAAAGAAGTGAGGTGTTAACAAGCACTCCTTAAATTCAAGGGGGACTAGGACACAAACTAAAGAACAAGAAACTGGGAGGGAAAGTGGAGGCTTTTGAATGGTGCTGGTCAGGCAGGGCCTCCGGCCATGGAGGCATTGCCTAGACAGTAGTCATTGGGGCATCCAGGTCTGCCTGAGGCTGGTGTGGATGCTGCATGAGTGTCCAGTGTCCTAACCAACAGGAACAGTGGAACAGCCCAGATGTGACCCTGCCCATTAGCAGATTGCCTCAGTGTGCTGTGTAGAGTCAGCTCACCCATTGGGTCAACTCCCCCCCCCCACATGCACCAGATCTGCAGAACACTGTGGCCCATGTGACCCATGGGCCCTGTTTGGTGAGCAGAAATGCAGGCCCCGCAGAGCTGAATCCTTATAAGCCCCTCAGGTTGGCCTGTGTTCTCTCTGCCTCCAGTCAGACCTTCATGGTTCTTCCCACACCACCTTGGGGCCATGGCCACACTCATAACCCATGGGCGCTGTTACTGGCCTAATCCACTTCACTTGACTCCTAAAAACCAAATAAATGTGTTCCAAAAGGAAACTTCTCCAAGGAGCTAAGAGCCCCAAGATGGTAGGCTTTGGCATGTTAGGTAAGTGTCTGCGCCAGTACAGATTTTCAATACCCTTTTTTTAAAATGTTCATCTGCATGCCTCCCAGGGCCAGCCCCATGGCTCTGACATGATGTCACCCTAGCCCCCTTGGCTCAGAGCCCGTGCTGTTACTCTCTTGAAATTCTCAGTCCTTCTTGCTCATGGGCACTTGTTTCTCACTTTGCACTGGGCCCCTTCAACTGCCTTATGTGCACCCCAAGTGTGTGCCTTGGAGATTGGAAAGGCAAGTCACAGCTGCACAGTGGAGTCCCCGCCCCACCCCTGCCACTGCCCATGTAGCCCTTAGCCCAGAGGTTTGTTCTACTTGGAGCCATATGGCCTTAAGCCTCCTATTTACACCTCGAGCAGTAGGCCTCTGCTGACGGGACTGAAGGCCCCAGAAAGTGCTAAAGCCTGAAACCAGGTAGAACCTCCTGGGGCTGAGGGAGTCACAGCCCCCTCCAGCCTACACACCAACTCCTGACCTTTGAATTAGCTAGTATTTGTACTGGGCCGTGGGCCAGGCCAGAGGAGCCTGTGTGAAGATGGGTTCTATCCTCCAGATACACATACAGTACCCAGCCTGTGTTTACCCCATAAAACTCCAGGTTCCCAAGGCCTTCAGAACTTCCTACAACCTGCCCTCTTGGAGGCCAGGGTCCAGCCAGGTTGGTCTCTCTGGGCCTGTGTGGATCAGGCCCTCGGCTCTTCCTGGATGGGGGAGGGAGGGCAGCTACCCTCACTCAGTGCACAGCAATACTCGGCAGCCCTCTGCCCAGGTACTTTCTTTATCCCCATTGACAGAAAGGAAACTGAGATTCTGAGGGCACCTGCAACTTTCCTGAGATTCCTAAGCTCACTGTGGGGACTGTATGATGCAGGGTCTGGGCTAAACACCACTCACTGCCCTGTGTGGGAAGAGGCCAGGATGTATTCCTGCTTGGGCTACCTCAGGCACCCCAGGCTGCCTTCCATCTGTGCATGATGCCTTGAGGCTGAGTCCTCGTGCCCTTGCTCCATTCTCTCTATGAGGATGAGAACTCAGGTTCTAAACCATAGCCCATCATTCAACAGAGAAGGTGCTGGGAGAAATCCCACCTTCCTGATGTCATGGGCTTCAAGGTAGCAAGATAAGTGGTGGATGTGGGATGCCCAGGAGTGCCTGTTTCCCTGCTAGGCCCCGTCTGGAGAGAGTGTGACCTGGTATGTGAGGAATCATGGCAGAAATGAGCTGTGGACACAGCAGCTGGAACTCTTCTCCCCCCCCCCCCAGCTCTCGTTTCACTCCATCTAAGATCTCCTAGGTGGATCTGAGAGAGGGCAGCTCAGGAACAGGCCCCCATAACACCCCAAAGCCTGGCTTTGGGCCATGGCACCTACAGGCAGGGCCCCATGTGACCATACCCTTTGCTTGTCAGCCCCGGGCCGTGTACTGCAAGGACGTGCTGGACATCGAGCAGTTCTCCACCGTGAAAGGTGTCAACCTGGACCACACCGACGATGACTTCTACTCCAAGTTCTCCACGGGCTCCGTGTCCATCCCATGGCAAAATGAGGTGGGCAGGGTGGGCCACCAGATGTTCTCACAGAGGGATGGGTGCTCAGTTGAAATGGGAGTGTGAGGAACTGAACAGTGGGTGATGGGTGGAGCAGCAGAGATGGTACCCAGAGTTCAGGGTGGGATCCCCAGCCAACAAAGTGGCTGAGAGGGAATGATGGTAAAAGCTGGGAGGCACCTCTCCTGGGGGAGAGAAAATAATGGGGCAGTTTCCTAGTTACAAGCATTGAGTCAGGGAAGAATGGGGTGGGGGATGGGTGAGTAGGCAATGGGAGATGGTTTTGAGGGGATAAGTACACTTCCCGGGATCTGTACCTGGGCAGGTAGGGGATGTGCCCACCCCCAACAAGTCACAAGAGAGCCTTTTGGGAAGGAGGTAGGGCAACAGAGGAGGCTCCTCAGTGGGGAGGCCCTCGTGGCACCCTTGCCGCCCCAACAGCCGTGTCTCTGCCTGTCCTCTCCAGATGATAGAAACGGAGTGCTTTAAGGAGTTGAATGTGTTTGGACCCAACGGTACCCTCTCGCCAGACCTGAACAGAAGTCAGCCTCCGGAACCACCAAAAAAAGGGCTGCTGCAGAGACTCTTCCGGCGTCAGGTGAGAGACCTAGCCTAGCCAGCCTGCCTCAGCCTAGGGACCACAAAGCGGCAAGACCAGAGATGCAAAAGTCCCCTGCCTGTGAGGTCCAGCCTGGAAGGGCTAGTCAGTGTATCCAAAGCTCCAGTACCCTTTGCAGCGGCTGTGACATCCAGAGCAGAAGGAGCAGACCCTCCCAACCCCCAGGGAAGGATGCTGAGCAGCGCCGTTGGCCTCTGTCCATTGGATGCAGTGGCACCTTGTCCCTCCAGCTGTGATGGTCAGAACTGTCCCCAGATGTTACCAAATGTCCCATGCAGGACAAAACCACCCCTGGCTGGGAAGCAGCGCCTCATCGTTCAACGAGTACATCCCAAGCTGCCAGCTCAGGGAGACTCCCAGGGGAAAAGACTTGCTTCCCTCCCTGTTTGTGTACAGCCCCACAAAAATGCCCCTCTTGGCCTGGCCCTTCAAGAAACTGGGGTCCAGGATTCTCACTGTAGAGCCTGGGTGGTTCTTCCTACCAGCTTCCCCCACCTCAGAGGGGAGGGTGAAGAATTGAGGTGTGGCTCTGGCCCCCTGTAATCTTTCTTACCTCACTTCCTGGAACAGCAGGGATGAGGTGGCTGTTCGCAGAGCTGGGCTGTGGTGAGGCCTTGGGCTCGATGCTCTTCCAAGGCTTCACCTGTTACCTTCACCCAACAACTCACTAATTCCTTCATGTGTCCTGAACACCTCCGTGTGCTAGGGGAGGAGAGGGGCCAATTCACTCTGGGCACCCTTGTGAAGCGTGAGCCCCACCATTGCACAGACAAGGGAAGTAAGTCTGAGAGTGGTCAGAGAGGTTGCCCAAGATCACATATCTGGTGAGCCCCCAGAATATCCATTCGTTACCTGAGGACAACAGAGCAGGGAACATGCCTCATGAAAAGTACAGACTGAGGGCCTTGATTTGTGGTTTTTATCTAAGAGTTTCATGTAAGTTTTATATCCAATCCTGTAATATACTCATGTTTATAGTATAATAGCATCACTTTTGAATGTTTCTTCAGGTCAAACTATAGTTCTAGAAAGAAGTTCCCTTTCCCCTCGCTTGTGTGTCTAAACCTCCAGGACCTCCCTAAGTCTTAGAAAGAGAACTTGCTGTGGAGTGTCATGGAACCAGGTTCAAATCCAGCCCTGGCACTTCTTGGTTGGGTAGCCATTTATCAAATTTCTCTCAGCCTCAGTTTGCTCACCTGAAAAGTTAGAAGTACTCACTGCCAAGATTTGTGAAGAAGACTAAGTGAGGTTAGAAGGTAGTACTCCAAACACAGTGCCCAGCCATAGCACTCCCAAAGACTGCCTCTGTTCCCTGTCCCCCAAAGGGCCTGGCCCCCACAGAGATGCAGGGCAGTGCTAGGGAGATAGGCAGCCAGTTGTTTGGTATACATGGCTCCCCTGATCCTCCTTTTCGGGCCAGAAAACTGGAAAATTGAATGCTTTGTATAAGGTCGCTCAGCTGGGGAGGGTCAAATGTTGGCTTCTAACCTGAGCAGTGTAATGTCAGGCCTGTAGACTTAACCATACAGATGTTCTAGAAGGGATCCCTTTCTATCAGCATGGGGCTTTCTTAATCCCATGGCTCTTCTCAGCCCCCGATGACACCCTCAGCCCAAGGAATGGCCTGTGGAAGAATACAGGGGCCAAAAAGCAGGAGGGGCAGGTGTCTCCATGGGAGTCTGGACCCTGGGGTTTGAGTTTACCCAGAACTAACTGACTGACCGGCTCTCTCTTCTCCCCATCCCCAGCATCAGAACAATTCCAAGACCAGTTACAACCACCACATAAATTCAAACCACGTCAGTTCAAACTCGACTGGAAGCAGCTAGTTCCAGCTCTGCACCTCGAAGTCCACGCGGAGCGAGCCCACACCCTTCTACTTGGAAGCAGAGCTGGTGGCCGGTGGGGCTTCCGCTCTGGCTGGGTGGCCAGGGGAGGTCCCCCCAGGAGCTAGCGAAGGACACCATTCACTCCCATAACGAGCCTCGAGGTTTCTCAAAGAAATTTCCACTCAGGTCTGTTTTCCAAGGTGGCCCCGAGCTGGGGAGGACTGGGTTTGCCCTCGTTGAACACTGCAATAGAAACCCAGGGGGATACGACAACTTGCACGGATTTTAATAGCGACCTAACTAGGACTGAATTTTTGTCTTTATTATTTTTAAAGCAAAGTTTTGTAAATTTCTCTATTGTCTCAGTTTACATTTTGTATATTTGTATTTAAATGAAAGTCAGACTTTGAGGGTGTATATTTTCTGTGCTGTCACTGTTAAGTCATGTGTTTTAAGACATTTTAGATGGGGGGAGGGATTTACAAAAAAAAAATAATAATGTGATTCCAGACTTCCAGAACCTCAAATGAGAAAACGTTTTTATTAAATGTAGAAAATGTTTCACCTTTGACCTTTAAAGGCCTGGTTACATCTACCTAGATCCATCTCTCCAACCTTTTCCTCAACATTGCTATCACCCTCCTGTTGGCTTGTAACAATTTGATTACATGCCTGAGACACACTTTGGTTCCCCCCCCCCCCCCCCCGCCTCTGGCCCCAAACACCTGTGTGGACTGTAAAATCACTGTAATGAGCATGTCTCCTGCAGGGACACACCTGCCATTGCAGCTTTCCCTTGGCCTCCTACTGTTGTGAGGTGGCCAGTTGGGGGGGGGGGGTCCCTCCTGGCTGCTAAGGCCAGTACTGTTCAAGAGGTTTCTGTTGTGTTTGGAGATTTCTGTTAGATAGTATTTTAGGAGCAGTGTATTGATGAAGAGAATGTATCATGGAATCCCAAATGTTCCCAACCACAGAAGCATCAAGAAGTGTCAGAGGCCACCACTGAGTCTGCAGAGAGAAGGGAAGCCTGCCCAGGGCGTGGCTGGATCCACCACATCTCCATCATACATGGGGCCCCACAGATTTGCTGACCCCTGTGGCAAGGGATGCCCTGAAAAGAAACCCAGCCAACAGTGACCTTCCAAACAACTCATGGTCACTTCCCCTGGAGAGCTGGGCCAGAGGCAGGTTCGAATCAGGCTTCTCAAAGTCAGAGGCACACGTAATGCCTAGAGGACTTGGTGGCTTTGCTTGGCCAGCCCCTGCTGCTTCAGAAGTGACAAGAAGCAGCTCCGCTCTTCCTCTCCACCCGAACCGGGCAAGCAGCTGGCCTCCCTGTTCCCCTGGCTGGCTGAGCCCCTGACTGGTCCCAGGCACCAGCAAGTACCAGGGTTTCTCACAGAGTGGGCCAAGTGCTACATGAAATAGCTCCTCCTGTTCAAATGTAGATTCCAGGGCCCACTCCAGACCTACCATTTGGAGAACTGGGAATGAGGCCCAGGAATCTTCATTCTCCTATACCCCCCTTTTTTGAGACAAGGTCTCATATAGCCCAGGGTGGCCTCAGACTCACAAGCCCCAGCCTCCTGGGTGCTGGGACTCCAGGTGGGCACTACTAAGGAAGCCACATCATTCTAAGGACCTGGTGGTATGAGAACCACCACTTTAGCCACCTCTGGGGCTGCGAGTGTGACTGTCCCAAATACGTTTCTTAGGGGAACCCAGCAGCTTTGGGGCCTGAGCCTGTAGAGAGGAGAATCCCAAACATGTCAGCCTCATGTCTGCTTCCAAGTTCTCTTTCAATTTTTCCCAGATCCAGGGCTCACTGGGGCCTGGCTTAGAGACTGGGCATTCTGAGGTCACCTTACAGGGGAGAGAAAGCAGCCAGGCAGTATTCCCTTCAAGCCCAGCCCTGCCGCTCCTGCACTTTTCTTGGACTGAATGCTACACGAAATCACACAGCCGTATCCAGCTTCCACAGGACACAGGACACTCATTAAGCTCTTGCTGATGCTCCTTCCTTGAGAACAAGAGCCATCTTCCTCCTGGGATGGTCACCGACCCAAGCCATCCCTGTCCACCCTGCCTTCCTGCACAGGTTCGTTCCTCTTGCCTCAACCCTTGTTGGATGAGTGGCTGTTGGGAAACAGTTTCTCCTTGGGCCTCAAAGTCAAAGCAATTGTCCATCTGCAGCAGAAAATCCCCAGGGAGCAAAACAAGCCTGGCTCCATGGGCCCTGATATCTCGAGGGAATCCTAACACACAGGCCTGTGCGCAAACTCTTCCAAGAACTGGTCTTCCTTTGCATTCGCCACCTCTTCCCCACATACCAGTGGGAGGTAGGGGCATCATGTGGCCTATTCAGTCCTTCAGTTCCTTTCGGCCCACTCATGGCCTCACAACAAGAGAACAGTGCCTGAAAACCAGCCCCTTCTCTCCTCTGAGTCCTCCTCCCTCCTTGGTTTCTATAGCTGCAGTTTTTAAAAAATGTTTTTAAATTATAAACAGCCCCTGCCACCCATTCACCTGTCCAAGAAAAGGCATGTTTGGACGGTGAATGGATGAAATTTTTTGCTCCTCCAAGTGAGACATTTTTCTTACCAGGTGTTCACTGACTTGGTGCCTTTGGGTAAGAGCAGCTCTGCTTCCATTGTTCAGGAGGCCGGCTTCTGTCCACAGTGGACTTGCAGTCTCCGCCATGATCACTCTGGCTTATGAGTGTTGATGGAGCCCTTTGTGGGGAGGGCCGACCACAATATCACCCAGAATATTACGAAGGCCTGACCCCCACCTTTACGGACGATAGCATCCATCTGTCCTCTGCTCATTCTTGAACCCGAAACATGGGGGCTCCAGGGCCACTCACCCACCCAATGCAAATGCAGCAGCCACAGAGCTTGCCAGCCTCCTGAAGAGCACTGCAATCTCAGAGGGCCTGCCACACAGACACAGGCAGGTGCTCTGGTAATACGTGCAACTAACAGGCAGTGCCCCGTCACGATACTGTGGTGAGTTCTGGGAATATATGTGTGGACACCCCTTTGCATTAGAGCCAAGTGAGACTGGCTGCCTTCTGTGGCGCCCAGGCAAGACCCAGAGAGAGCTGAGTCCTTCTCCGAGGCTCCCAGCCCCACCTTGAAATCCATCCTTTCTTCCACACCCCATCCTTTCTTGAAAGGCTTGGGTCATTCTCCCAACTTTCTCACTGAGCTACTGACCTCAATTCAGAGTAGATGCCACAGCCTCCTAGAGCCTGGCGTCCTAGGGCTTGCCAGAGGGAATGGCGGCTTCTTGGACAACCAGAGGTCTCCAGAGAGGAAAAAAATGCTGGTTCAAGTGACATTGGATTCTTTGCTTGGGCTGCTGAGTGCTTACCTCCGGGGGCTCCTGTTTTCATAACTTGATACTCTGAGATAGGGCCGTCTAGTAGAGACCCTCATATGTGTGGAAGCCACATCGTCCTGTCTTCCTGGTCACAGAAGACTGTGACTGGGAGGCCTCGGTCCTGGAGCACCTTCGGCACCTACTTCTACATCCAACCACCCAGCTGTCAAAGCTCAGAGGTGTGAAGACCACATCCTGTCAGGCATGGGGTTCTCCTCTGGTCTAAACGTAAAGGCTTGACCCAGAACAGTGATTTAAAACATGTGACAAATTAGCTCACCCTAGGATGGAAAGACTTCCCCAAAAGAAGATTCTAGATTTCTTTCCTTTGTCCATCAGGAGTCGGTTTTGTAATAGATCAAAAGTAAATGTTCTCCATTTGAAGAGCTTTGCGGCTACTGACATTGTTAAAGTAATAATAACAATTCTAGTACCCAAAGGGTCCTGTTTTCTTGCAGGGAGATTTTAGCACTGATGGACGCGTAGGTTCCGTGTCACTCCTGACGAGGACGGCTTCTGTTCCGCTGCTCTGAATCCCATTTACTGCGTCACAGTGCTGCTGTGTCTAGATAGAACCACTGATGTTGTTTTCTAAAGAGAAATAAATTCCTCAGTGAAAATGACATTGTATTTCTTCTCCTGAAGTGTTAGCCTCTTTAGTGTGTGTGCGTGCATGTACGCATGTGTATGTGTGTGTGCGTGCACACGTGTGTGCATGTGTCCATGTGTGTGTGCATGTGTGTGTGCATGCGTACGTATGCGTGTGTGCACGAGCATGTGCGTGTGTGTTTGTGTGCACATGTGTGCATGCACGCGTGCATGTGTGTGTGCACACGCGCACGTGTGTGTGCATCTTCTGACCCCAGCCAGGAAGAGCATGGCAAGGGCCACAATGCCAAATGAGCGTCTGCACCTCCACCTGATGAGCCTCCTATGGAAGCACTGCTCTGCAGGGAGGGGCCTGATCTAGGACCCAAGACCTCTCATTGACTGTACAGTCACACTGGGACAGGGAGACATACAATCTGGAACAGGCTACTCTGGGCCTCGGTGATAAAAGCTCCATTAGGGGGTTCCTGGAGGACCCCATGAGAGCTGGGGGGCAGTGCCCAGCACCAAGGCACATACTGTGGAGGACATGGACACCCTGGCTTTCTCTGGATCTCTTGGTAAAGGGGAGGGCACTGAGTGGGGACTGGGGTTTTGAGGCTTCTGGCTCTCAGCACAAGGTCTGGGTCTATGGCATGCCTCTCATGGAAGACAGGAATCATTACTTTCTCCACGCTGGCTCCTGGAAGTAGGCAACTTTTATAATAAGGTGGAAGCTATTTATGCAGTACTCTTGTAAATGGATGGAGAGGCTGGCTGGGGATGGGTGGGGTGGGGTGGCAGGATCATCTGAACTGAAGAAGGGTCTCTCAGAATGGGGGAGGAAGTAAAGCCTCAGAGCTGAGGAATTCACAGCCAAGGTGTTATAGTCAGCCACACACCACTGGGATGAACCTCCAAACCAGGAAGTTATGGGAGAAAAGGATTTATTGAAGCTACAGGTCCAGGGGAACTTCTATAATGACAAAAGAGGCTGTCCCCCTTTTACAGTCCAAGCAGAGAGAGAAAGAGAGAGAGAGAGAGAAAGAGAAAGAGAGAGAAAGAGAGAGGGGAGAGATAAGCCATCACCAACACCACACACACACACACACACACACACACACACACACACACACACACACAAACAGCAGAGTGCTCCACTGAGCTCAGATTGCTCTCTGCATACGTATATCTGGAATTCCAGAATGACCCCCAGATACACCTTAAGATTGGAATTTAGGAACTGCCCAAAGTGACAGCTCCTCCAGCCAGACAGCTGGGGGAAAAGCCTTTAATAATCTTGTGAATCTATTGGGGAACATACATTCAAGCTACCACACAAGGGCTTGCTCATCATACGGAATGACATCAGAGAAAATGGAGGGGCCAAGGAGAGGAAATGCTCTGAGCTTGGAGGCAGAGCCCCAAACACAGAAAGGGAGGACCATCCCCAGCCACATGAGTTCCGTACTGTCTTGGGAACTCTCATCACTCCAGCAACCCCACTTCCCCAGCCAGCCTCCCAGGTGGACAGTAGCCACCATCCCTCCTAGATACAACGTTTGAGGAAGAAACTCCTGCATCATGGTCCTGCCCACCAAGACTCCCCTTGGCTCACCTTCACACTGCTCTGCTCAGGCAGGTGGGGTCAGTGGATAGGAGGAGGTGCCCACCCCATGCAGTCTACCCTCACTGCAGATAGCTGTGGATGGTAGGTGAGGGCACAGAACCGTCTTCATTGAGCTCATTTCCAGGAGGGGCTGGAGGTGGGTACCCCGGGGCACCAGAAAGTATTAGGAGCTATCCTGGGGCCAGCATATACCTGGATTCATGGGGGCTATAACAAGGGAGGCAGGGTTAAGGAAACCCTCAAGCCACAGTGGGAAGGACATCTGTGCCACTTTGTGCAAGGGTTCCTTGAGCCAAACAGTGCACAGGCCTGGGCCAGTTGTCATGGGGTCTGGGTATGGCTGCCTTGGATATAGCAGAACAAAGGTCTGCTCAGCTGTCCTGGGTGTTAGCTCCAGAGTCAGCATGTGGGAAGACACATTAGGGCAGGGAGACATACCCAAAGCCAAGCATCTCCTGTCTTAAGGAGGACTGGCTCACTTGGGCATCTTAGACTCTGATTCGGTAGGCTGAGGTAGAGGGGTCCGCCTTTCTAGATATATAAATATAAACTTCAAGGTGGAGAGGCTGGTCCACAGATGCCCTTTGAGAAAGAGGCCGAGGCCTCAAGTTGAACCAGGACCTATGCTCCCAGCACCATCCCTTTCAGGCCCTGCATGCTGAGGTATGTTTTCTTAATCTGTACTTGGCCATGGTAGCTAGGGCAAACTATCAGCTGGAACCTGCCTGAAGCCTGAATATTGCAAACATGTAGAGATTCAGACTCCATAGGTTAGCATGGACTCCAGGTTTTCAAATGGCATTATCAAATTAGATCCATGAAGCCTTGGTGATCATGCCAGCTTCTTGTGTTTCCTGCGTGATCCCTCAGGCTTTCTGAAGTCCTTATTTTGGTTAGTCCCTATTTCTGCTTCATTGGGTGGTCCAGCATGCAAGTTTAAAGCCAAAAGGCCTGAGTTCAAATCCTCATTTCTTTGCTTATGCCTCTGGGTCAACTTGGCCAAATTGCTTATCATCTGCTCTATGTCTCAATTTCCCAAGGGCATAGTCAAACTGTCCTCTCTCACTGGTGGCCAAGAGGATTCACTGAAATAATTCACATAAAGTATCTATAAATGTTTGGCAAACAGGAAGCACACCAAATGGGTTCCTGGTTATCACAGGTTAAGCCATATTTAGTGTCCTACCATTCTGGAAGCTAAAGTTGGAGATGAAAGGGAATTGAGGGAGGGGGAGGCAACAGCAGGTCTATAGCCTCCAGGGTTAGAAGGTTCCAGGCAGGAAGAGGCTGAAGCCTGGATTGATGAGTTATGAGTTTCAGAATCTCAATCTCTCTCTCTCTCTCTCTCTCTCTCTCTCTCTCTCTCTCTCTCTCTCTCTCTCTCTCTCTCTCTCTCTCTCTGAAGTACCTGGCCAGGAGGAGGACAGGGCATCCAGGGGGAGGCCTTGTCAGCTGCTTTGGGATTCTTATCATGTGGCTGGTCTCTTGGAATTCAGACCCATAAAGGCCCAGAGAGCTTTTGATCCTAGTAAGGACTTTTTCCTCTTGTGGAAGAACACGAGCACGAAACAATTCTTCCCTCTAACCCTCTGTGGTAGTTTGAACCAGATGTCCTCCATAAACACATGTGTCCTGAATACTTGGTCCCCAGCTGGTGGCAATTTGGGAGGTGGAGCCTTGCTGGAGGAGGTGTGTTTGTTGCTGGGGGAAGGATTTAGGGTGTTAGAGCCCAGCTCCCCTTGCTGTGGCAAGGAGCAATGCCCAGCCTCTGCTCTGCCATCCTTTCCCTGACATGCCGAAACTTTCCCTTGATGCCATAAAGCAAAATAAGCCCTTTCCTCCTATCAGCTGCTTTTGGTTGGATATTTTGATCCAGCAACGAGAAGGTGACCACAACAGCTTCTGGACTCTCCAGCGGAGGTTCTGTGAATTCAATTAGCAAGAGAAACCCACGTAGAAGTGGACGGACACATACATTGTTTTGCACAAAGGAGCACTCCAACGAATGCTTTGGACTTGGTTTTATAAAGCATCTTAACCAAAGAACACTAAAATCTCAGAGAAGCGCAAGGCAAGCAGAGGCCCTTGAGTGGTGGGAAGCTAATAGAAGCTAATGTAGGTCACGGCTGGCTGGCAACATTGATGATGTGGCTTCCTCTGGTGCTTCCCCTTGGGGTCCACACAAGCTCCTGTCCTTCCTGAAAGAGAGGAGGGGGGGTGCTTTTATAAATCTAGTGCTGCTTTTAGCTGGGGGGAAACAGAGCTCCAACTATTCCTCATGCCAAGGGGACCCAGGCTGCCAGCCTTCAGCTGGTTTTCCTTTTCACTGTGTGACATGAATGATGACGCTCCCTCACCCCATGATGTGGTTTTCACACACAGATGGGGGTGGAGTGAGAGGAGGGCACTGTGGACCAATGCACCTCAGAGGCTGTAATGACAGTTGTCACTGGGCATCTGTGATGCTGTCGCCTGGCCAGCTTTGTCCCGGGCTGGGCTCTGTTACTGCTCTCCTCACCTCACTGTCTAACGGCAGCTGGAGGAAGAGGTGGAGACTGCTCAGCGTTGTTCTATAAGCACCCAGTTCTGAGCAGAGGATCCTGGGAAATGTCACTCTTCACTCAATGACCTCTGGGGATGCATTCCAGGAGCACTCGCACAAGTATTTGAGTCCTCTCCTCAGGAAGACGACTCGAAGATGGTGATGATTACCAGAGAAACTCAAAGCTCATCCGGGTGCTGAGAATAAGTGAATGTTGAGTGCTCAGTGCTGAACGAGACGTCTACATCACCCCCTCTGTGGATCAGGGAACACTGTGGAAGAGAAGAGGAGACTGAAGGAATGTAAGAGCCAGGGGATGGGGAGGGAAGTCTCTTGGAAAGCTGTCTTCTGGACAATACGTGGCTGACATTCATGAGCTCACAGAGGATGTCACTTCCTGCACAAGATCTGTACAATGTTGGGTCCATCCACTTTCCGGCAGGTATGATAGAGGAGGGCAGGAAAAAAGACATCCAAATGGAAGAGGAACTGGTTGGAAAGAAGGGATTCGTGAGAAGAGGAATAGGGGAGAGAACAAAACAGGTAGGAGGAGATAATGATCAAAATACAGTATGGACATGTATGAAAACTTTTTCTTAATTTTTTTTATTTATTTGGTAGCAGAGAGAAAGAGACAGAAAACATGAGTGCACCAGGGTCTCCCACCACTGCAGATGAACCTCGGATGCACGCACTGGTCTCGCATCTGGCTTTACATGGGTACTGGGGAATCGAACCTGGGCCGGCAGGCTTGGCAAGCAAACACCTTTAACCACTGAGTCATTTTCCCAGCCTGATAAAAATGTTTTCAAAAAAAGAAAATAAAAACAACATCCATGTGTTGTTGTGGCTAAATACTTGAAGAATGGGTCCAGGTGTTCTGGGGCCATTCCCAGAGGAGGGCTGACTGACACTGAGAGGAGGAAGCAAGGTTTGGGCCTGAAGCTCCCAGACACCACCCATCTTACCCTGCTAGGAGGGTCAAATATATATTTCACAGTATCACAGTAATATAGCCGATTTTTTTCTTGCTTAGTGGTATTCCCTCAAACGGTGTGACTTATTTATATTAGTGACTTTTCTCGTTCCTAAGACTGACTGGCAAGAAACAAGTTAAGAGGAAGGATTGATTTCAGCTCACCATTTGAGGGGAGACAGTGCATCACGGAGAGGAAGGTGTGGCAGCAGGCAGGTCCTGGCAGCTGGGGAGGGAGAGCAGCGGCCTGCTCACATCTTGGTGGAACAGGAAAGAGACTGAACCAGAAGTGGGGCTGGGGTGTAACCCTCAAGACTCACCTCCCAGTAATCTCTTCTCTCCAGCTAGACCCTTCCTCCTGAAGCTTCCGTAAGCTCCAAACCATGAAACATGGCGACACCTCAATTTGTTCAACACCTCGCCAGCAGGTGTTACTTGAGCCGCTAGGAATGAAGGACGTGGCCATGAATTGCCTTGTTGGGGCCTAAATTCTCCTTTCTCTTTGGGAGCAGATTTGTCGTTGAGCGATCCATGACAGGTCCATGTAGTGTTTGCTGATCAGAAGCTGTGAAACTCTTTTCTAAGTGGCTTTGCAATCTGGCATCCCCACCCGCACTGCCTGAGAGTTCCGGCGGTCTGACCTCCTTGCTCAACTTTCACTATCTCCGGGAAGGTAGCTTCTCTGGACTGTCACTTTCTACTAATTAAAGGCTCACAGTTCTTATCTGGTGATGTATAGATCTTGTCTAGCAGAGATGAAAGTAAATTATATCCAGAAGAACATATAACCCTAAAGTTACAGGTTGTTTTTTTAATTTATATTTAGAGAGAGAGAGAGAAAGAGAGAGTGTGTGTATATATGGGCACACCATGGTCTCTTGCCACTGCAAACAAACTCCAGATGCATGCACCACTTTTTGTGGTTGGCTTTGCATGGTGGCTGGGGAATGGAATATGGACCAGCAGGTTACAAACAAGCATCTTTAAGAAATCTTCTCAGGCCAAGCTACAGATTTTTATTACTCTGTAGGAGCAATAATAGCGTTTTCATCCTTGTTGGTTGGTTAGTTAATTCATTCATTCATTTATTTGTTAGCTCATTACTGAGGTTTTTTTGAGGGGCGGGGGAGATAGGCTATTGCTATGTAGCGCAGGCTGGCCGCAAGTTCATGAATCTTCTCTCTTTCAAGTTCTGGGATTATAGGAATGTGCCACCACTCCCAGCTATAGACTATTTTTTTAAGAGCAGTTTCAAGTTTATAGAAAAATTAGGCAGAAAACAGAGAGCTCTGATATGTTGTTTCTACCTCCAACATGATCTCCTTTTATTATGTTAATAATAACATCTTTTATTATTTGATTGATTGATTTGGGATCTTGGGGATTGAACATGTTAGGCAAGTGCTCCACACCCCAAATCTCTGTTTACTTTTCATTTTGAGACAGGGACTCACTAAGATGCCCAGACTACCCTTGAACTTATTCCAGACAAGGCCGGAAGTCCCTTTTCTCCTTACATCCAAGTAGAGTAGTTACAAGTCTGTCCACCAGGCTGGGCTAACACCTCCCCTTAAGTAGAGTGGCACGTATTTTAGAATTGATGGGCCAATAAGGTTGTATCATTATCAACTAAAGTCGTTAGTGTACATTCGGGTTCCTCCTCTGAGGCACAGAATCCAAGAGATTCTAACAGTGTCATATTGACGTTTCACAGCCCTAAACCCCCAGGTTCCACCAAATCATCCTTCCCTCCTTCCCTCCTTCCCCACTCCCATGACCTTCCTTTATAATGACTTCGAGTGCCTCGATTTACTCTTTGAGCAGTTTTCCTACTTCCTGGCTCCCTCATTAGTGAACACCATGAATATTTAACATGCTCACTCTACATTTGCACAAATCTGGGTCCGTGGGTTACTTAGGGGGTTGCAGCGCGCATCAACCCCCTGTTCACCCACGGGAACTGGGTGAGCAGAGGCTTGGAATAGCCGTGAGCCGGCGAGAGATGCGACTCTCGGGAGACTGCGGCAGTGGGCAGATCTCGGTGGGAAACCTCTATTAATGATACGGGTTGCTGCTAATTAATAATTGTAAGCAACGCGGGGGGAGAGAGAAAGTTT